>OX457085.1:48418535-49021266 GCA_949752835.1 Empis stercorea | reverse complement strand
GTACATTTACCTTAAGTTATTATTACTTAGTGACTAATCATAATTTAAAAATAAATAATTAGAAACTCTTTTATTCTTATATATATAATTATTGTGATTTGGAAATTTGAACTTGTGTAATTCCCTCTTTGCATAATATACTTTTTCTTATTTAATTACGTTAATATAGTACATTTTAAATTAACTCTATATTATTTTATTATTTTGATTGAAATTCGCAATTTATATAATAAACTTTTAGACATGTATTGTAACAATGAAAATTGTAATATTGACGAGAATATATCTACAATCAATTTATTGGCTTGTAGCGGAATATGTTCGAGATACTATCATCCACAATGCATTGGACTTTCAGGTAATGCAATTAAATCTTTGTCAGAATACAAGAAATCTTTCTCTTTTTATTGTAATGAATGTAAAACTATTAATTTATCACATATAATGATGGCAGTGAAATCGAATAATGATTTACTTAAATCCGTTTCTACTGCGGTTGAATCCATGAAAAGTGTGTCATACAATAATGAAAAGAAATTTTCAAAAATGGAAGAGAACATTAAATTAACTCAACAACAAGTTGATGAAATGGATTGCCATATTGACCAAATTTTAAAAAAATTTAATATACAAATAGGCACTTCTAACTTACACTCTTCCAAAACTGATAAATTAATTGCAAATTTAGATTCTTTTAAGGAAAATATTTTACATAGAGAAGATATTTTAACTGGAAAATTTAATATTCAATTAGAATCTATCCACACAGCCATGAAAAAATTAAAAATTATTTCTGAAAGTACATCCAAAAATTGCCATACCTCATATGATAATATTTGTTCGACAAATTATGAATCCTTAAAAACAATATATGACGAGATTCAAAAGCTAAGAACAGATATTAGCATCGAAGACTTAAAACCAATTATTCAAAGTTCTGGTGACGAAATTGCTTCTACGAGACTAGTAATGTGTGATATCATTGAAGAAATAAAATTTTTGAAATCTTTAATAGAAAACCAAGCACCTGCACAAGATCTTTCTAATAACATAAATAGACTATCCATAGAAGAAGAGATTAATTCTGTTGATAACACTCTAAATATTAACAATGGCGATACTAGTTGTTCCCTTCCACATAGCCAGCTTCCTAATATTTCACCTTCTAAACTACGACTTATTCCATTAACTCCCACACTATCAAACCCTGATTCCAGATCACCTTCTCCAACTCCTTCAACGTCTCCAGTTGTCCAAAGTTTATTAGAATCACCTCCAAATACTCATATTATCAAATTTGGTGTGGAATGGTCTAAAGATGAGTGGAACAATAGAGTAAAAAAACTGGAAACACTAAATAAAATTAAATATAATAAACATAAAACTATAAAACCAAATAGCACAATTAATGATAACTCTAAAAAAGCATCTACAAAAATAACTCAAAATTCTCTACTTCAAAATGCTGCTACATTCCACGTTAAAGGAGATGGTTTTCACCCAAATATAACTTGGATAAGAAGTTACCTAGAAGATAAACTTAAAATTCCTATTATTTCCTGCTCTAACCTACGCCCGAGATCTAAGAAGTATAGGTCGGTTAAAACTATGTCATCTTTGAAGCTACAGATTCCCAGTAAATATGCGTGGCTATTCACAGATTTTCATAATAGCACATTCAAACTTGGGAACTTGTATTTTTCTCTATGGAAAAATCACCAGAAAGTTATAGCTAATAAGAATAAAAATAATAATAATAATAATAATAATAATAATAATAATAAGAATAGTAATAATAACAATAAGAATAAATATAGTAATAATATTAATAACAATAATAAGAATAATAATAATAATAATAGTAATATTAATAATATTAGTAGTAATAATAGTAATAATATTAATAATAACAATAATATTGGTAATGATAATAATATTATTGATAACTATGAAGTTATTAGTAATTCCAATTATAATAGTAATACTAATAGTAATAGTAGTAATAATTGTAATTTTAGTAATACTAATGACAAAGTAAAAAATACTGATAATATTTCTTGTACCAGTGATAACATTAATGGTAAAAAATCTTACAAGGCTTTTATGGAATCAAGTTCAAATAATTTTAAGAAATTATTAAAATTTGTACAGGGGCCAACCCTAAATCCTTTAACACCAGTCAGAGACATTCCTAATATTTATAGTGGTCAGTATAGCCATACCTCTCAATTTAAAGATATAAATTCTCAAGCAGCTAGTGTTACTCCATGCAATTCAGATAAATCATTTTTGGATCCTCTTTTACCACCAATCGTAAAATTAACACATAATTCTTCTAGTTGCACTGACAATGATAACCGATACATTTTATCTCGTCTGAGAGATAGGCAAATTTACAACAACGTTCGACTTTACCTCGCTTATCTATGTGATAAATCAAATTCAGTTTGTATCGAAGGTAAAACAAGAACAAATGTCATGATCGCAATCCAACAAGAAGGGCTCCCAACCGACATTGATACTCTACGTCATTTATATTTTAAGTTTCACGAAAATTTTGAAATCTCTGCAGAACAGGTAATATGTGATCTTTCCTCATATGCCTCTCATATAAACTCAAAGAGAATTTCATTTTTACAAAAATCTCGAGAAAATACTGATCAGTTTTTTCGTCCCTTACCTCAGAAACAATCACCATTCTGGTAAGCCACACGCCAACATTAATAATAATTTAATTTACCCCAGTAACCTACCTCCTAGTTTATCCCAAAATTTGTCAATTTACTATCAAAACGTAAGAGGACTACGTACTAAGACGTCTCAAGTTTACGTTAACTCCAAAACCTTAGATTTTGATATTTTTGCACTGACGGAAACTTGGTTGATGCCATCTATCAATTCTTTAGAGTTATTTGACCAATCTTACACTATTTTTAGGAAAGATAGACATAGTAATACTTTAAATCCAGTTGTGCCAAAAGGTGGTGGAGTGCTTATTGCTGTTAAAAACAGCTACAACTCTAACGAGGTATGTCTAACTCAATTTCCAACTTTAGAGCTCATTGTCATAAAAATAGAATTCAACAATAAATCTCTTTTCATCATTAGCTGTTACATACCTCCAAATTCAGCTGTTAGCATCTATAGTGAACTCATTATGGCTATTGACTACATTTCAGCTCTACTGAATAATTTCGATGAAATGATAGTTTGTGGTGATTTTAACTTACCGAATTTATGTTGGAATCAACATGAGGAGGAACCCTTTATGATTCCGAATCAAGTTGCTTCCAAATTAGAATGTTTACTAATTGATGGTTTCAACTCAAATTACCTACAACAAGTATCTTCGGTAAGGAACTTCCAAAGCAAACAACTGGATCTCATCTATACCACAAATTGGATTAATCTCACTAATAGTCACACTAGCCTCCCGTTAGTCAGTATTGACAAATTTCATCCTCCACTTAGCTTCTCATACTGTTATATTAATCCTGATGTAACGCTGCCAACTATATCCTATTGGTATAATTTTTCTAAAACGGACTTCTCTTCCTTGAACACTTACTTATTATCTGTCGATTTTAACACTTTATTTCAAAATTTAACCATTGACGACGTAGTAGTAAAATTCTATGAGGTGTTATTACATGGTTTTAATATGTATGTACCTCAAGTCCGTGAAAGAGGCTTTGATTCTAGCCCGCCATGGTTTAATCAGGACCTAAAGAAACTAAGAAATAAAAAAAGCAAGGCGTGGAGAAGTTATTTAAAAAACAAAAACAACGAAACTCACATCAACTTCATCAACCTTTTTAATACCTTTAAATCGTTAGTAAAATCTAAATACAATGATTACCTTAATGAAGTTGCTCTGAAACTTAAAATAATCCTAAATCATTTTGGAATTTTGTAAATCTAAAGAGAAAGTCTGATCAATTTCCAAACTTCATGTCTTTTAATGGCCAAATCTCAGATAATTCAAAAATCATTTCTAATAACTTTAAAGACTTTTTTTCTAGTTCATATAGTAACACTTCATTCGAGGTAGATGAAGCAAATTTTCCCCATTTGAACTCCCTTCCAGACTTCCCAATTTCATCAATAGATCTTTCACACGAAAAAGTAAAAAAATATTTAATGCGGCTCAACAATGATGCGTTTCCCGGACCAGATAATGTACCAGAAATTGTACTGAAAAATTGTTCTGACTCGTCACCCTTCCTTTAACTATTCTGTTCCAACAATCTTTAACACAGGGGATATTTCCTGATTGTTGGAAAAAATCATACATTAGACCTGTACATAAAAAAGATTCAAAAACCGAAATTACCAATTATCGACCTATTGCCAAACTTTTTTGTATTCCAAAATTATTCGAACTTATAGTGTATGATTCAATTTACAGTCACTGCTCGAGTATTTTAAATGCCAACCAACAAGGATTTATGAAAGGTAAATCAACAGTAACAAACTTAATTGAATGTTGTTCACAATTCTTATGTTGTTCACAATTCTTAAACACAATGGAGGCAGGATTCCAAACGGATCTCATTTATACAGATATGAGTAAGGCCTTTGATCTCTTACCTCATAGTGTCATAATTTTTAAACTAAAAAAACTAGGCTTTCCTCCTTTCTTAATTAATTGGATTTCCTCTTATATATCAAATAGAAGCTATAGTGTGGTCTTTAGATCCGCTGTATCTGAACCGTATTTAGCTAATTCAGGAGTCCCACAGGGGAGTCATATTGGCCCATTAATTTTTATTGCTTCTATTGATGACGTCTCATCCATAATCGTGCATAGTAAAATTTGTATTTATGCAGATGACATGAAAATCCATAAAATAATCCGAACACCAAATGATAATATTCAGCTTCAGGATACTTAAATGCTTTCGAGAAATGGTGTAATTATAACAATTTATCGTTAAATATCGATAAATGTGCTTTAGTTACTTACACTCGACGTACCGCACCAATCATTGCAAATTATACTTTCACAACAAGAAATATTAAACGGTTTACACAATTTAAAGACTTAGGGGTGATATTCGATGATAAACTAACTTTTAAGCAACATTTTGATGTCATAGTTAATAAAGCGAACTCCATGTTAGGTTTCATTAAGAGATGGTCTAAGGAATTTGATGACCCTTACATTCTTAAATCCTTATACACTACTCTTGTCCGGCCTAATCTGGAATATGCCTGCCAAGTATGGTCGCCGCACTATTACAATCATATTAATAGAATCGAGGCTGTCCAAAAAAGATTTCTTAGGTTTGCATTGCGTAATTTACCCTGGTCTAATACAATGATTTTACCACCATATAGAGATCATCTGCAGCTTATAAGCTTACTAGGCGTGAAGTAGCAGATATCGTTTTTATTGTACAGGTCTACAATGATAAAATCAACTCAATATATATTAAAGACCTAATAGTTAAATATTTAAATTCACGAACACGTTTTCGTAATGAAAAAATATTTAATATACCTCTTCATCGTTCAAACTATGGTAAATACGAACCTATAAATAGAATGTTTATGACTTGCAATAACTATAAGGATTATTTCAGCCTGTCCTTTTCTAAAGAACAAGTAAAGAAAGCTTTGTTTGACCATATGTTACAATAAATAAATTTTATTATTTATGTACTATTATGTACATTTTATTTATGTACTATTTTATTTTATTTTAAATTATTGACAAAAACAATAAATAATTGTTTACTCTTTTTTATATTACTTAAATTAATTTTTAATTTATATTTCATTTATATTTATTAGTATTTTTAAAACTTAAATTATGATAATATATATGTATTTAAAATCTAAGAAAATGTGTAACTATTTCTAAGTAAACTTTTGTAATTGTTTGAATTAAACGAATAAATAAATATATATAAAAGTAAAAAGTGATTAAATATATTTATATTAATTTCAAAATTAACGTAAAATTTATTAATATCAATGTGTAAAAGTAAATTTAAAACAGTATAATAATATTATAATATAAATAATATTGTTCGTGTCGTGTAAGTATTCGTGTATATTGTAAAAATTAAGTTATCAAATAAAAAATTTAGTTCAACAAAATAGTTAGTGAATTTATTGGAGCCTCACTCCATGCACCCGCAAATTGCCGTCTAAGAAATGAACCTGAAAAATCGTCAGATTATTAAAAATCAACATAAAGTTCAGAAAATAAAGTTTCTTGTGTGCCAAAAAAGTTAGAAAATTTTCCAAATAAAAAAACAACAAAAGTAGACCAATAACGAGAAAATTTATTCTAGAACAATTATACACATAAACTCATACATGTAATTTCAAAATTTTCAACGTAAAATAATGGCATCAGCAAAATTCAATAGAATTTAAACGAATTTTACAACTAGATCATCCGTTACAGAGAAAAATAAAATACTCAGAATAGTAAGTAATAAGTTTGGTTTGAATTTTAATTACAATTTAAACTTATATAATTTAATATTTGAAAATAAATATAATTAAATCAAAAATTTTAATTTTAAAATTTAATTAAAATATATCGAAAATTAAATAATTTTCAAAAATTTTTTTATATATTTATGATTCAAAATATATATAAATTAAATATATATAGTAACAAATTAAAAAAAAAACAGAAAATGTCAAAAAGTATTAAGGCCGTTTTTTTGTAAATGCTAATACTAAACTAAATATTAAAAAATTTTAATTTTTAACTAAATATTAAATAACATTCCTTTTGTAAAACGGTTCGGAAAAAGTAAGTAAATAACAAATATGTACATTTTAAAATTTTTGTTTTTTTTATTAACGTCAGAATCAGATTTGGAAAAAGATTATAAAAACGTAAAACCTACAGTGCCCCTAAATTTATAGAATGGCGATGAAACTACCACCATTTAAATTTATAGAATGGCGATGATGAAACCACCACCATTTAATCGAGAGGATCCAGAAGAGGATCTGGTTCACTAAGTTGGAAGCTTAGTTTAGTATTAGTGGAATAACTCAAGGCCTACTCGCCGCGCTAGTTTATGAAACCGTTAAATGTATCCGCGAAAAAAATATTCATCCTCCTGTAAATGATAAATATTCGGATTTAAAAAAAACTATTATAGATAATGTCCTTTCAACTGTGTATCGATTTTGATACGTGTCGGTGACTCGGCACGTACCAAAATCGATAGACTGTTGAAAGGACTCCGACGTGGTGACAGAAAACGTTCACAACTATTGCGCGAAATGCAAACTTTCACAATCTGTCACATATTAGACAGCGTTGCAAAAGATTTGGTTGCAACGATTACCAGCCCAATGCCCAATACATTTTATCAAGCATCGAAAATTCGAATCTCTACAAATTAGCGAATACAGCTGATAAAATAGCTGAAGTTAACCAGGTAGCTACCCTTTAAGCAATCGGATTCCGAAGGGATGCAAAAATGAAGTCTAATTTCTATGGGCAACTTCATTTCGGATTCTATTTTCGGATTCCGTTTGGAATCAATTCGGAATACTTTCAAGTTCCTAAATTAGATAAATTTCTGAACTCATGAGTGAATTTTTTTTTCTGTACGGATATGCTTATGTGTGGGACCCTTTCTGCATTATTAGGATTCCATTTTTCTGAAGCCAAAAGGAATCCGTTCTGAATCTGAATTTTTCATATTAAAACCCAATATACTCTCACATAAGCATATCCGTACAGAAACAAAAAAAAAAATTTTTTCCTAAAAAAACATTTTATGACGCATTTTTTATTGTTCATGTTAGTTATTTAGTATTGTGAGTGAATTTCAACGAAAAACAAATACTGGATTTGTCATAAGGTAAGTACACATTTATTGTAAATTTAATTTTAATTAAAATTTATAGTTATATTATGTATATATTTATAAAAATTAAATGCGAAACAGCAGAGCATCTAGAAAAACTTGATGCTCAACTAAAAACTGATGACTTTGCTGTAAAAAATTTGGTATAATTGAGAAATAAATAATAATAAATATTTTAAAATATCTATTACAGGAAGCACTACTAGATAAAATTACAGACCACTCATTAAATAAATTTATAAAAAATTCTCTTTCTATAATTATGAACAATAATGTTGCAGTGCAATATTCGCTATTTGAGAAAAATGGAAAAAAATCAATTTTATTTAAAATGGATTTATATTGTGTTTTTATATGAAAAATTCTGATTCAGAACAGATTCCTATAGGGTTCAGAAAAATTGAATCCGAATAATGCATAAAGGGTAGTGTATATTCACTGTCAATGTCAAAAAAGGAAATTAAAAAACAGACAATTTGGTTTCGTCAGAGATATTGTAACGTAACGTGTAAACACGGCCTAGTAAAATGTAAAGTGTAAATACGCCCTTAATAATATATAATATACTGTCATTAGATATAGAGATAACCTGTAAAATATTAAATAAAGAGACACGCACACGCGTTATTAAAAGAGTACTCTGCATTTATTATTAGTTATAGATTATTATCAGAATATCTCACAATAGATATTATCACATGGTGTCAGAAGTGGTCTGCTAATAAAAATAAAATTTAGTAAAGAGTTAGAACCACAATATTAAAAGAAAATGAATCCTAATGAAAAAATTGCTGAATTGGAAGCAACATTAAGGCAACTATCCGAACAGTTAGCGGAAACAGCTACACAACAAGGAACAGTTCCAAAAAACAACAGCGCGCAGTCTTACCACCAAAATCATTACATTCAGGCATTGACTAATAATAATATATAGACTTATAAAGTAGAACAAAAAAAATTTCCACTTTCTGATTTGACTTTCCTAATCTAATGTAAAAACTCAACGTTCAACGCAATTTTTAGCAAAAAGAAAATAGTTTCTTCTATATTGTAAGAATAGTACAGGCGTTTGGGTATTTTTGGTAATATTGATTAAAAAATGCATGGAATACATTTAAGAATAAATTAGAAGTTTTTTAAAAGGAATAAAACATGTTTAGAAATATGTATTTTTATCTTTTCTTAATTGAATTAATAAATTTTCAATTTCAATTCAACTTTTTTCAAATTAAATTAAATTAAATCTAACCAAATTTTAAAACATAGTGTTAAATATTATGAATATAATATTGTATAATCAGAAAATATTAATAATTTATTGAATATATTGTATAATCATAAAATATGCAATATATTTTTTAATCGATATTACCAAAAATACCCAAACGCCTGTACTATTCTTACAATATAGAAGAAACTATTTTCTTTTTGCTAAAAATTGAAATTAGAATTTATTTATGAATTAGAAAATTTTCAATTGTATGAATACCAACAAAACTATTCATATAAGATTATACAATACAATCATATATGCGAAAACAAAAAAAAATCCGTTTTTCAATATAAAAAAAATTATCCTCTCACGCATGCTCTCATATTAGTCATTCATAAATATTTCTGTCCAGCTTATAAAAAGAAATTTCCTAATCTAACGAAAATATTAATATATAACAATTGTCCAGCTTATAAAAAGAAATTTCCTAATCTAACGAAAATATTAATATATAACAAAAAACGCACGTTGAACGTTTATTTTTTACATTAGATTAAGAAAGTCAAATCAGAAAGTGGAATTTTTTTTTGTTCTACTTTATAAGTCTATATATTATTATTAGTCAATGATTCAGGTGATGATCCTCCAAAAAATTGGAAATTGTGGTTACAACATTATGAGTGGTATGAAGCTGCAGCGCAAATTGACAAAAAACCACTAGGTGAACAAATTTCATCATTTATGACGACAATGGGTTCACATTGGTTTGAGATTTATAATAATTTACCAGCTGCACAAAAAGACACAGTTGCAAATATAAAATCAGCGTTTGAAAATTATTTCACACCTAAAACAAATACAGCTTATGAAACATTGGTTTTCAACAACATGAAACAGGAAAACAATGAAAAATTTGATGAGTTTTTTTACAAAAATAAAAACACAAGTAAAAAAATGTAAATTCGCTGACATGGAGGATAGATTATTGCGTGACAAGTTGGTCATTGGCGTAAAAAGTGATGTTTTAAGAGAAAAACTTATCACTGACAGTGAAATTACGTTAGACAAAGCAGTAGAATTATGTCGAGGTAGTGAACTAACTTCATTTCAAGTTGAGTCAATGCAAGCGGATAATATAGTAAGTATATTAAAACGAAAGCTACAAATGCGTAAAAACAAAATCATTTGCAAAAAAGTACAAATGATGAAAAATTTGACTGCCAAAGGTGTGGAACAAAACACGGTAAACAAAATTGTCCAGCTTATAAAAAGAAATGTAATTGGTGTAAATTTACTGGTCATTTTGACTCAAAATGTAAAAGGAAAATAAATCGGAATCAAAATAATGTGGATAAACCGAAAAATAAAAAAGTTAATCTCGTTGAAAATGAAGTAAATCAAGATCCAGATGAAAATTTCAACTTGTTTGTCAACGCACTCAATGACGAAAAGTTAAACAAAGATTGGTATGGAAAAATAGTAATTAATAATGAAGAAATAAATTTTAAACTTGACACTGGGGCACAATGTAATGTGTTACCATGGAGTGTGGTTAAAAATGTTAAGCATAATATGTTAGTGTCGCTTACCAGAAATTTGGTTACGTACGATAACAGTAAAATTCCAGTTATTGGCGAAGTACTAATAGACTGCAAAATAAAAGATAAACGAACTTCATTATTATTTAAAGTAGTTAATGAACAAGTAGCACCAATCCTTGGTAAAGATTCATGTGAACAAGAAATGTTGATGCAAAGAATAAATGAATGTAAAATACATATTGATCATGAAGTCTTTAAAGGATTAGGTTGTTTTAAAAACTTCGAATATAAAATTGAAATTAAAGAAAATCCACAATTTGATGTAAAGCCAGCTAGAGCAATTCCTCATCCATTAAGAGATTTGGTTAAAAGTGAATTAGAAAAAATGATAGAGTTGGGTGTAATAAGACGAATTACAGAACGTATTCCTATATCTAGTGCGATGTTAATAGTAAAAAAATGGTAAGATCAGAATATGTATCGACCTGTCAGATTTAAATAAATATGTTCTTAGAAGACACTATCCATTAAAAACGGTTGAAGAAATAGCAGCCAGAGTAAAAGGTGCTAAATATTTTACAAAACTTGATTGTGTCAAAGAATTTTGGCAAATAAAAATTGCATTCGAATCACAAAAGTATTTAACATTTAGTACACCTTGGGGCAGATATTGTTGTACTAGACTTCCATTTGGATTAGCGTCAGCACCAGAGGTGTTTCAGCAAATAATGTCGGATTTATTAAAAGACATGCCAAATACAGAGTGCTCCATGGATGATATATTCATTTTTGCCAAAACCTCAGAAGAACTGAAAAAACTAACAGAAAATGTAGCAAAGGAAATATCGAAATCTGGTCTGAAATTAGAGAAAAATGTGTGTTCGGTGCAACAAAATTAAAATTTCTCGGACATATATTTAGTAGTGAAGGATTGTTCCCAGATGAGGAAAAAATAACTGCAATAAAAAATGTTAAAACTCCTAAATAAAAAGTTCGATTACAACGATTATTAGGTATGGTGACTTATTTAGCAAAATTTATAAAAAAATTATCGGAAGTAACCTCACCGGTAAGACAGTTACTAGAAAAAAACATAGAATTCATCTCGGAGGAAGAACAAAATATAGCTTTCAACAATATAAAGAAAATTTTATCTACAACACCATAACTACAGTATTATGCCGTAGACAAAGAAGTTACTCTCCAAGTAGATGCTAGTGATAAGGCGGTAGGAGCAGTGCTACTACAAGGTGGAAAACCAGTGGCCTACGCATCAAGATCACTAAGCAAAACTCAACAAAGATATCCGCCAATTGAAAAAGAAGCCACAGCTATTAGATTCGCTTGTTATAAATTTCATCAGTACATCTATGGTAAAAAATTAACAATACAGTCAGACCATAAGCCATTAGAAAGTATATTTAAAAAATCGTTACATTCAGCACCACCAAGACTTCAGCGTATAATGTTTGATGTGTTACAATATTGACCCACGGTAGTATATACGAAAGGTACTTGTGTACCAATTGCTGATTTTTTGAGTAGAGATGTTGAACCAAATGATGAATTAGAAGAATATGAACTGGAAGTACAGTTAGTAGTAAATATGTCAGATAATGCTCAATCAAATCTAATTTACCACATTCAACATGATGATGAAAGCAAAAAACTTATCGAGATCATCATGAAAGGCTGGCCGGAAAACTTTAATGAATTGCCAACAATGATAAAACCATATTGGAATTTTAGAGATCAAATCTCATACACTGAAGAAATGCTTTTTAATAATAATAAATTAATTATTCCTTCTAATTTTAGGTTAGAAATATTAAACCAAATTCATGCAGGTCATCACGGTATTCAAAAGTCATTAGCAAGAGCAAGAAGTACATTTTTTTGGCTCGGAATGAGTAACGACATCAATAGTTTTATACAAAGATATTCGGTTTGTCAATCAATGCAAAGATCAACATTAAAAGAGCCAATACTAACAAAAAGAATACCAAGACTACCTTGGCAGATCGTCGGATCTGATATATTTTTCGTAGGGAAAGATGAATACATCGTAGTTTGTGACAGTTATTCAGGATTTTTTGAATTCCAAAAGCTAAATCATTCTAATTCGTTTGAAGTAATTGAGTTTCTAAAAAAAACATTCGCTGTACACGGTATTCCAGAAATATTAGAATCAGATAACGGTTCACAGTATACTTCATATAAATTTAAAAAATTCTTAAGTGATTGGAAATTTAAACTTCAAACATCAAGTCCAAGGTATCCACAGTCCAATGGTTTATCTGAAAAATATGTAGGCATAGCAAAAAATACAATAAAAAAATGTCTAGCTGACAAAGCAGATATTTATTTAGGACTGTTAAATATTCGTAATACTCCAAGGAACAATATACTGGGATCACCAGTTCAAAGATTATTCAGCAGAGTTACTAAATCAGTAACTCCAACAACAAGTGATGCGTTACAACCAAAGATAATATCAGCTGTTGCAAATGAATTGCAAAAGTTAAGATTAATTCAAAAACATTATGCTGATCGTGGTTCTAAGGAAGGTAACAAATTTGAAATCGGCGAAAAAATCGCAATTCAACAAGGTCCACGTAAATGGGTATCTGGTAAGATCATTAGACTCACTGATCGTCCAATATCATTTGTAGTGCAAACATCAAACGGAAATCAATTAGAAAGAAACACAAAATTTCTAAATAGTACTAAAGCAAATATCAAAAAAGAAATTGTTGTTGTTCCTGAATTTCAAGATGTTCCAAAATCAATCGTAGAGATGAATAATAATCAAGATGTCTGCAATTCTCAACCAACGTCAACAAGTAATAGCAATATTGGTATATCAACCAGATCCGGTCGTACAATTAAGCCACCTAGTAGGCTTATTACAGAAATTTAAAATTAAATTAAAATAAAATTAAATTACATCTAAAGAAAAAAGTAAAAAAAGGGATATAACGTAACGTGTAAACACGGCCTAGTAAAATGTAAAGTGTAAATACGCCCTTAATAATATATAATATACTGTCATTAGATATAGAGATAACCTGTAAAATATTAAATAAAGAGACACGCGTTATTAAAAGAGTACTCTGCATTTATTATTAATTATAGATTATTATCAGAATATCTCACAAGCGATATTATCACAGATATGTATGTTAGCGAAAAAATTTATAATTTTATAAAAATATTTGAAGCATTGAACAATTCAAACGCTAATAGACAACGTTCACGGTCATGTTCAAGTACCATATAAACTTCGGTTAAATTCGTTATTAAAGGCAAAATGCTCGTAAGTGCAAAGAACCTTGCAAGTATCAAAACGCAAAAATAAGTTCACCAAAAAACTAATTTCGGCAGCGCTGTTGCCAGCGAATGGAGCGATCATAGCCGTCGTCTTACAATAATTGACAATTTTTATTCGACACCGGCACGTAATCGACACGTATCAGTCTTACCTCCTAATTCTAGAGACAAAGGAAATAAAAGCGATTATAAGCTTTACGCGGCAAATTCAACAATAATAGATACTTACGGAAAAGACTAAGACTAGGTAGTCGTATGAAAACACCAATGAAAAATTTTATGAAAATGCATACCATCAGATTTTATATAAAGGCTGATTTTCATTACCATGATGTGATTTTCATTACCATGAGGTTGCAGAAAACTAAAACAAGACAGATATAAAAAACATATGTAAGAGAAAAAGGGACAACTCTAGTATTTAAAAATATTTATGAAAAATTTTTTGGTAAAAATTTTGACATAAATTTTTCAACATAATCAAGAAAAATTAAATTAAATGGAATTTATCCGGTTTTTTTATAAAATTTTCTCGTAATTTTTTTAAAATATTCAATACATTCAATGACAATGATATTAAAAAATTTTTCCAAAAAAAAAAAATATAACTATAAAAAGATGCCAATGTCAAAATATTTACTATAAAAAGACGTGAAAGTCAAATTTTGCAGATGTGTTTCTCTCTCTATTAAACAACAGGAAAATATGGATTTTGTATCTCGTTCTGGTTGACATCTGCAAATTCATGGTAATGAAAATTGAACTTCATGGTAATGAAGATCAGCCTTAAAACATCGCATGAGTTTAGGTATTTATAAGTATAGATTGTACGAATTTTAATCAGACAAAAAATTGCATCAAATGTTTTATGAAAAATCTGATAATTTATATTTATATTTATTTACTTTTGTCAACTTAAGACAACACTATTTACAATTATAATTAAATATATATTTAAATATTAATATTATATAATTAAAAACTTATTCATCTAATACGAAATTAAATTAGTAAATTAATTTTATATAAAATATTGAAACAATAAATATAAAATAAAATACAATATTGAAACAGTTTCACGGTAAAGCATTTAAAACCTTTTTTTTAAAGGTGTCTCTGCTAATATGCTCATTAAAAATAGCCGAGCATCTATTGAAAGGTTCATTATAAGTATATAGAGAAGAATGGCGGATTACTTTTAAATAGGGTGTGTGTCGGAGAACTCTAATATTGGGGTTTAATAAAATTTTATTGCATAGATAGTGTGAATTAATATTATTTTTAAGAAGGTCAAAAGCAAATACGGCAGCTGTAGTGTCTCTGCGACTTCTTAACGTATTAATTTTTATTAGTCTATGACGATCAATATAGGGTATGAGATTAAAATTACCACACCAATGTAGTGAACGAAGGGCAAACAAAAGAAATTGTTTTTGAACCGATTCTAATTTATTTATATCACAATCAAAGTATGGCATCCACACAACACTACAGTACTCTAAAAAAGGTCTAACTAGGGCACAATATAATGACTTTATTATATAGGGATCATTAATTTCCCTGCCTCTACGTTTAATAAAACCTAACATTTTTCTCGACTTAGAGTAAACCATATCAATGTGTTGTTTAAAAGTTAGTTTAGAGTCAAGTAAAATACCTAAATCATTTATTAATATTTTTCTCTCTAAAGTGGATCCATTAACGTCATAATCGTAATAATTTACAATTTTCTTACGCGAGAACGAAATAACCATAATTTTTTTTACATTCAAAAACATACCATTTAATTTGTACCAGTTATATAAGGAGGTTAAATTTTGTTGCAGAATTAAAGAGTCACTAATACTGTTCACGACTGTATATAGCTTGAGATCATCAGCATATAATAAGAATTTGATCTTATCCAGAAGAGTAGTTAGGTCATTAATAAATATAATAAATAATAATGGACCAAGATGACTACCTTGAGGTACTCCGGAAGTCACCTCGATCGCATTGGAAATGACCCCATTGTGCTTTACAAACTGTTTCTTCTCGCTTAAATAAGATCTAATCCAGTTAAGTAAAGACCCTTTAATACCTAACTTATGAATTTTAAAAATCAGAAGATTATGATCGACCTTATCAAAAGCCTTGCTGAAATCTGTATAAATTGAATTAATTTGATTATCAATATCCATATTTTGTAAAATATAAGAGGTGTAATCCACTAAATTTGTAGCCGTTGAACATCCCATTACAAAGCCATGTTGATTTACATTAATATATTCAATAACGGTACTATAAAGTTTATCAGTCACTAATTTCTCAAACAATTTAGGAATAGCAGATATTATAGCCACTCCTCTATAATTTTTAACGTCCGATTTATCACCATTTTTGAAAATTGGTATTAGGAAAGAGTCACGCCAATTTTTTGGAAATTTCCCAGTTGCAAGTGAATAATTAAACATAACTTGTAAGGGAGCAGCTATATTTGCAGCTGTTCTTTTCAGAAATATAGGTGGGATTGAATCTGGTCCAGCACCTTTGTTATTATCAATAGTCTTCAAAGAATGAACAATATCATTATACTCAATATTTATATTAGATAACTACATTTTTACTACATTCGATGAAACATGCGAAAATTTTTCAGTATCGAAACTAATAGGGTTAGAGTATACAGACTTGAAAAACTCTGCTAATTTATTGCAGATATCAGAATTATTAGTGAGTTTAGTTCCTTCATATTGCATAACTGACGGAAACCCAATAACATTTTTTTTGACAGCCAACTGACAGCCAACATTTTCAACATATCTTTCATAACAAATTTTATCATATTCATCGTATTGATTTTTTCGACTGAGAAACATTTCAGAATCATTTAAATCTCTAGCGTGACACCATTTTTTATGTGCATGATTACGTTTATTTCTAAGATTACTTATAACTTTATCATGCCATGGTGGTGCATTTAAATACGTTATAAGTTTTTTAGGTACAAACCTTTCAATGACTTTTTGAATCTCAGATATAAATATATCTGATAAAGTATCAACATCATCATTTACAATAGACCAGTCAATAGATGAAATAAAACTAAATCTAAAACATTATTATAATTGTTATTTAAATTACATATTTGATTCATTCCACAATTTGCGAATAGGTCAATAACAGCATTTTGTTCATCATTCAAAATATTAACAGGATCATAAAATAATTTATTTTCATCACATTCAACCCATACTAAATTAGGTAGATTAAAATCACCAAAAATGAAAATATCGTCAACATCGTCCATCATATTAATAATTTTGGAGAAACAATTTAAATTTTTTTCATATATATCAACTTTCTGACAAGGATGAAAATAGGCACAACCAATATAAATATTTTTGTTAGGAACCGAAATTCTTACCCAAGTTTGTTGAGACAGATTAAAATCATAATCATCAAAATCCAAGGTAATAGGAAAAGCAGATATAGATGAATGCCAGCGAATGGAGCCATCATAGCCGTCGTCTTACAATAATTGACAATTTTTAATCGACACTGGCACGTAATCGACACGTATCAGTCTTACCTCCTAATTCTAGAGACAAAGCAAATAAAAGCGATTATAAGCTTTACGCGGCAAATTTTTTGGTAAAGATTTTGACATAAATTTTTCAACCTAACCAAGAAAAATTAAATTAAACAGAATTTTTCCGGTTTTTTTAACAAATTTTCTCGTAATTTTTTTAAAATATTCAATACATTCAATGACAATGATATTAAATATTTTTTCAAAAAAACAAAATATAACGGTGTAATTTTTTACATTGATATCTGTTTTTTTTGACACATCCTTTTATAGCCAATGTCAAAATATATGCTATAAAAAGATGCCAATGACAAAATATTTACTATAAAAGACGTGAAAGTCAAAGTTTGCAGATGTGTTTCTCTCTCTATTAAACAACAGGAAAATATGGATTTTGTATCTCGTTCTGGGTGACATCTGCAAATTCATGGTAATGAAAATTGAACTTTATGGTAATGAAAATCAGCCTAAAACATCGCATGTGATTAGGTATTTATACGTTTAGATTGTACGAATTTTAATCAGACAAAAAATTGCATCAAATGTTTTATGAAAAATCTGATAATTTAAAGGAACTTTTAGTGGACCTAAACTTGCTGGTATATTATTTGATGATAAGAATCACAGACACTCGCTTAATGGGTAGAACTGAAAACTTGCTGCAAGTTATTAGATCCAGTATTCAGTAAACTTTATCCTCAATCTGATTCCTTCTATCAATGTATATTCATGTCTTGTCTAATAAGAATGTTTTATTTCTATAATAAGATAAATAAATTAATAAGTATTATAACGTAAACGAAAATAATTGTGTTCTTTATTAATGACTTTAATTATATGGTCAAAATGCACTATGCACTTATTTAACTCTACATTAAATTAAGTAAAACAACATTTATAACGCATTCCATTAGTAAACAGCGGGCAACCGTGTGCTGCACGAGTTAGACGGTTAAATCCGGAAAAAACATGCTATAGTAAAAGGTGAATTTGCAGCAAGCAATATGTCGTCCGTCGTGTAGTAACTGGTCTAGCCCGCTACATTTAACAAGGAAAAAACGGAGAATGGCGTCCCTGTGGCCTGTGGCGATTATATGGACTTAACTTTATGACAAACATGATGGATACCCGATACAATTTTTAACTGATGTACCCGATACTGTATTTAACTGATTCATTCAGACATCGTTCAGACATATTGGCACTGTAATTCAACAGCAAGTGTCAGATAATTGGTAACCGCTCAGTCTCTTTTCAAAGATGTTATCGGCTTATTCAGCAACTAAACATTTTAAACATTGGTTAGAAGGGCGAAAGTTTACTTTGTACACAGATCAGAAGCAACTGGCAGTGGTCCGAAATCCGAAAAAAAAATCCGGAATGACTAAAATCTTGAATTTTTATAAATCACGATCTTCAAAATACGGAAAATGAAAATCCGGAATGTGAGAATGCGGTAAATGAAAATCCCGCAAAATCCCGAAAAAATTCCGAAAATTTTCCACACTAAGCGTGACCTAGAACCAACGACGTGAGAGTGGTGGAGTTTTGATTCCTCTTTTTTTGTTTTATTTTTAATTTTTTTTGTAGATTTTTTAATTTTTTTTTTGTTTTTGTAATCTTTGTTTTTTTTTGTAGTTTTCTGTTTTAATTTATTTTTGTTTGTTTTTTAGTTTTAGTTAGTAATAATTCACATTTTCTAAAATATTTACTGTGAATTAAAAAAACCCAAAAATTAAAAAAAAAACTATAAATAAATAAAAAATATAAATAAAAAAAAGTTTTTTAAAAAGACTTTCCCTTAAAGAAATATTCAACTAAAAAGTAATAAACAAGCAAATAATACCACATCAATGTACTTTCCCGTTGAGTTTGAGCCACTGTAAGTAATAGTAACGGTAAGTAGACCTCCTTAGAAATTGCATTAATTCTGATAAGGTCTACTTTCCCTTACTATTGCTGACAGTGGCTCAAACTTAACGGGAAAGTACATTGATGTGGTATTATTTGCTTGTTTATTACTTTTTAGTTGCATATTTATAAAAGGTAAAGTTTTTTTAAAAAGTTTTTTTTTAAGAAAACACCTGATTTTTTTATGATGGGCCCCCACATCACACAGGTTTTGGGCCCTAACATGAATTGCGAAACAAACGGACTGCGCAACGAGATGTATTCTTCAATATCTTTTATTTGATACCTCTCATGTATTGTTGCATTATGGGCCCCACAACCAGTTATATAAGGAGGTTAAATTTTGTTGCAGAATTAAAGAGTCACTAATACTGTTCACGACTGTATATAGCTTGAGATCATCAGCATATAATAAGAATTTGATCTTATCCAGAAGAGTAGTTAGGTCATTAATAAATATAATAAATAATAATGGACCAAGATGACTACCTTGAGGTACTCCGGAAGTCACCTCGATCGCATTGGAAATGACCCCATTGTGCTTTACAAACTGTTTCTTCTCGCTTAAATAAGATCTAATCCAGTTAAGTAAAGACCCTTTAATACCTAACTTATGAATTTTAAAAATCAGAAGATTATGATCGACCTTATCAAAAGCCTTGCTGAAATCTGTATAAATTGAATTAATTTGATTATCAATATCCATATTTTGTAAAATATAAGAGGTGTAATCCACTAAATTTGTAGCCGTTGAACATCCCATTACAAAGCCATGTTGATTTACATTAATATATTCAATAACGGTACTATAAAGTTTATCAGTCACTAATTTCTCAAACAATTTAGGAATAGCAGATATTATAGCCACTCCTCTATAATTTTTAACGTCCGATTTATCACCATTTTTGAAAATTGGTATTAGGAAAGAGTCACGCCAATTTTGTGGAAATTTCCCAGTTGCAAGTGAATAATTAAACATAACTTGTAAGGGAGCAGCTATATTTGCAGCTGTTCTTTTCAGAAATATAGGTGGGATTGAATCTGGTCCAGCACCTTTGTTATTATCAATAGTCTTCAAAGAATGAACAATATCATTATACTCAATATTTATATTAGATAACTACATTTTTACTACATTCGATGAAACATGCGAAAATTTTTCAGTATCGAAACTAATAGGGTTAGAGTATACAGACTTGAAAAACTCTGCTAATTTATTGCAGATATCAGAATTATTAGTGAGTTTAGTTCCTTCATATTGCATAACTGACGGAAACCCAATAACATTTTTTTTGACAGCCAACTGACAGCCAACATTTTCAACATATCTTTCATAACAAATTTTATCATATTCATCGTATTGATTTTTTCGACTGAGAAACATTTCAGAATCATTTAAATCTCTAGCGTGACACCATTTTTTATGTGCATGATTACGTTTATTTCTAAGATTACTTATAACTTTATCATGCCATGGTGGTGCATTTAAATACGTTATAAGTTTTTTAGGTACAAACCTTTCAATGACTTTTTGAATCTCAGATATAAATATATCTGATAAAGTATCAACATCATCATTTACAATAGACCAGTCAATAGATGAAATAAAACTAAATCTAAAACATTATTATAATTGTTATTTAAATTACATATTTGATTCATTCCACAATTTGCGAATAGGTCAATAACAGCATTTTGTTCATCATTCAAAATATTAACAGGATCATAAAATAATTTATTTTCATCACATTCAACCCATACTAAATTAGGTAGATTAAAATCACCAAAAATGAAAATATCGTCAACATCGTCCATCATATTAATAATTTTGGAGAAACAATTTAAATTTTTTTCATATATATCAACTTTCTGACAAGGATGAAAATAGGCACAACCAATATAAATATTTTTGTTAGGAACCGAAATTCTTACCCAAGTTTGTTGAGACAGATTAAAATCATAATCATCAAAATCCAAGGTAATAGGAAAAGCAGATATAGATGAATGCCAGCGAATGGAGCCATCATAGCCGTCGTCTTACAATAATTGACAATTTTTAATCGACACTGGCACGTAATCGACACGTATCAGTCTTACCTCCTAATTCTAGAGACAAAGCAAATAAAAGCGATTATAAGCTTTACGCGGCAAATTTTTTGGTAAAGATTTTGACATAAATTTTTCAACCTAACCAAGAAAAATTAAATTAAACAGAATTTTTCCGGTTTTTTTAACAAATTTTCTCGTAATTTTTTTAAAATATTCAATACATTCAATGACAATGATATTAAATATTTTTTCAAAAAAACAAAATATAACGGTGTAATTTTTTACATTGATATCTGTTTTTTTTGACACATCCTTTTATAGCCAATGTCAAAATATATGCTATAAAAAGATGCCAATGACAAAATATTTACTATAAAAGACGTGAAAGTCAAAGTTTGCAGATGTGTTTCTCTCTCTATTAAACAACAGGAAAATATGGATTTTGTATCTCGTTCTGGGTGACATCTGCAAATTCATGGTAATGAAAATTGAACTTTATGGTAATGAAAATCAGCCTAAAACATCGCATGTGATTAGGTATTTATACGTTTAGATTGTACGAATTTTAATCAGACAAAAAATTGCATCAAATGTTTTATGAAAAATCTGATAATTTAAAGGAACTTTTAGTGGACCTAAACTTGCTGGTATATTATTTGATGATAAGAATCACAGACACTCGCTTAATGGGTAGAACTGAAAACTTGCTGCAAGTTATTAGATCCAGTATTCAGTAAACTTTATCCTCAATCTGATTCCTTCTATCAATGTATATTCATGTCTTGTCTAATAAGAATGTTTTATTTCTATAATAAGATAAATAAATTAATAAGTATTATAACGTAAACGAAAATAATTGTGTTCTTTATTAATGACTTTAATTATATGGTCAAAATGCACTATGCACTTATTTAACTCTACATTAAATTAAGTAAAACAACATTTATAACGCATTCCATTAGTAAACAGCGGGCAACCGTGTGCTGCACGAGTTAGACGGTTAAATCCGGAAAAAACATGCTATAGTAAAAGGTGAATTTGCAGCAAGCAATATGTCGTCCGTCGTGTAGTAACTGGTCTAGCCCGCTACATTTAACAAGGAAAAAACGGAGAATGGCGTCCCTGTGGCCTGTGGCGATTATATGGACTTAACTTTATGACAAACATGATGGATACCCGATACAATTTTTAACTGATGTACCCGATACTGTATTTAACTGATTCATTCAGACATCGTTCAGACATATTGGCACTGTAATTCAACAGCAAATGTCAGATAATTGGTAACCGCTCAGTCTCTTTTCAAAGATGTTATCGGCTTATTCAGCAACTAAACATTTTAAACATTGGTTAGAAGGGCGAAAGTTTACTTTGTACACAGATCAGAAGCAACTGGCAGTGGTCCGAAATCCGAAAAAAAAATCCGGAATGACTAAAATCCTGAATTTTTATAAATCACGATCTTCAAAATACGGAAAATGAAAATCCGGAATGTGAGAATGCGGTAAATGAAAATCCCGCAAAATCCCGAAAAAATTCCGAAAATTTTCCACACTAAGCGTGACCTAGAACCAACGACGTGAGAGTGGTGGAGTTTTGATTCCTCTTTTTTTGTTTTATTTTTAATTTTTTTTGTAAGGATTTTTTAATTTTTTTTTTGTTTTTGTAATCTTTGTTTTTTTTTGTAGTTTTCTGTTTTAATTTATTTTTGTTTGTTTTTTAGTTTTAGTTAGTAATAATTCACATTTTCTAAAATATTTACTGTGAATTAAAAAAACCCAAAAATTAAAAAAAAAACTATAAATAAATAAAAAATATAAATAAAAAAAAGTTTTTTAAAAAGACTTTCCCTTAAAGAAATATTCAACTAAAAAGTAATAAACAAGCAAATAATACCACCTCAATGTACTTTCCCGTTGAGTTTGAGCCACTGTAAGTAATAGTAACGGTAAGTAGACCTCCTTAGAAATTGCATTAATTCTGATAAGGTCTACTTTCCCTTACTATTGCTGACAGTGGCTCAAACTTAACGGGAAAGTACATTGATGTGGTATTATTTGCTTGTTTATTACTTTTTAGTTGCATATTTATAAAAGGTAAAGTTTTTTTAAAAAGTTTTTTTTTAAGAAAACACCTGAATTTTTTATGATGGGCCCCCACATCACACAGGTTTTGGGCCCTAACATGAATTGCGAAACAAACGGACTGCGCAACGAGATGTATTCTTCAATATCTTTTATTTGATACCTCTCATGTATTGTTGCATTATGGGCCCCACAAGACCCAGAGTACCTCTCGGAGTACTCAACAAGATGTCCTCTTCAAGACCTTTCATTTGATACCCCACATGATTTTATGTATGATGGGGCCAACATTACCCCGTTTTGGGCCCGAGATGACTCAAGGCGCCCTCCAGATTACTCCCCATTTAGATGTACTGTTGGAGACCTTTCATTTGATACCCCACATGATTTTTGTATAATGGGCCCCTACATTGCCCCATTTTAGCCCCTACATGACACACGGCGCCCCACGAAATACACCCCATTGAGATGTACACCTTTCATTTGATAGCCATCATGAGTTTTTGTAATATGGGGTCCAACATGGCCCCCGTTTTGGGCCCCGGCATGACCCTCGTCGCCCGCTGACTACCCCCATTTAGATGTACTCTTCAAGACCTTTCATTTGATACCCCACATGATTTTTGTATGATGGGCCCCAACATTGCCGCCGTTTTGGGCACGACATGAACTACAGCGCTGCCGGACTACCGCTCAATGAGATGACCTTTCATTTGATGCCCCACATGGTTTTTTTGGTACATTCAAAAATTAAACGGCCCTCCGCGCCCCCTTCCCAAATTTATATGGTACCAAGCCTTTGATGGCACGAGCTCAACTTCCAAATTGAGCCGGTCAAGCCCTTTAAGAGTTATGGCCAGGTGAGGAGAAATATACATATATATATATACTGGAAGTGTAAATAAAAGGGAAAGGAAAAACAAAAAAAATATTGTTTTAATTGACAAGATTTACTGTAACTCTAAAAGCAGGTTAGGTTTTATTAAAAGAATGGCTAAAGAATTTAATGATCCTTACGTCACTAAAGCACTATTTTGCTCACACGTTCGTCCAATCATGGAGTACTGCAGCGTCATTTGGTCACCTATGTATGAGTGTGATATTACTAGATTGGAGTCTGTGCAGAAACAATTCTTAATATTTGCACTTAGAGGTTTACCCTGGGATCGTAGCACGTACCAGCGCCCTCCTTACACTAGCGGGGTAATGTGGGCCCCACCATCATTAAAATCATGTGGGGTATCAAATGAAAGGTCTTGAAGAGGACATCTTGTTGAGTACTCCGAGAGGTACTCTGGGTCTTGCAGTTATTAAATATGAAATCACCGCATAGCAGACGACTACTTTTAGATGCTATGTTTGCTTATGATCTGATCAGTAACAACATCAACTCAGATTACATCTGCGCAAAATTACTATTAATGATTGCACCAGAAGCTTACCAAATCCTAAGTTTTTATTGGAAAAGACATGTAGATCTAACTACTGCGCCAATGAACCTTACAATAGATGTTTCAGAGCTTTCAACCAATTTGCTAGATTGTATAACACGGACATATCTAAGAATTCATTTCGACGTTTGGTTCTGGAAGTTATAACATAAATCCATATTAAACTTTGTATTTTATATTCATGTTGTCTATTATGGCAAAACAAATAAATAAATAAATTTATGTGTCTTTAGTTTTTTTTAGTGTTGTGAATTGAGGCACCCTGTGCTTCAATTCACAACGGAAATTATAAAATTCCAATTCATTTCAAATTAATTAAATTATTAAAATTAATTATTCGAAAAACAAAAGTTTCAAATTACGCGCTGCTCGTGCACAGAGAAATAATTTAATTTAATTAATAATAATTTCTCTGTGCTGACAACGCGTAAAATCAATCAGCCAATTAAATTAAAATTGATTTTAAATATTTTGTTGGAGAAGCTGATTGGTTTTCCAATATCTTATTGGAAAGATTTTGGAAAGCCAAAAAGCTCTCCAACAAAATAAAAAAGAAAGAAAAATTAAAATCAAGGCCAGTTGATAAAAAAAATTAAGTTTGAATTTTAAAATCGGAATTATTATGGCCAGTCGATCGGAAAAAGAAAAGTTCTATTAAAAACGTAAAACTAAATTTGTTAATTTAGTCAATTGATCCGGAAAAAAGTTTGATTTAAAAAAAATAGTAATTTAATTTGAAATAAAAAAGTTTTAAAAGATCAGTCGGAAACATTGAAAAGTTTATTTGAATAACAAATTAATAAGTCAGTCAGGAAATATCAAAAAAGAATTATATTAATAAATAGTTTTGTGAAAGTAAAAATTTGTGAAGGAATTTAAGAATTTTAAGTTAAGCTAACATATTAATTAACATTAAAAAAAAATTAAATTAATTAAGTAAACAAAACAGAAAAGATTATATTAATGTAAAAAAAATAATTCAATTCAATAAATAGATAAAAATAACAAATAAAGATTTTTTATACGTAATAAGAACTAAAGGAGTTTTATTTTAAAGAAGAAAAGTTAAAGTGAAAATTAGAGAAAGTAAAGGTGAGATTAAGACAATATAATATACAAAATTTATGATTGTAATTTTTATATTACAACATTGGCATTTTATATTACAACATTCGTTTAAATTGATAAATTTTAATAGTTCAATTATTAATTCATAAAAAACAAAAATAACAGTTAAGTTAAATTGTTATAATCATTTAATTAAAATAATTATTTAACAAGCAGTGTTAAAGATAAAAACTTAAAATTACAATTGTTATTCCAATTAGATAAATAAATAGAGAAAACAAATTTTAATATAAACAAAAATTGTATTAATTAAATTATGATGAAAGTTAATAAGTAAATTGAAATAAAAGTTAAAATTAATAAAAAAAAAAGAGTTTTATTCAAAAATAAAGAATATAATCGAAGACTAATTAACATTTTAAATGAAAGGTGAGATAATAAACAAGAAGAAAAAATAAAGAATATAATAGAACTTGTATGATTGTAATAAAAGTAATATTACAACATTGGCGCTGCGGACAGGATGAGAAGTACGTTTATCATCCAAAAGAATTTAGTGCGGTAAAAAGAAATAAATTAAATTAAATAAAAAAAAATTAATCGTACATCAAAGTGGACATTAATAAAATTTAATAAACTACAAAAAAAAAATATAATAATTAATATTAAAATAAAGTTAACAATATAAAAAATTATAAGTAAAATTTTTTTTTTGTTTTAAAAAAAAAAAATTGGTAGCAGAATTTTAATAAAATTGAACAACAGTGATAGCAGAAAAGTTGCAGTAGAAAAGTGGAAGCAGATTAATTAAAGGTTGCAGTTAAAAGTTGCAGTAGAATAGCAGAAAATTTTTTTAACAAAATAATAGAAGAAAAAGCTGGTAGCGGAGAAAGCAGAGAAGCAGAAAATTTTTGTAAAGTAGTAAGTCATTTTTTTTCTAATATAAAAATTTTTAAAAACACGGGTTGCTAATATTTTAAAAATATATATATACAATAAAAAATATATATAACAAAATATAACATCAATTTATTTTTGTAAAAATAATTTTTTTTAAAATGAATAAATCGAAATCTTTAGGAAGATACGGATCTTAATTATTTTTTATAATTATTATTACTCCAAATCTAATAGTTTTAATAATGGAGAATAATAAAATTTATTTTTTGGCAAATTATTAAAAAATGTAAATTTTTGAATCTAATTAAATGACAAAAAATTGTGTGAAAATTTTTTTTTTAAATAAATTAAAAGGATAAAAAATTGAAAAATATAATAATAGAATTTGTTAAATTAGAAAGGAAATTTTATGAAAAAATTTAAATTAATGGCCAAAAAATAAAATTAAAATATTTAATTATAAAGAAAATATATATAAAATAATAAATATATAAAATCCTTAACGAAATTATAAAAATATATATATATAAAAAATCCTTTTTTTTTTACTTCCTAGTGAATCAAAAAATTTTTTTGATACAAAATTAATACAAAATAAAATAAAATGCATATATAAAAAGACCCCAAAAAATAATATACATATGTATAAATATACATATACAAAAAAAATGATATTTTTCTTATATACTACCAAAAACCTTAACCTATCCTAATAGTTAACCTAATTTTAATTTTTCTCTCTTCAATAAAATTTTAAAATAAAATAGGTATAAAATAAATAAAATTGGGGTACACATACATAGGTGTATAAAAAAATAATGAGTAAAATTTTTTAAATAAAAGTCACATGTACACATACATATACAATGGAAAATATTAAAATATTAAACATTAATTATTATCATACATTATAATTTTTATTTGTATACATAAAATTTTTATTCTCCAAGTACAAATTGCAAATTGTGCGTTTTTGATCAATTTGTAATTTAAAAATTTTATAATAAAGTTTTGTTTACATGAAATATAATATACCTAGAAGTGTATTATTATCAAAGTAAAATCGACATAAAAATAGGGTAACAAAACTAATTGCGGTGTAAAAAGTTAAGTTTATTTAATTTAACACAAAACTGTATACAGAAAGTGCAGAATAAAATTTTGCACTAAGTTGACACAGGGCTGTTATATTTCCTATTGATTTACTGTTTGTTTGAGAAACAAAATTTTTTATTATTGCATACTTTTAGGGAATGAGAAAAATAAAAATAAAATAAATATAAAGGAGTATTTTATCTTAAATAAATTTTATTTTACATGATTTACGTTGAATAAAATAAAATTTTAAATGAATAAATTAAATAAAAATAATTTGTAGCAAAAAACAAATAAAATTTTTTTTCGACCCCTAAAATATATTTTTTCAGAACTTTTTATATAAAATGACCCCTAAAATAATTTTTTTATTCAAATTTATTAAAATATGACCCCGAAATCACAAAATAAAAAAAAAAGGTACATATATATTGTTGTTGTTGTTTAAAATTTATTTTATTAACTAATGTCGCAAAATTCAAAACCCCCAACGTTGGCGCAATCAATTTTAAAATTTTCAAAGAGAATATCAACATTTTCATTTTTAAATTCAAGTCCGGAATTTGAAAATTCGGATGAACAAACTAAAACAAACGTAGAAAATATAGAAGCGGAACCAAATTTAGAAGTATTGGATAGAAATAATTTTGTTGATTTTTTACATCAAGTGCAAGGAGAACGAATATCAGAAAATAGAAAAAGTTTTAGAACATTGAGGTCAGGAGCAAAATACAATAGAATTGGCCCAATAAGGAAACCAAGGAAAACTAGAAGAAATAAAGTTATAATTTCCAAAACGGAAAGAAAAAGTTTGAATATAAAAACAAGTGACAAAATGAATCCAATAAACGACCCCCATTATTTTAATTTTCAACAATCAAATAATACAAATAGAACAATAAATAAACCGGGACCATCAGGATTAAACTCGACCCCTATTCCACCACCACCACCAATTGCACATCGAGATGAATATGTTGCGGAAAACTTTACAAACGACAACTCGTATCATTTGGAACTTGGAACCAACATTGTTACCAGTGGAAAAAATAATAAAAACATATTTAGTACAAGTTCCAACATTTTCGGGTGTAGGGTTGGATATTGAGAATGAGTTGAACAATTTTCTCGAATTAGCTCATCAAGCGTACGAATTGACGTACGAAAGACGAACAAAATTATATTATATAATTAGGGTATATTATTCATCAAGCATACGAAAGACGAACAAAAGGGTATATTATTGAGAATTTTGATTACAAGTAAACTGACTGGTGCAGCCAACGCACTTTTCAGATATGCCAACGTCGAAAACTTTAACCAATATAAAGATATTTTACGTAATCGTTTTATAGAGAGCAAGGATATGGCTACATTAGCATCGGAAATGATGGGAATGTATCAATACGAAAACGAATCAGTGGAATTATGTGGGGAAAGAATAGCAGAAAAATTGGCGGCATATAGAAACAGAGTAAACGAAAGGTATCAAAACGAGGGACGAGCTTTAATCAATGAAATGGAGATAACCGCAAAGAGAATATTTTTAGGACGACTGCGTTCATCAGAATTGAAACAATATTTAATCTTTAAAAACCCCGAAAACTTAAGAGTGTCCATAGCAGCGGCTCGACAGTATTTGAATGAAACAAGGAACTTAGGAAATATAGGGAGTTCGGATATAATTAGTAGTAATAATCAAGGGGACCAAATGATGAATCCAAATGATGAATCTAAAATTAAATTAAAATGGCGGACATGGGCAACAACCAAATAATAACCGGTTAAATCATGGAAACAATTTTTGAAATAATAGTAATAATAATTATTTCCGGGGAACAACAGGAAATTTTAAATACAGCAACAACAACAACAATAATGCGCAATTTACAAATAATAATAATTATAATAATAATAATAAACAATTCTCAAACAGTAGTAGCAACAATAATTTTAATAACAACAATAAGACCCCTAACAGAAATTACAATATGGTTAGTGGTAATAATTTTCCAAACAACAATAAAATTATTCCAAGTAATTATAATAATAATTATAATAATAATTACAATAATAATAATAACAATCGGAATAATAATAGTAATAATAATAATGGTAACAACAAGGTGTCATTTAAAGGAACAACTGCAAATACGACGATTAAATGTTTTAAGTGTGGTGAACCAAGTCACCTTAGTAGAGATTGTACACGGCAAAGCCAGTTAACACCAGTGCAATGCACTAATTGTGGAATGAATGGACATGAATACAGTCATTGTTTTAAACTACGTTCGGGAAATAATAATGTTGCAAATCAAAGGATACTCGCATTAAATAACGAAGAAAGTTTAGAAACTAATTGCGAATGGTGCGCAAGGAAAGGACATACAATTTCAGAGTGTGAAGCTCGTAAATCCTACGAATCCAAAATGACAATGGTTTCGGGGAAAGGGGACGGTGTGAACTAAAAGAGCCCAGCTCATTCCTTTCGGAGGGCAAAATAACTTTACAAGAGCCAATAATTAATTTAGAAAAATATTATTGGATAGATCCTGAATTATGTAATAATTTAACAAAAGATAAAGAAGAAAATAATGAAATTAATAAAAATAAGGAAAAAAAAATGCACATAAATTTTGTTAGCTCTAATATAGGCTCTTGTGAAGGAAAATTAATAAAAAAATCAGAACACGAGAATAAGAAAATTGAGTTACCAAATAATGGTATTTTAGGAAACATTGCAATGACCCCTAAACGTGATGAAGGTAAATCGCAAACAATTTATACAGAAAAATCAAATGATATAAATACGAATAAATTACAGATGAATAAAGGAATTTTTGATAACGTGCATATAGTAAACTATAAAAATTCTATATTTTCTAAGGCAAAAAATTTTATGGAAAAAATGAATCAAATCTGGAAAGCAACTAAAAATTGTACAGATGATTTTAAAACTGAAGAAATAATTGTATTTGAAGAAGATTTTAACACAGGAATTGTTAAATCAAATAAGGAAGAAAAGGTGAATATTATTATAGAAGACAATGTAGCAGTAATTGTGGAAGAATTTTATTTGGAAGAATATGTAAAATGTTTTAATAAAAATATAGTAGAAGAAGTTGTAGAAGCTGTAGAAGTTGTAGTAGAGGAAAATGATTTAAGTACAAAAGTTTGTACTGGTATATTGATAGAATACGAATTTGTTGGAGATAATAATAGTAATGAAAACATAAATGAAAATATTAATGAAAATATTAATATTAATAAAGAAAAAGAACTTTGTTTATCAATTCAAATGGAAAAAGTAAAATTGAATTTAAATAGTAGTGATGTTAATATTGAAAAAGAAATAAATAAGGAAACAATTTATACATCAGGAGACAAAAATAAGGAAATACAAAAACGGCACGAAAAAAAATAATAAATCTAAATAATTATTTAATTAAAAATAATAATACTTTTATCATTGTATTTAAAATAAATGTTAATACTACGGGTATTAAAAATAAAAATATTAAACCAAAATTGACCCCTATTCTTAATGTTATTATTTTACCTTTAAGAAAATTAAATAACAAAATAATAAAATTAAATCATAGATATAAGAAACATAGGTGGAAGCGTAAAGGTAAATTATTTTAAACTATATATAACAAAAAATATATTAAAATTTTAAATTTTAATATTAAAAAAAAAAAAAATTGTTTAGAATAAAATAGAAAGGGGAGCGTGAACGCTCAAAAACAAATAATAGGGAAAAATCTTATCCTTATTCCTTAAATTCCTATTCCTTTTCTTAAATTTTTAATACATACATATATGCATTATTTTTATCTATATTTAAAATAAAAAAAACATAAATTTTATTAAAAATAAAATAAATTTATAATAAAATATATATACATATATACATATAATTATAATATTTAATATATAATTTTACATAAAACTTTATTAAAACTTAATTTTTATTAATAAATAAAACAAAAAAGGATTTTTTTATAAAAGTTTTTATTTAATGTAAAATAAAACAAAAGGATTATTTTTTTTAATATAAAATATTTTTTTATTATAGAATTTGATAAAATAAAATATTATATAAAAAAATAAGATTTTAATTATATTAAAATAAAAAAAAAAAGAAATATGTAAGAAAAAAAAATTGTAAAGAAAAATATGATTACAAAAATATAAAAATATTTTAAAAAAAATATATATAAATAAAATTAAAAGAAATATATTATTTATAAAAGAAATTTATAAAAGAAAATATCAATTAAAATTAAAGAAAGGAAAAATGAAAAAAAAATCTAGTATACAAAGATATAAAAATTTTTAAAATATTTAACAATATTTACACAAAAAATGCTTAAAAAATATATATATATATAAAAAGTAAATAAAAAAATTTAAAATACAAAATATATATTAATAAAAGAAATTGTTAGTAAATATATACAAATATACATAGTTTTTATTAAAAAATCAAAAACAATATATAAAAAAAAATATATATAAATATAATTTTAAAATATCAGAGTCGAAGAAAAATTTCTTTTATCCTTATATTTTTTCTAAGAGGGAAGGTGTTGTGAATTGAGGCACCCTGTGCTTCAATTCACAACGGAAATTATAAAATTCCAATCCATTTCAAATTAATTAAATTATTAAAATTAATTGTTCGAAAAACAAAAGTTTCAAATTACGCGTTGCTCGTGCACAGAGAAATAATTTAATTTAATTAATAATAATTTCTCTGTGCTGACAACGCGTAACATCAATCAGCCAATTAAATTAAAATTGATTTTAAATATTTTGTTGGAGAAGCTGATTGGTTTTCCAAAATATTATTGGAAAGATTTTGGAAAGCCAAAAAAGCTCTCCAACAAAATAAAAAAGAAAGAACAATTAAAATCAAGGCCAGTTGATAAAAAAAATTAAGTTTGAATTTTAAAATCGGAATTATTATGTTCAATCGGTCGGTTAAAGTATGATTTCAAAAATCCATTTTAAATTGTAAAAAATAATATAAAACAGTCGACCCGGTTCCAAAACAAAGTTTAATTTTAAAACGTTAAAATTAAAATTAATTCGTTTAAATTTATAAATTTTAATAGTTCAATTATTAATTAAGTTAAATTGTTATAATCATTTAATTAATATAATTATTTAACAAGCAGTGTTAAAGATAAAAACTTAAAATTACAATTGTTATTCCAATTAAATAAATAAATAGAGAAAACAAATTTTAATATAAAGAAAAATTGTATTAATTAAATTATGATGAAAGTTAATAAGTAAATTGAAATAAAAGTTAAAATTAGTAAAAAAAAAGTTTTATTCAAAAATAAAGAATATAATCGAAGACAAATTAACATTTTAAATGAAAGGTGAGATAATAAACAAGAAGAAAAAATATAGAATATAATAGAACTTGTATGATTGTAATAAAAGTAATATTACAACATTAGTTTTTTTTTAATATTTGTTTTGTACAACTTATGCAATGTAATAATTCACATTTTCTAAAATATTTACTATGAATTAAAAAAAAACAAAAATTTTAAAAAGATCTAAAAATAAAAACTAAAAAAAAACATAAATTAAAAAAAAAAAATAAAAAAAAAATAAAGATAAAAAAAAACCTTTAATAAAAAAGGAAAAGTATTCAAAAGTATTGAATTTTTATTAAACTTTAACATAATGATAGATTTGCTGCCACATTTTGTAACTATTCAATTTTAGCTGTGTTGTTGCGATTAGCAATTACAAATTGAATTTTTTCTTCTTTTATTTTCGATAATTTTCTTTTTATGCAGTTCACAAGATTTTAATTTATCAATTCGTGTTTGAAATTTAAGTTTAAATTCAATTTCATTTGTTTATTTCTTTTAAAATTTTAGTCTTAAATTTAGGAGGTAAGACTGATACGTGTCGATTACGAATTAGGAGGTCTAGAATTACGAGGTAAGACTGCTACGTGTCGATTACGTGCCGGTGTCGATTAAAAATTGTCAATTATTGTAAGACGACGGCTATGATGGCTCCAATCGCTGGCCGCCAACAGCGCTGCCGAAATTAGTTTTTTGGTGAACTTATTTTTGCGTTTTGATACTTGCAAGGTTCTTTGCACTTACGAGCATATTGCCTTTAATAACGAATTTAACCGAAGTTTATCTGGTACTTGAACATGAGCGTGAACGTTCAAATATTTTTATAAAACTAGAAATTTTTTCGCTAACATACATATCTCTGACGAAACCAAATTGTCTGTTTTTTTTATTTCATTATTTGACATTGACAATGAATATACACTAGTTACCTGGTTAACTTTAGCTATTTTATCAGCTGTATTCGGTAATTTGTAGATTCGAATCTTCGATACTTGATAAAATTTATTGGGCATTGGTGGTAATCGTTGCACCCAAATCTTTTGCAACGCTGTCTAATATTTGACAGCTTGTGAAAGTTTGCATTTCGCGCAATAATTGTGAAAGTTTTCTGTCACCACGTCGGAGTCCTTTCAACAGTCTAACGATTTTTGGTACTGCCGAGTATGGTACGTGCCGAACTGTGTCAAAATCGATACACAGTTGAAAGGACATTATCTATAATAACAATCTATCGATTTTGGTTCGTGCCGGGGATAAATATTTTTTTTTTCGCGGATACATTTAACGGTTTCATTATATAGCGCAAAAAACAGGATATCAGAGTCCTTTTAATAATTAAATTTAAGTTAACATTTGTTTCAAAAGACATTTTGTACACATCGATATAAATTTGCAAATATTGCGACTGCGAAAGTAAATAACCGCCGAGTCAAATACACTTGTAAAAACAATGGTGTTTTTGACCGCTAATAAACTCAGTCAATCACCAAAAATGCAGATTACTAAAATCCGGATTTCGACATAATCGAATCCGGTTGAAATTTGCATATAACAATGTATGTGGATACTACAATGCACTCACAACTATTTTTTTGAACTAAGTTTTTTATTTGACAACTTAATTTTTACAATATATATATTTACCCAAATAATATTATTTATATTATAATATTATTATATTATTTTAAATTTACTTTTACACATTTATATTAATAAATGTTACGTTAATTTAATTCAAATATATTTAATCATTTTAATTTTTCAGCTATATGTTTCAGCTCAGAAAGAAGTTAGGAATTTTTGTTCGTTTCGATTTTTTTCTAATTTGAACAAGAACAATACTACCAACATAATAACAATAATGATTGGAACAAGTTTGCCAGAATATTATTCATATTAATATTATTATTGAGTATTAACACTCCCCGCCAGTGACTTCTATAGGGAACGTTACGTTCAAACCTTTGCTGGAAGCTTAGTTATAAGTCCAGCTCGTGTTTTAATATGTTTATATCTGTTGCCTTCAATAGTCACATTTTTTCAGTTTTAATTTGTGGCATATTACTACTTAGTGACTGGTATATTTAAATTGGTTTGGTAAGAATTTACTTACGTCAGACTTTAAACGCGGTTTTAACCTATTAATAGACAATGTTGCATTTTTATTTTTTACATTTACCATAAAGTATACTTTTTTACAAGCCAAACAGGCATTTGTGACTTCTTTTTTACAAGCCAAGCAGGCTTTTCTGACTTCTTTTTTTAACTTTGTCCAGATGAAGTTTTTTTCTACTGCTTCGACAGTGGCTCGAATACTTGGATGGGACAGATTATGCACACTGTCATAAATTATATACCGAAATACTTTAGGTACATTAGATCTAGCGTTTTCTGACGATGCGTCCTTTTAATATCAGAGTCCTTTTAATAATTAAATTTAAGTTAACTTTTATTTCAAAAGACATTTTGTACACATCGATATAAATTTGCAAATATTGCGACTGCGAAAGTAAATAACCGCCGAATCAAATACACTTGTAAAAACAATGGTGTTTTTGACCGCTAATAAACTCGACATAATTTCGACATAATCGAATCCGGTTGAAATTTGCATATAACAATGTATGTGGATAGTACAATGCACTCACAACTATTTTTTGGAACTAAGTTTTTTATTTGACAACTTAATTTTTACAATATATATATTTACCCAAATAATATTATTTATATTATAATATTATTATATTATTTTAAATTTACTTTTACACATTTATATTAATAAATGTTACGTTAATTTAATTCAAATATATTTAATCATTTTTTATTTTTCAGCTATACGTTTCAACAGCTCAGAAAGAAGTTAGGAATTTTTGTTCGTTTCGATTTTTTTCTAATTTGAACAAGATCAATACTACCAACATAATAACAATAATGATTGGAACAAGTTTGCCAGAATATTATTCATATTAATATTATTATTGAGTATTAATACTCCCCGCCAGTGACCTCTATAGGGAACGTTACGTTCAAACCTTTGCTGGAAGCTTAGTTATAAGTCCAGCTCGTATTTTAATATGTTTATAACTGTTGCCTTCAACAGTCACATTTTTTCAGTTTTAATTTGTGGCATATTACTACTTAGTGACTGGTATATTTAAATTGGTTTGGCAAGAATTTACTTACGTCAGACTTTAAACGCGGTTTTAACCTATTAATAGACAATGTTGCACTTTTATATTTTACATTTACATAAAGTATACTTTTTTACATGCCAAACAGGCATTTGTGACTTCTTTTTTACAAGCCAAGCAGGCTTTTCTGACTTCTTTTTTTACCCTTATCCAAATGAAGTTTTTTTCTACTGCTTCGACAGTGGCTCGAATACTTGGATGGGACAGATTATGCACACTGTCATAAATTATATTCCAAAATACTTTAGGTAAAGAAGATCTAGCGTTTTCTGACGATGCGTCACAGTAAATCTTAAATTCAGATCCTTATTCCGGTAGAAGTTGAAATTTTAATGCACTATTGAATTTTACTATTTCTAATTCTTTACCATTATGTTATGGTTTAGCTAAACTTTTGCAATATACTGCTTCATGAATAGATAACGTAGAAACTAGCGATTGTATGTTGTGAGTTTATTTCTAACAAACTTATATCTTTTGTACCTATATATTAAAAAAAAAAACTTTTAGAAATCGGTTTAAAAACTGTTTTTTCGTATTTTGGAATATCGGGAGTTTCCACATTACCTTTGAGGTAGTGTTATTAAGCGTTTTACATTTCTTTGTATTTTTAAAATCTTGTGGCAAAAATCTAACGCACAGACTATCGTTGACACCATGATCTTCAGGAACTAAATTCATTGCAAAAAAACATTTTTCTTTTATAGCCGCATCTTTAGGGAACCAAAAAATATAAAATAATATAAAAAAAAAGTAAGTTACAAAAAAGTAAATTACAAAATTTTCCTGACCACATCACTGTCACTTTAATATAGCCATGTAAAAGCTCTTTTGAAATAATGGCGCAAACTGTATTTCAAATATAAATTAAAATTTACACTTTATTAACTATGATATTTTAATTTACACTTTATTAACTATAATATAAACTATAACATTTTTAAATTTAAATTAAAAAACACGATTTTTTAAATTAAATGTACCATTCATATATCATCCATAACATAATATTTGGTATAATTTCTTGTAAAGCGCAACCATTTCATTATATAAATTATATTTACAACTACTGACAATTCATCAATTTGTAGTTGCTAATCGCAACAACACACCTAAAATTGAATAGTTACAAAATGTGGCAACAAATCTATCATTATGTTAAAGTTAATAAAAATTCAATACTGTTGAATATTTTTCCTTTTTTATTAAAGGTTTTTTTACTCCTTTTTTGTTTTTTTTTAATTTATGTTGTTTTTCAGTTCTTTTTTAAATTTTTGTTTTTTAAAAAACAAAAATTTTAGGTGTGTTGTTGCGATTAGCAACTACAAATTGATGAATTGTCAGTAGTTGTAAATATAATTTATATAATGAAATGGTTGCGCTTTACAAGAAATTATACCAAATATTATGTTATGGATGATATATGAATGGTACATTTAATTTAAAAAATCGTGTTTTTTAATTTAAATTTAAAAATGTTATAGTTTATATTATAGTTAATAAAGTGTAAATTAAAATATCATAGTTAATAAAGTGTAAATTTTAATTTATATTTGTGTAAATTTTAATTTAGCTTTTACATGGCGATATTAAAGTGACAGTGATGTGGTCAGGAAAATTTTGTAATTTACTTTTTTGTAACTTACTTTTTTTTTATATTATTTTATATTTTTTGGTTCCCTAAAGATGCGGCTATAAAAGAAAAATGTTTTTTTGCAATGAATTTAGTTCCTGAAGATCATGGTGTCAACGATAGTCTGTGCGTTAGATTTTTGCCACAAGATTTTAAAAATACAAAGAAATGTAAAACGCTTAATAACACGTGGGTGATGTGGAAACTGCCCGATATTCCAAAATACGAAAAAACAGTTTTTAAACCGATTTCTAAAAGTTTTTTTTTTTTTAAAATGTACAAAAGGTACAAAAGATATAAGTTTGTTAGAAATAAACTCACAACATACAATCGCTAGTTTCTACGTTATCTATTCATGAAGCAGTATATTGCAAAAGTTTAGCTAAACCATAACATAATGGTAAAGAATTAGAAATAGTAAAATTCAATAGTGCATTAAAATTTCAACTTCTACCGGAATAAGGATCTGCAAAATCTGCATTTTTGTAATCTGCATTTTTGATAATTGACTGAGCTTATTAGCGGTCAAAAACAAAATTGTTTTTACAAGTGTATTTGACTCGGCGGTTATTTACTTTCGCAGTCGCAATATTTGCAAATTTATATCGATGTGTACAAAATGACTTTTGAAATAAATGTTAACTTAAATTTAATTATTAAAAGGACTCTGATATCCTGTTTTTTGTGCTAGATAATAAAACCGTTAAATGTATCCGCGAAAAAAATATTCATCCTCCTGTAAATGATAAATATTCGGATTTAAAAAAAACTATTATAGATAATGTCCTTTCAACTGTGTATCGATTTTGATACGTGTCGGTGACTCGGCATGTACCAAAATCGATAGACTGTTGAAAGGACTCCGACGTGGTGACAGCAAACGTTCAAAATTATTGCGCGAAATGCAAACTTTCACAAGCTGTAACATATTAGAATATTAGAGCAATGCCCAATAAATTTTATCAAGTAGCGAAGATTCGAATCTCTACAAATTAGCGAATACAGCTGATAAAATAGCTGAAGTTAACATATTCATTGTCAATGTCAAATAATGAAATTAAAAAAACAGACAATTTAGTTTCGTCAGAGATATGTATGTTAGCGAAAAATTCTAATTTTATAAATATATTTGAAGCATTGAACAATTCAAACGCTAATAGACAACGTTCACGGTCATGTTCAAGTAGCAGATAAACTTCGGTTTAATTCGTTATTTGCTGGTATTATTACAAATTTAAAGGCAAAATGCTCGTAGGTGCAAAGAACCTTGCAAGTATCAAAACGCAAAAATAAGTTCACCAAAAAACTAATTTCGGCAGCGCTGTTGGCGGCCAGCGAATTGAGCCATCATAGCCGTCGTCTTACAATAATTGACGATTTTTAATCGACACCGGTACGTAACCGACACGTATCAGTCTTACCGCCTAATTCTGGAGACAAAGCAAATAAAAGCGATTATAAGCTTTACGCGGCAAATTCAACAATAATAGATGCTTACGGAAAAGACTAAGACTAGGTAGTCGTATGAAAACACCAATGAAAAATTTTATGAAAATGCATACCATCGATTTTATATAAAGGCTGATTTTCATTACCATGAAGTGATTTTCATTACCTGACCAACAGTAATCTTACATATGTAAGAGAAAAAGGGCAACTCTAGTATTTAAAAATATTTATGGAACATTTTTTGGTAAAGATTTTGACATAAATTTTTCAACATAACCAAGAAAAATTAAATTAAATAAAAATTTTCCAGTTTTTTTAACAAATATTCTCGTAATTATTTTAAAGTATTCAATACATTCAATGACAATGATATTAAATATTTTTCAAAAAAACAAAAAATAACGGTGTAATTTTTGACATTGATATCTTTTTTTTTTACATTCACATCTTTTTATAGGAAAATATGAAACGCGACATTTTTCCTATAAAAATACGCCAATGTCAAAATATATGCTATAAAAAGATGCCAATGTCAAAATATTTACACAGCTGGCAACCGTGTGCTGCACGAGTTAGACGGTTAAATCCGGAAAAAACATGCTATAGTAAAAGGTGAATTTGCAGTTATGCTGCAGCAAGCAATATGTCGTCCGTCGTGTAGTAACTGGTCTAGCCCGCTACATTTAACAAGGAAAAAACGGAGAATGGCGTCCCTGTGGCCTGTGGCGATTATGTGGACTTAACTTTATGACATAACATGATGGATACCCGATACCAGTTTAACTGATGTACCCGATACTGTATTTAACTGATTCAGACATCGTGATTGGCACTGTAATTCAACAGCAAGTGTCAGATAATTGGTAACCGCTCAGTTTCTTTTCAAAGATATTATCGGCTTATTCAGCAACTAAACATTTTAAACATTGGTTAGAAGGGCGAAAGTTTACTTTGTACACAGATCACAAGCAACTGGGAGTGGTCCGAAATCCGGAAAAAAAATCCGGAATGACTAAAATCCTGAATGTTTATAAATCCCGATTTTCAAAATACGGAAAACGAAAATCCGGAATGTGAAAATCCGGTAAACGAAAATCCGGAAAATGAAAATCCGGTAAATGAAAATCCCGCAAAATCCCGAAAATTTTCCTCACTAATCGGGACCCAGAACCAACGACGTGAGAATGGTGGAGTTTTGATTCCTCTTTTTTTGTTTTTTTTTTTTTAATTTTTTTTGTAAGGTTTTTTTAATTTTTTTTGGTTTTTGTAATCTTTGTATTTTTTTGTAGTTTTCTCTTTTAATTTATTTTTTTTTAGTTTTTTTTAAATTTTTGTTTGTTTTTTAGTTTTAGTTAGTAATAATTCACATTTTCTAAAATATTTACTGTGAATTAAAAAAAAACCAAAAATTAAAAAAAAAATGTTTTTTTAGTTTTTTTTTAATATTTGTTTTTTTTTTTAAATTTTTGTTTTTTTTTTAATTCATAGTAAATATTTTAGAAAATGTGAATTATTACATTTTGTAAAATATTTATCATGAATGAAAAAAAAAAACAAAAATTTAAAAAAGAAATAAAAAAAAACTTTGAAATTTAAGTTTAAATTTAATTTCATTTGTTTATTTCTTTTAAAATTTTAGTCTTAAAAATCGCGGCGATTTGTAAGGCTAAAATTTTAAACGGCATTCCGGATTTTCATTTTCCGGATTTTCACATTCCGGATTTTGATTTTCCGGATTTTTTTTTTGGATTTTGCTATCCAGGCTTCCGTACCCAACCCTAAGCAACTTCCATCTAAGATTAAGTAAACAGGATATGCAATAAGATATAAATGCGCCTACAAACTAAATAAAAAAAAATTGAAAGCTCTTTAGTTATAAAAAAAAATTTTCAGTTGCCAAAAGTTCTTTACTGCTGTCAAAATTTTTTTCGTTAGAGCTTTCGTTTATAGCTTTTACAAATGTTTAAATTTATATAAAAAATGTGATATTTATTAAAGTGATGTATAATTAACTATATAGACATGATTTATTGAAATGTCAGTAGTTGTAAATATAATTTATATAATGAAATGGTTGCGCTTTACAAGAAATTATACCAAAAATTATGTTATGGATGATATTTGAATGGTACATTTAATTTTAAAAATCGTGTTTTTTTAATTTATATTTAAAAATGTTATAGTTTATATTATAGTTAATAAAGTGTTAATTAAAATATTATAGTTAATAAAGTGTAAATTTTAATTTATATTTTAAATACAGTTTGCGCCATTATTTCAAAAGAGCTTTTACATGGCTATATTAAAGTGACAGTGATGTGGTCAGGAAAATTTTGTAATTTACTTTTTTGTAACTTACTTTTTTTTGTATTATTTTATAATTTTTGGTTCCCTAAAGATGCGGCTATAAAAGAAAAATGTTTTTTTGCAATGAATTTAGTTCCTGAAGATCATGGTGTCAACGATAGTCTGTGCGTTAGATTTTTGCCACAAGATTTTAAAAATACAAAGAAATGTAAAACGCTTAATAACACGTGGGTGATGTGGAAACTGCCCGATATTCCAAAATACGAAAAAACAGTTTTTAAACCGATTTCTAAAAGTTTTTTTTTTTAATATGTACAAAAGGTACAAAAGATATAAGTTTGTTTGAAATAAACTCACAACATACAATCGCTAGTTTCTACGTTATCTATTCATGAAGCAGTATATTGCAAAAGTTTAGCTAAACCATAACATAATGGTAAAGAATTAGAAATAGTTAAATTCAATAGTGCATTAAAATTTCAACTTCTACCGGAATAAGGATCTGAATTTAAGATTTACTGTGACGCATCGTCAGAAAACGCTAGATCTTATGTACCTAAAGTATTTCGGAATATAATTTATGACAGTGTGCATAATCTGTCCCATCCAAGTATTCGAGCCACTGTCGAAGCGGTAGAAAAAAACTTCATTTGGACAAAGGTAAAAAAAGAAGTCTAGAAAAAGAAAAAGAAGATAAACATATTAAAACACGAGCTGGACTTATAACTAAGCTTCCAGCAAAGGTTTGAACGTAACGGTCACTGGCGGGGAGTATTAATACTCAATAATAATATTAATATGCATAATATTCTGGCAAACTTGTTCCAATCATTATTGTTATTATGTTGGTAGTATTGTTCTTGTTCAAATTAGAAAAAAATCGAAACGAACAAAAATTCCTAACTTCTTTCTGAGCTGTTGAAACGTATAGCTGAAAAATAAAAAATGATTAAATATATTTGAATTAAATTAACGTAACATTTATTAATATAAATGTGTAAAAGTAAATTTAAAATAATATAATAATATTATAATATAAATAATATTATTTGGGTAAATATATTTATTGTAAAAATTAAGTTGTCAAATAAAAAACTTGTTCAAAAAAATAGTTGTGAGTGCATTGTAGTATCCACATACATTGTGATATGCAAATTTCAACCGCATTCGATTATGTCGAAATCTGCATTTTTGTAATCTGCATTTTTGATAATTGACTGAGCTTATTAGCGGTCAAAAACAAAATAGTTTTTACAAGTGTATTTGACTCGGCGGTTATTTACTTTCGCAGTCGCAATATTTGCAAATTTATATCGATGTGTACAAAATGACTTTTGAAATAAATGTTAACTTAAATTTAATTATTAAAAGGACTCTGATATCCTGTTTTTTGTGCTAGATAATAAAACCGTTAAATGTATCCGCGAAAAAAATATTCATCCTCCTGTAAATGATAAATATTCGGATTTAAAAAAAACTATTATAGATAATGTCCTTTCAACTGTGTATCGATTTTGATACGTGTCGGTGACTCGGCACGTACCAAAATCGATAGACTGTTGAAAGGACTCCGACGTGGTGACAGCAAACGTTCACAATTATTGCGCGAAATGCAAACTTTCACAAGCTGTAACATATTAGAATATTAGAGCAATGCCCAATAAATTTTATCAAGTAGCGAAGATTCGAATCTCTACAAATTAGCGAATACAGCTGATAAAATAGCTGAAGTTAACATATTCATTGTCAATGTCAAATAATGAAATTAAAAAAACAGACAATTTAGTTTCGTCAGAGATATGTATGTTAGCGAAAAAAATTCTAATTTTATAAAAATATTTGAAGCATTGAACAATTCAAACGCTAATAGACAACGTTCACGGTCATGTTCAAGTACCAGATAAACTTCGGTTTAATTCGTTATTTGCTGGTATTATTACAAATTTAAAGGCAAAATGCTCGTAGGTGCAAAGAACCTTGCAAGTATCAAAACGCAAAAATAAGTTCACCAAAAAACTAATTTCGGCAGCGCTGTTGGCGGCCAGCGAATGGAGCCATCATAGCCGTCGTCTTACAATAATTGACGATTTTTAATCGACACCGGTACGTAACCGACACGTATCAGTCTTACCGCCTAATTCTAGAGACAAAGCAAATAAAAGCGATTGACATTCACATAAGCTTTACGCGGCAAATTCAACAATAATAGATACTTACGGAAAAGACTAAGACTAGGTAGTCGTATGAAAACACCAATGAAAATTTTTATGAAAATGCATACCATCAGATTTTATATAAAGGCTGATTTTCATTACCATGAAGTGATTTTCATTACCTGACCAACAGTAATCTTACATATGTAAGAGAAAAAGGGCAACTCTAGTATTTAAAAATATTTATGGAACATTTTTTGGTAAAGATTTTGACATAAATTTTTCAACATAACCAAGAAAAATTAAATTAAATAAAAAATTTCCAGTTTTTTTAACAAATATTCTCGTAATTTTTTTAAAATATTCAATACATTCAATGACAATGATATTAAATATTTTTCAAAAAAACAAAAAATAACGGTGTAATTTTTGACATTGATATCTTTTTTTTTTACATTCACATCTTTTTATAGGAAAATATGAAACGCGAAATTTTTCCTATAAAAATACGCCAATGTCAAAATATATGCTATAAAAAGATGCCAATGTCAAAATATTTACACAGTTGGCAACCGTGTGCTGCACGAGTTAGACGGTTAAATCCGGAAAAAACATGCTATAGTAAAAGGTGAATTTGCAGTTATGCTGCAGCAAGCAATATGTCGTCCGTCGTGTAGTAACTGGTCTAGCCCGCTACATTTAACAAGGAAAAAACGGAGAATGGCGTCCCTGTGGCCTGTGGCGATTATGTGGACTTAACTTTATGACATAACATGATGGATACCCGATACCAGTTTAACTGATGTACCCGATACTGTATTTAACTGATTCAGAAATCGTGATTGGCACTGTAATTCAACAGCAAGTGTAAGATAATTGGTAACCACTCAGTTTCTTTTCAAAGATATTATCGGCTTATTCAGCAACTAAACATTTTAAACATTGGTTAGAAGGGCAAAAGTTTACTTTGTACACAGATCACAAGCAACTGGGAGTGGTCCGAAATCCGGAAAAAAAATCCGGAATGACTAAAATCCTGAATTTTTATAAATCCCGATTTTCAAAATACGGAAAATGAAAATCCGGAATGTGAAAATCCGGTAAATGAAAATCCGGAAAATGAAAATCCGGTAAATGAAAATCCCGCAAAATCCCGAAAATTTTCCACACTAAGCGGGACCCAGAACCAACGACGTGAGAGTGGTGGAGTTTTGATTCCTCTTTTTTTGTTTGTAAGGTTTTTTTAATTTTTTTTGGTTTTTGTAATCTTTGTATTTTTTTGTAGTTTTCTGTTTTAATTTATTTTTTTTTTAATTTTTGCTTGTTTTTTAGTTTTAGTTAGTAATAATTCACATTTTCTAAAATATTTACTGTGAATTAAAAAAAACCAAAAATTTAAAAAAAAATGTTTTTTTGGTCTTTTTTTAATATTTGTTTTTTTTTAAATTTTTGTTTTTTTTTTAATTCATAGTAAATATTTTAGAAAATGTGAATTATTACATTTTGTAAAATATTTATCATGAATGAACAAAAAAACAAAAATTTAAAAAAGAACTGAAAAACAACATAAATTAAAAAAAAACAAAAAAGGAGTAAAAAAACCTTTAATAAAAAAGGAAAAATATTCAACAGTATTGAATTTTTATTAACTTTAACATAATGATAGATTTGTTGCCACATTTTGTAACTATTCAATTTTAGGTGTGTTGTTGCGATTAGCAACTACAAATTGATGAATTGTCAGTAGTTGTAAATATAATTTATATAATGAAATGGTTGCGCTTTACAAGAAATTATACCAAATATTATGTTATGGATGATATATGAATGGTACATTTAATTTAAAAAATCGTGTTTTTTAATTTAAATTTAAAAATGTTATAGTTTATATTATAGTTAATAAAGTGTAAATTAAAATATCATAGTTAATAAAGTGTAAATTTTAATTTATATTTGAAATACAGTTTGCGCCATTATTTCAAAAGAGCTTTTACATGGCTATATTAAAGTGACAGTGATGTGGTCAGGAAAATTTTGTAATTTACTTTTTTGTAACTTACTTTTTTTTTATATTATTTTATATTTTTTGGTTCCCTAAAGATGCGGCTATAAAAGAAAAATGTTTTTTTGCAATGAATTTAGTTCCTGAAGATCATGGTGTCAACGATAGTCTGTGCGTTAGATTTTTGCCACAAGATTTTAAAAATACAAAGAAATGTAAAACGCTTAATAACACGTGGGTGATGTGGAAACTGCCCGATATTCCAAAATACGAAAAAACAGTTTTTAAACCGATTTCTAAAAGTTTTTTTTTTTTAATATGTACAAAAGGTACAAAAGATATAAGTTTGTTAGAAATAAACTCACAACATACAATCGCTAGTTTCTACGTTATCTATTCATGAAGCAGTATATTGCAAAAGTTTAGCTAAACCATAACATAATGGTAAAGAATTAGAAATAGTAAAATTCAATAGTGCATTAAAATTTCAACTTCTACCGGAATAAGGATCTGAATTTAAGATTTACTGTGACGCATCGTCAGAAAACGCTAGATCTTATGTACCTAAAGTATTTCGGAATATAATTTATGACAGTGTGCATAATCTGTCCCATCCAAGTATTCGAGCCACTGTCGAAGCGGTAGAAAAAAACTTCATTTGGGCAAAGGTAAAAAAAGAAGTCTAGAAAAAGAAAAAGAAGATATACATATTAAAACACGAGCTGGACTTATAACTAAGCTTCCAGCAAAGGTTTGAACGTAACGTTCCCTATAGAGGTCACTGGCGGGGAGTATTAATACTCAATAATAATATTAATATGCATAATATTCTGGCAAACTTGTTCCAATCATTATTGTTATTATGTTGGTAGTATTGTTCTTGTTCAAATTAGAAAAAAATCGAAACGAACAAAAATTCCTAACTTCTTTCTGAGCTGTTGAAACGTATAGCTGAAAAATAAAAAATGATTAAATATATTTGAATTAAATTAACGTAACATTTATTAATATAAATGTGTAAAAGTAAATTTAAAATAATATAATGATATTATAATATAAATAATATTATTTGGGTAAATATATATATTGTAAAAATTAAGTTGTCAAATAAAAAACTTAGTTAAAAAAAATAGTTGTGAGTGCATTGTAGTATCCACATTCATTGTGATATGCAAATTTCAACCGCATTCGATTATGTCGAAATCTGCATTTTTGTAATCTGCATTTTTGATAATTGACTGAGCTTATTAGCGGTCAAAAACAAAATAGTTTTTACAAGTGTATTTGACTCGGCGGTTATTTACTTTCGCAGTCGCAATATTTGCAAATTTATATCGATGTGTACAAAATGACTTTTGAAATAAATGTTAACTTAAATTTAATTATTAAAAGGACTCTGATATCCTGTTTTTTGTGCTAGATAATAAAACCGTTAAATGTATCCGCGAAAAAAATATTCATCCTCCTGTAAATGATAAATATTCGGATTAAAAAAAAACTATTATAGATAATGTCCTTTCAACTGTGTATCGATTTTGATACGTGTCGGTGACTCGGCACGTACCAAAATCGATAGACTGTTGAAAGGACTCCGACGTGGTGACAGCAAACGTTCACAATTATTGCGCGAAATGCAAACTTTCACAAGCTGTAAAATATTAGAATATTAGAGCAATGCCCAATAAATTTTATCAAGTAGCGAAGATTCGAATCTCTACAAATTAGCGAATACAGCTGATAAAATAGCTGAAGTTAACATATTCATTGTCAATGTCAAATAATGAAATTAAAATAACAGACAATTTAGTTTCATCAGAGATATGTATGTTAGCGAAAAAAATTCTAATTTTATAAAAATATTTGAAGCATTGAACAATTCAAACGCTAATAGACAACGTTCACGGTCATGTTCAGGTACCAGATAAACTTCGGTTTAATTCGTTATTTGCTGGTATTATTACAAATTTAAAAGCAAAATGCTCGTAAGTGCAAAGAACCTTGCAAGTATCAAAACGCAAAAATAAGTTCACCAAAAAACTAATTTCGGCAGCGCTGTTGGCGGCCAGCGAATGGAGCCGTCGTCTTACAATAATTGACGATTTTTAATCGACACCGGTACGTAACCGACACGTATCAGACTTACCGCCTAATTCTGGAGACAAAGCAAATAAAAGCGATTATAAGCTTTACGCGGCAAATTCAACAATAATAGATACTTACGGAAAAGACTAATGAAAATGCATACCATCAGATTTTATATAAAGGCTGATTTTCATTACCATGAAGTGATTTTCATTACCTGACCAACAATAATCTTACATATGTAAGAGAAAAAGGGCAACTCTAGTATTTAAAAATATTTATGGAACATTTTTTGGTAAAGATTTTGACATAAATTTTTCAACATAACCAAGAAAAATTAAATTAAATAAAAATTTTCCAGTTTTTTTAACAAATATTCTCGTAATTTTTTTAAAATATTCAATACATTCAATGACAATGATATTAAATATTTTTCAAAAAAACAAAAAATAACGGTGTAATTTTTGACATTGATATTTTTTTTTTTTACATTCACATCTTTTTATAGGAAAATATGGAACGCGACATTTTTCCTATAAAAATACGCCAATGTCAAAATATATGCTATAAAAAGATGCCAATGTGAAAATATTTACACAGCTGGCAACCGTGTGCTCTACGAGTTAGACGGTTAAATCCGGAAAAACATGCTATAGTAAAAGGTGAATTTGCAGTTATGCTGCAGCAAGCAATATGTCGTCCGTCGTGTAGTAACTGGTCTAGCCCGCTACATTTAACAAGGAAAAAACGGAAAATGGCGTCCCTGTGGCCTGTGGCGATTATGTGGACTTAACTTTATGACATAACATGATGGATACCCGATACCAGTTTTAACTGATGTACCCGATATAATATTATTTGGGTAAAAATAATATTATATCGGGTAATATAATATAACTAAACAATTTAAACATTAAAGGGCGAAAGTTTACTTTGTACACGGATCACAAGCAACTGTGAGTGGTCCAAAATCCGGAAAAAAATACGGAATGACTAAAATCCTGAATTTTTATAAATTCCGATTATCAAAATCCGGAAAATGAAAATCCGGAATGTGAAAATCCGGTAAATAAAAATCCGGAAAAATGGTAAAGAATTAGAAATAGTAAAATTCAATAGTGCATTAAAATTTCAACTTCTACCGGAATAAGGATCTGAATTTAAGATTTACTGTGACGCATCGTCAGAAAACGCTAGATCTTATGTACCTAAAGTATTTCGGAATATAATTTATGACAGTGTGCATAATCTGTCCCATCCAAGTATTCGAGCCACTGTCGAAGCGGTAGAAAAAAACTTCATTTGGACAAAGGTAAAAAAAGAAGTCTAGAAAAAGAAAAAGAAGATATACATATTAAAACACGAGCTGGACTTATAACTAAGCTTCCAGCAAAGGTTTGAACGTAACGTTCCCTATAGAGGTCACTGGCGGGGAGTATTAATACTCAATAATAATATTAATATGCATAATATTCTGGCAAACTTGTTCCAATCATTATTGTTATTATGTTGGTAGTATTGTTCTTGTTCAAATTAGAAAAAAATCGAAACGAACAAAAATTCCTAACTTCTTTCTGAGCTGTTGAAACGTATAGCTGAAAAATAAAAAATGATTAAATATATTTGAATTAAATTAAATTAATGAAAATCCGGTAAATGAAAATACCGCAAAATCCTGAAAAAATTCCGAAAATTTTCCACATTAAGCGTGACCCAGAACCAATGACGTGAGAGTGGTGGAGTTTTGATTCCACTTTTTTGCTTTTTTTTTTAATTTTTTTGTTAGGTTTTTTTCTTGTGGTTTTTGCAATCCTTGTATTTTTTTGTAGTTTTCTGTTTTACGTTATGTTGTTTTTAGTTTTACGTTATGTTGTTAATTTATGCTTTTTTTAGTTTTTATTTTTAGTTCTTTTTTAAATTTTTGTTTTTTTTCATTCATGATAAATATTTTACAAAATGTAATAATTTTCTAAAATATTTACACATTTTCTTAAATATTGACTGTGTACTCTTGACTTATTGTATTTTAAGCCAGAGTAACAGAGTTTTATATTAGTACTGAATAAATTCTTGAATTCTTTTGAGAACCTTTAGATTACTGTTGGTCAGGTCTAAAGTGTTCAGGAAAACAATCTTATTTCATGTATTACTTTTTTAAAACTGAATTTATTTTTACAACTTCATTCTGCTTTTATACTAAAATATTACATACATTTTGTATTGATAATAAAATGAAACTAAAATTACATTGAAATACAACATGTTTTAAACATCTTAATCTTATCTAATAATATGTTTGTATATGCAAACATTGAAATTATTAAATAAATAATACTTTAAACTATCTTATAGTCTCTAAATTCTAAATGCAATTAAATCATAAAAATATAAAATAAGTAATAAAATTAAATGCTACGCAACAAAAATCGTTCTAATCATTTTTGATCTCTGTTTCACACGTGTTGTCCCTTTTTAGGTAGAAAAAAAAATCATGTTCAAGAATGAACATTTTCCCCAGTCAAAATGACCGGCCTCAAATTAAAATTTGAAATTGTGTTGATTCCGATTTGGTTGATCTTGTATATTTTCTGCCATATGATTGTGCCTATTATTACTGATATGATGACCAAACCCAGTGTAAGATATGATACGGTATAATGATGAACATCATGAAAATTTAAATTTACTGTGTCGTCTCCTTGCAGGATTTTTAGCTGATTAATATCTTCTTTTAATGTACCAATATCTCGAGAATTATTAACAATAGTAGTATGAAAAGTTAGTGGTTTTATTAACTCAAACTTTACATCTACATTTTCTTTATTCACTGTAAAATGTGAAATATCCATTTGTGAATTCATAATTGTATTTGTTGAAATTATTAATGGTCCGTGCCGGGCTATGCAACCATTTTCAAATGTTAATATTCCTTGCGACTTATCACTGTACATTTAATATGTACATTTAACTTCCAACGTATAATTTTTAATGACAACCAATTGTTTTTGTTGTACATTTGATACCAAAAATCCTTCTTTGGTATTTCATAAAATTGGCATTCATTGGGTGGTAAATCTTTTAATACTGCTATTTCACATTCTTTATACATGTGATCTAATTTTAACATTGGCTGCTTTTTTTACACATAAACATCCCATTATTAAATTTTAGAAATTTCTGTAATTAATTTTCATTTATTACAAAAAACAAATCTTCATTAAAATTAGTCACAATAAATTCCATATTACTTTTAACAACTACCATATGATTATTTTCCAATATTGGTACTGGAATAACTTTAAAAATAGTGAAGTCTTCATCTTTGGCTGTCATTGTACGATAAATTTTATGTATTGGTGATGGGACTTTTGCACGCTTTGGAAGATGATCTTTAATTTTATCAATTTCTTTTAACAATTGTTGTGGTGTGATAAGTATATGATTGATTTTTCCGTGATAAATATCAGTTATTAGATCAATTACTGTTGATTGAAATCTTTCAAATTCATTTAACATAATTGATAACTGAGTTGTCATAAACTGAAAAACTGATGCTGCTCGTTCTTGATTTATTCCTTTAATTACTTCATTATATAACTCATTCATGTGATTTTCCATATACTGAAATTGCTCATTGATATGATCATTATTTTTCTTTAAAATATTTGAAGTAGAATCAATAATTGATGTCTGAGTTTTCAAGAACTTTAACAAGTGATTTTGATTTTGATTTACTTGCTCTATTGTCTTTTTCATATTTTTTGCGTATTCTTGATCCAAAATTCCAAAATAATGAATTTAAAATTGAACCTATTATGTCAAATGGTGATCGCCTTTTCCTATTATCCTTATTATGCAATTCATGATTGTCGAATAATATTTCTTCATTGTCCTTTAATGCCTTAACAGAATGTTGTAACTTAAGTGTAATAGATTTACAATATTCTTGATATTCTTTCATTGTTATGCATATTCCTTTCATAGTTGTTACATAATAATTTATTTTCTTCAACGCTTCGTAATATAGATCTAGCTTATAGTATACAATTATATTCCATTCGTGGTTTATTATACTAGCATCTCCTAATTTATCGAACACTAATTCAGTATTGACATTTCTTTGTATTACCGAATTATGCAAACATTTTCCGCTTGTGATAATAAAATAACATAATATCAGTAGAAACTTTTTTCTAAAATTTGTTGTTCTATTATTATTGGTTGTCACAATATTTACATTTGTGTTACGTAATTCCTCTGTTTCTTCTACTGAATTTTGAATCATTAATGGACATATTTTTGTAATTGGTCTTTTTAAACATTGATTTTTTTTCAGTTTTTATGGTAACCACTTGTACTAAAGCATCATTTCCTGGATGTAATTGAATTATTTTCCCCATTGCCCATTTCATTGGTGGCATATTGTATTCTTTAGTTAAAACTATTTCACCTTCTTTAATATTTGTTTCTTGTGTTTTCCACTTAGGTTGTTTTTGAAGACTCGCCAAATATTCTGATGACCAACTTTTCCAGAAAACGTTTTGCATTTTTTGAATCAGCTTCCATCTTTTTAAGTATGTCATTTCCTCATCATTTTTTAAATATTCTGGAGGTGCCACAATTGATTGTCCTATCAAAAAATGACCTGGAGTTAATGCTGTAAATTCTGTAAGTTCAGTGCTAATAGAGCACAATGGTCTTGAATTAAGTATGGCTTCTATTTGATATAACAGTGTAGATAATTCGTCAAATGTTAAATTATTATCTCCTATTATTCTTTTCATGTAATACTTCACATATTTTACTCCCGCTTCCCATATTCCTCCGAAGTGAGGAGCTGTCGAGGGAATAAAATTCCATTGAGTCCCGTGTAACGTGAAATAATCTATTAATTCTTCGTTTTGTTTTATGGCTGCCTTTAATTCGTTGTCCAAAATCTTTTTAGCGCCCAAAAAATTCGATCCATTGTCACTATGTATATTTAAACAAATACCTCTTGACGTAAATCTTTTATATGCTGCTAAAAAAGCTTCTGATGTCATATCACTAACAGCTTCAATATGCAAAGCTTTCGTTGTTAAACATACAAAAATTACTATATATACTTTGTACGATTTATAACCACGTCCTTTTGTTGTCCTTATCTGTATAGGGCCTGCATAATCTAGTCCCGAATTTATAAATGGTTTTGATGGTGTTACTCTTGAATGTGGTAAATTGCGTTATATAATGAAGTGTTATATTTTCTGTTCTGTATCGTATACATCTAACACATTTTCACACACATTATTTGTGTTATATTTTCTGTTCTGTATCGTATACATCTAACACATTTTCGTATTTGATACCTTACAGTATCTTTAGCTCTGATAATCCAAAATTTTCTTCTTATATACGCTAATGTTAATTGATTTCCTCCATGCAGTGTTTTTTGATGAGCCTCTTCTATTATAAGTTTTGTAAAAAGTAGTACTGGAGACACTTCAGCGTGAGAACCAAATTGCGTGGGTGGTGAAAATTAATGGTGTAATTAATGGGTGTAATTAATTGGTAATTAATGGCTTTTTAATTAGTCACAATAAATTCCATATTACTTTTAACAACTACCATATGATTATTTTCCAATATTGGTACTGGAATAACTTTAAAAATAGTGAAGTCTTCATCTTTGGCTGTCATTGTACGATAAATTTTATGTATTGGTGATGGGACTTTTGCACGCTTTGGAAGATGATCTTTAATTTTATCAATTTCTTTTAACAATTGTTGTGGTGTGATAAGTATATGATTGATTTTTCCGTGATAAATATCAGTTATTAGATCAATTACTGTTGATTGAAATCTTTCAAATTCATTTAACATAATTGATAACTGAGTTGTCATAAACTGAAAAACTGATGCTGCTCGTTCTTGATTTATTCCTTTAATTACTTCATTATATAACTCATTCATGTGATTTTCCATATACTGAAATTGCTCATTGATATGATCATTATTTTTCTTTAAAATATTTGAAGTAGAATCAATAATTGATGTCTGAGTTTTCAAGAACTTTAACAAGTGATTTTGATTTTGATTTACTTGCTCTATTGTCTTTTTCATATTTTTTGCGTATTCTTGATCCAAAATTCCAAAATAATGAATTTAAAATTGAACCTATTATGTCAAATGGTGATCGCCTTTTCCTATTATCCTTATTATGCAATTCATGATTGTCGAATAATATTTCTTCATTGTCCTTTAATGCCTTAACAGAATGTTGTAACTTAAGTGTAATAGATTTACAATATTCTTGATATTCTTTCATTGTTATGCATATTCCTTTCATAGTTGTTACATAATAATTTATTTTCTTCAACGCTTCGTAATATAGATCTAGCTTATAGTATACAATTATATTCCATTCGTGGTTTATTATACTAGCATCTCCTAATTTATCGAACACTAATTCAGTATTGACATTTCTTTGTATTACCGAATTATGCAAACATTTTCCGCTTGTGATAATAAAATAACATAATATCAGTAGAAACTTTTTTCTAAAATTTGTTGTTCTATTATTATTGGTTGTCACAATATTTACATTTGTGTTACGTAATTCCTCTGTTTCTTCTACTGAATTTTGAATCATTAATGGACATATTTTTGTAATTGGTCTTTTTAAACATTGATTTTTTTTCAGTTTTTATGGTAACCACTTGTACTAAAGCATCATTTCCTGGATGTAATTGAATTATTTTCCCCATTGCCCATTTCATTGGTGGCATATTGTATTCTTTAGTTAAAACTATTTCACCTTCTTTAATATTTGTTTCTTGTGTTTTCCACTTAGGTTGTTTTTGAAGACTCGCCAAATATTCTGATGACCAACTTTTCCAGAAAACGTTTTGCATTTTTTGAATCAGCTTCCATCTTTTTAAGTATGTCATTTCCTCATCATTTTTTAAATATTCTGGAGGTGCCACAATTGATTGTCCTATCAAAAAATGACCTGGAGTTAATGCTGTAAATTCTGTAAGTTCAGTGCTAATAGAGCACAATGGTCTTGAATTAAGTATGGCTTCTATTTGATATAACAGTGTAGATAATTCGTCAAATGTTAAATTATTATCTCCTATTATTCTTTTCATGTAATACTTCACATATTTTACTCCCGCTTCCCATATTCCTCCGAAGTGAGGAGCTGTCGAGGGAATAAAATTCCATTGAGTCCCGTGTAACGTGAAATAATCTATTAATTCTTCGTTTTGTTTTATGGCTGCCTTTAATTCGTTGTCCAAAATCTTTTTAGCGCCCAAAAAATTCGATCCATTGTCACTATGTATATTTAAACAAATACCTCTTGACGTAAATCTTTTATATGCTGCTAAAAAAGCTTCTGATGTCATATCACTAACAGCTTCAATATGCAAAGCTTTCGTTGTTAAACATACAAAAATTACTATATATACTTTGTACGATTTATAACCACGTCCTTTTGTTGTCCTTATCTGTATAGGGCCTGCATAATCTAGTCCCGAATTTATAAATGGTTTTGATGGTGTTACTCTTGAATGTGGTAAATTGCCCATTATTTGTGTTATATTTTCTGTTCTGTATCGTATACATCTAACACATTTTCGTATTTGATACCTTACAGTATCTTTAGCTCTGATAATCCAAAATTTTCTTCTTATATACGCTAATGTTAATTGATTTCCTCCATGCAGTGTTTTTTGATGAGCCTCTTCTATTATAAGTTTTGTAAAAAGTAGTACTGGAGACACTTCAGCGTGAGAACCAAATTGCGTGGGTGGTGAAAATTAATGGTGTAATTAATGGGTGTAATTAATTGGTAATTAATGGCTTTTTAATGGTGTGATTAATGGGTGTTTTTAATGGGCGTTGTTTTTAATGGCTGCTATTAGCGGCTAATGGCTGCTGGCTGTTTTTAATGGCTGTTTTAATGGCTGTTTTAATGGCTGATGTTAGTTATTACAACCACTGTCGGGCTAATATAATCCATTAGCCCGACAGTGGTTGTAATACAAGAGCGTATTTAAGTTTATTCAGGGGTACAGGAATACATCATTACGATAAAGGGCATCAAAATACAAAAGAGCTTTTTGAAAAAGGGTTTACAATTTTAGCTTTTGATTTATCTGCCGACGGGACCGGAAACGAGCAATGTCAAAGTCTCTTAAATCAAGGTACCATCAGAGTTGAAGCAAAATTGAAATCTCCCCTGACATCAACATTAACATGTATTGTATACGGAGAGTTTGATGCATCTTTAGAAATCGATAAAAATCGTAATGTCTACGCAAATTTATAAATAGCTGACACACCTAGTTTTATTTTTATTACACTCCTGTACGTACAAGAAGTGATATTATAAAATGTTAAATATTAATACTCAACCATCATATGCTTTGGTGGATATATCTTTTTCCTGTGATAAAGTTCTTAATTTTGCACGTAAAATAAGCATCGCAGGTATTGAAGAATCAAATAAAACAGTACAATATGATTATAAATATTTATACCCGACAACAAAAACAACAGCAGAAAAACAAAATTGCGCAACAAACGGAAATTTATACAACGACAACATAACTCAAATTTTAAATAAAAAATTAAATAAGTTTGCCATAATATTAGTAAATGGTAAAGACAATAAAGATTTTTTGGTCCAATATATAAAATGTAAATCGATAATTTATGATATTTCCACACTAATCGAACAGCATGAATACACAGCAGATCACAAAAATTCTTCAGAAGAATAAATACACACAAAAATGTTTTAATGGCGTTTATGCTTTCAACCGTATACCTAAACACATAAGAAAAAAACCATTTTGTATTGTTGTTAATTCTGATCCTGATAACAAACATGGACTACATTGGTTTGTATTAAACTTTCCGAAAAAGGGGTGTGCCGAATATTTCGATTCGTATGGAAATCAAACAATAACAAAAAATATTATAAACAAAATTAATAAATATTCAAAGCAAACTTGTTTTATACGTAATAAAAAACGTCTACAAGCTGATTATTCAAATGTCTGTGGGTATTATTGTTGTGTATTTTTATACTTTCGGTGCAGAGGAATTTCAATGCAAAATTTTTTAAACATATTTAACTCTAAGGATTTCAATGAAAATGATAATTTAATTTTAAATTTCTATCATAATATTTTTAAAAAATAAATATTTTTATTAACAAGTTAAAAATAAAAAAAATGAAATAAAAACGTAAAATAATGTTTTATTTATTTATTCATTTATTATACATTCATTACATAGCAAAGGTATTTCTACAAATAGTTTTGAAAAATTAAATGACCGCTTCTTTATCCCACGCAAGAAGAATGCGCTGCCACCCATTTTGCGGGGGATCCCTCTGGACTATACCAGCCACTGGTATTCCTGCATTTTGTTTTCGAAGCAGGTCGAGGATCTTTTGGTCCCCATATACCGGTGCAGGAACAGTAACCCAGGTTTGAGGCTTGATTAATGTCGACCTGGTGACCACATCAAACCTCGCCCCATCCCATAGCTCTCCGATTTGAGAGATATAGGATTCAAGCCTACCAAGAGTGGACTTGTTCTTGCAGATCATGGTCCGCACCCCCTTGTACCATCCTCGTGCAATGATGGTGAACGAATCCACTTCTGTTGCAGCTTCAACTAGCAACCAACGCTCTGGTGAGATCTTGTGATCCTGGTCACTAAGATCTCTGATCGCAACGTGCAAACTCTCTGAGGTAGCTACTGGTACCTTACGCTCTCTTTTAGGCTCGACTTTTTCGTCATCGGCTGAGCGAATTCTCTTCTTCTTAACGCCTTCCACATTAGCTTTTGCCAATGGTGGATTGGATACCACGCCGGAACTTGGTCCAGCGGGGTGTTCAGCAAGAAAAGTCCTAGCCCAGTCGAGTCTCCTCTTTTCTGCGGGATTAAGATCCTCCGGATTCCTGGATCCAAACGATTTAATCGCTCTTCTGGAAAGCTCCCGATTGTTGCGAATTTGGTCCGCCTTGGTGCGCTTGCTCACCACAACACGGAACCCTGCGTTAGATTCTAACGCAGAGTTACTGGAAGTAGTACCCGCAACCGCACCACTGCGAACTTCCTTCTCGTTATCGGTGATTCCAGCGGTGTTTTCCAAAGAAGCGGAAGTTGCTTCCACACCCTCGGGCACCGCCGGGATCACCGTCACGTTCAACTCATCGGAACCCCCCAGCAGATCTTCCTCAAATACATCTGAGTCCAGGTGTATCCGGCTGAAGTCAAGTCGAGAGCCAATGGTCCCAACTGACTGAGGAGAGGAAGGGGGTAAGGAAACATTGAAGGATGCCATGGACGTTGACGGGGAGGGAGGGACGGACTTGTATTGGGATGAGGTTGACGGGGACGGGGAGTTAGGTACAGAAAGGTTGGACGACACTGAGTTTATGGAGGATTTCTCCTCAACGGAAATTTTTGTTTTTGTTTTATTCTTTAATTTATTCATTTTGAACCCACGAGTAAGGCGAGAAATAGAAGTCGACATCCGCAGAGCTCCCTTACGGATGCAAGGCTAGTTACCGCAGGGGGTCGCCTGGTACCCTACGGAGATCGTTAGCGATATCACATTTATACACCTGATACCATGCAGCCCTCGGCACGATGCTTGCACACCTTGGCTTGAGTGTTTTTGGACCCCTTTAGTCAGGCACCTCCTCCTAGACCAATTCGGCATGGTTAAACCTACCGGTAGCACACTACCGCCGACACGCGCCCTAGGATTCATTGGAGCACGCAAACAGCCCCCCCCCCGCCACGATAAGGCAGAGATCAATGGGGGAGTTCTGACTCCATAACTCCAAATAAAAATTTTTGAACTTTTCCTAACCCATTTATTAATCCCCTCTTTGAACGTTTATTTGTTGGCCTAAAAATTTGATCTATTGTGACACCGTGTAAAATTTTTGGTATTATTTATTGTCTAGAAATAAAAATATTATTAAAAAAATTACAAGCGAAAAGAAAATACCTTAATAATGCGTCCATCTTAATTTATATTTATTTATTTAGCTTGTCACTTGTCACAATCCAGATTCCAGATTCAGCAGACGGCTGAATTGGAAATGGTGTTAGGTTGGTAGCCAAGTCATAGTAATTCCGTTGGCGCTGCGGTCTCTCGATTTTCGGAACGGTAAACAAGAAACAACCTTTGTTGCCCTTGTGGGCCATGTTTTGATTCCGAAGGTCTGATACCATGACATCACCGAATCTACGGAAACAATAGTTTTTTCGAAATGAAGAATTTGAAAAATTTTATTGTTTCGAGGAGTCGGATGAAATTTTTGTGCCGGACGGTCGGGTTTTTGTTTCTGTGGTAAAAATTTTTTTTTTGGCAATTTGTTTAAAAAAAAAATGAATTTGTGGTATTAAATAAAGTAAAGTAATTGGCTGAGAAAAAACAATTAAAATTTTAAAAAAAGTATAGAGAGACTTTGTGCGACGAGAAAAAAAATAAATTAATTTTGGAAATTAAATAATAATAATAAATTTAGAAAAAAAAGGAATTAAATTTATTAATTATTTAGAATAATAATTTAAACCACGTCCGGCACGTAAATAAAAATTGTATATATTAGATAAAAAAAGGGGGGGGGGGGGGTGTAGAACAGAAGAAAATAGTGTATTTCCTAACCAACAATTAAATCATATAACAATAAAACAAAACACAGAAAACATCAAACATCAGATTCCGAATCACCGAATCCACGAACGTTCGAGAGACATCCCAGAAGAGACTCATCCAGCAACGTGAAGTTTTTTTTGGTTGTAATTTGTATTGTGGTGGTGACATTTTTTTTGTAGTTTGTTGATTTGTAGGTACCCCGGTAGTAAATTATTTATTTATTTTAATATAAGTTAAGTAAAGTAAGGTCGTGTTATTTATTATTTTCATTTATTTTTTTTTTTTCACTTTTTAATACATATTTATTAATTTATTAAAAGTATTAAAGTTTTCTTTTGACCCCATTATAATAATAATAAAAAAAAAATTATTAAAATTATATATATATTGAAAATTAAAATTTATTCACCACCGATACCATTTGTGAAATTAAATTATTAAAGAAGAAAAAATTTGAAATATTATATCGTTTTTTTTATTTAATATAATTTATTTGGAAATTTAATTATTTTTTTTGAAATTTCCAAAAATTTTTTATTATTTTGTATAAAGAGTGGCTACTGTGTTGGGTTGCTGATCGCTTCGTTTTATTGGTTTTGTTTTCTATAAGTTTGTTTTTGTGAAATGAGTGGCTGATTTTTAGTAACTTCCCCAGGATGGATCGCCATGGATTTCTTGTCCTTTTCTTCCCTCCTTCCTTAAGCGATGGTGCTTCACTTTAAAGATTTTTTTGTGAAAATCTGTATTAGTGAAAGCATCATCGTATTGTAGTATTGATTGCCGTTTGGATCACTGGTCGACTCACGCCCCACAGACTGAGCATAGCTGCCACACTTAGGAGGAAATCCCAGTGGTCCAAGAAGTTCTAGTACTACAAATTTTGGTCTAGCGTTTTTCTTGTGATGCGCTGTTGGTCATCCTAGACCTGGCGCCCGCTTCACTAGAACTCCGAAGTTACATCCTCCGACTTACCTTAATGTTTACAGGTGGTAATTTTTTTTTCAGACAAAATTATCATCCTGTTACACTATTATTTCGTTATTTTTATTTATTTCTGATTTCAGATTGTCTAATAATTGGTAAGATAATTTACAATTATCTGTTTTGTAAGTATTGGTAATTTTAGTACATAGAAAACCTAGAGTTTTTAAATTTGTATTTAATAAAGTTGTTTCTTTTTCGAAATTTGTTTTGTTTGGATGAAAAATAAATTTCCAATCGGCTAAGACCTTTTTTATAGTGCCTATTTCTTCAGTATAAATACCAGCTTTCGTAAGTGGTAAATTTGATGACAACGTCAGACGTAAATGGCAAAATAATATAAATATTCTAAATGAAAAAAACAGAAAAACAACAATGATTTCAATACCATAAAAAAATAGAGAAAAAAAAATTTGATATATTTATGTGTATATATTTTTATTTTACTCGACGAATAATTTTAAGTGATTATTATGTACTACTTTATGTTTGTTAGCTATTTTTATAACAGAATTTACTGATGATTTTATATCTATTATTTCATATGGTCCTTTATTATAGCCCGCAGCTAGTTTCTTATTAGTTCTATTTTTCTTTTCTAGAAGTATTTTGTCTCCTATTTTGAATTTGGTTTCTTTAGCGTTTTTATCATACATTATTTTAGATTTTTCTTTAGCTTGTAAATGATTTTTCCGTACAATGTCGTAACCGTATTGTAAACGAGTTTTTAGTTCACAAGTGTAATCATCGTAGTTGTACAATGGTTGAATGGATTGAGATAAAGCGGATGGTATTTCGGCTTTAAATCCGAATAAAATTTCGTAAGGTGTATATTTAGTAGAGGTGTGAGGTGTTGTATTATAACAAAAAACTGAGTAATCCAACCAGGAGTCACAATTATTAGGATCTTTGGACGCGTAACTCCTAAGATAATCACCGAAGCTGCGATGTGAACGCTCTAAAGCACCATTACTTTGCGGATGATAAGGACTGGTTTGGATTTTATTTATTTTAAACATTTAAACATTTTGCAAGTCTTTTCAAAAATATCACTTAAAAAGTTTGGACCTTGATCGGTCAAAAGAGTTTTCGGTGTCCCGAATGTACATACTATTTTTCTAACGTAAAAATCGGCGATAGTTGAAGAGTCTTCAGTAGGAATAGGAACAGCTTGTATAAACCGAGTAAGGTCATCTTGAAACGTTAGTATGTACTTATTTCCACTAATTGACTCCGCCAGAGGTCCTTCTATATCTAAAGCGACTTTTTCAAATGGATGTTTCACTGTTGTAGTTATTTCCATGGGACATTTATTTTTATTATACATTTTATTTTTCTGACAAACAACACAAGTCGTTATTTTTCACATCTTTGAGCATATCATTCCATCTGAATTTTGTTTTAAGTCTACGTATAGTTCTAGAGATTACCTGGTGACCACCTGTTGGCGCGTCATGGTATTCAAAAAGTGGAAATAACATTGGATCTACTAGTGTTATTATTTTATTATTATTCAAAGAAGTAGTAGATTCAAGATTCAAGACTGCTTTCAGATGCATTATCATCTTTATTTACTGTAATAGATTGTTCAAGAGGTTTGTCATTGGACTTGGATTTTGAGCGTGTTATAATTTGTATTTGTGTAGTATTAAATCTAGAAAGTGCATCAGCATTAGAATTGAGATGCCCTGACTTGTGAATAACCGAATATGTATAATCTTCCAGTTTAATACGCCATCGCATTATTCTGGAAGATGGATCCTTTATATTGAATAAACATACGAGCGGTTTGTGATCTGTAACCACATTAAAATTTCTACCATAGACATAGGGACGAAAGTGCGTCACTGCCCATACTAAGGCTAGTGCCTCTTTTTCTATTGTAGAGTAGTTTTTTTCCGTCGTATTTAGGACTCGACTTTCGTAGACGATTGGTAGGTCGTGTTTAGATGGATTGCACATTTGAGACAAGACAGCTCCTATAGCCTCGTTGCTGGCATCAGTCGCTATAAAGAATGGTTCATTAAAATTTGGATACTGAAGTATGTATTGGACTTGATACTATTGCTTGCTTTAAATTATTAAAGGCTTCATCGCAAAAAGCAATTCATTTAAAAATGGTGTCCTTTTTTTAAAGTTTCTACAATTGAATTCATATTTGGTGGAAACCACTTGCCAAATCTAGAGTACTAAAATATTTGGATTCACCTAGCTGTCCTAAAATATCTTCGATGTTTGGCAGAGGAAAAGCATCAGGAATTGTTGCTTCATTTAATATTCGGAAATCAACAACAACTCTCCACTTTTTCTGTCCATCGGATCCGATTTTTTTTGGGACAACTAACAATGGCGAGTTCCAAGGACTTGAACTCTCTCTCTCACTACACCTTCTTTAAGCATTGAATCTATTTGTTTATTTATTTCACTTTTATGGATTTCCGCTAATCTGTAAGGTCTGAATTTTACTGGTGGTTTTGAAGGATCGGTTCGGATTTCGTGTTCTACAGCATTTGTAGCAGTTAACGAATCGCCTTCGAGAAAAAAAAGTTGATTAAACTCTCTACATATATCGAGAATTAAATTTTTCTTCAAGGTTTAAATGGTTTAGATTTAATTTTTCCCCCAATATATTTAATCTATGTTTCATCTGATTTACTTGATTTGTTTACTAAATTATAAACTGAATATTCATTTATTGGTGAAAATTTTATGTCCAATTTTTCAGCTATTTCAACGTCATGTTCATTAGGATTAATTATACTAATAAAAATATAACCATTTACGGGTTTTACTATAGTGCTAGCTATTAACAAACCCATATTTTTTTATCTAATTAGAATTTGGTATAACAAGAATTTTTTTTTTAAGATTTTTATTGAATTTATACAATTGATTCTCGATAAATAAAAAAAAATTAAAAATTTGTTTTTGACTTACATTAGTTTCATCTTTGTTGAACTGCGATGATTTATGATGAATTAAATTTTGAAGTTCAGTTAGAATTTCTTTGATGAGATGTTGCTAGTGGAATTCGATGTTGTTGATGTTAATGCTGATTTAAAGCTGAGTTTTCGTTGATGTATAACTAAAGCTGAGTTGAAAAATCTCTTGTTTGTTTTTAGATGAATTTCGTCAATAATTTATTTGGTTCAATTTTTTTTTCACAACTGTTTTGTTAATTCTATATTTATTTTTGATTAACTATCCAGTATTTTTTTTTAATATATATATATATATATATATATATATATATATATATATATATATATATATTAACTTAAGTTCTTTGAAATATTTTATAATATATATATTTAAGGAGGATAAACATATGCTTTGTTTAATCCGTCCTCTCACGGTCGCATAAAATTGTTATGATTCTAACAATTTTTACTAGATAGTTTAAAAACAAACACAATATTTAATTTATTTATTATATTTATTTCATAAGTTCATGATTTTATTATATGTTATATGTAATAATTTTAACTGATTTATATAATATTGTATTTTTTGCATACAATCTTTTAATTTACTACTTTTAATTTATAAAACTCGAAGAACTGATCTATTCACTGCAACGTTCTGAATGTAAGTGTTCTTTTTTAATTAATTTACCTTTTAAGATAATTGAATGTAATTAAGTGCTTACTGCATCAATTTTAAAATGTAAATTTAATTTATTAATTTTTAATATTGAATTTTTACACGCGCAAGCTGAAAATGCTTAACGCATCAATTTCAAAAGGTAATTTGAAATTATTAATTTTCAATAATTATTGAAAATGAAATAATTTAAAACGTGTAACTTTTTAGACAGGAAATAATATAATTTAATATTTTAGGTATTTGAATAAAGCATAGTTAAGGTAAAGTGGCGTGTATTATAGAACCTTTATACAAACCCCAAAATTTGTGAAATTGGTATTTTTTTTCTCTAATGAGCATGCTTTATTTAATAAACACGTTTTGGTATGTCGAGATGTTGGAGTTGGTGAATTGGATGTTGCGGTTGGTGAATTAGATATTGTGGTTGAGGTTGTGGCGTGGGGTGGGGTGTGGGTTTTGTAGTGGGCTTTTTTGGCATAGGTTGTGGTGGTGTGGGAATGTTGTTGTGGGTTGAAACATGTTGGGACATGTTAGCTAATTTTATTAGTAAATTTCCAAAATGTTCTAAAAATCTGAATAGACTATTTTACTTATCAGCAGTATTAATTAAGTTGTGTGTTTATGAATGGATTTTTTTATGTTTTTTTTTGTTCATTTTAAATATAAAAGACTCTTAGTGAATATATGTATATATAGATATATAACGTAAACACAAGAAATCTCAAAAAATTCTTTCCTTAGTGGATATATGTATATATAGATATATAACGTAAACACAAAATCTTAAAAAATTCTTATACCACAATTACTATAATAAAAAATATGTTTTGATGCAGAGTATAGTGTAATGTAAATATATATGTTAATATTCTAGATATCATAATCTTGATTATAATATAAGAATTTATTCTTAATTTTAGGGTGTGAATTTGTAAAAAGTATTTATGAAATATATACATATATATGTATGATGTATGGAGATTTCATATTTTTGTTTTGATATTAAAATATTATATTATAAATAAAAAAAGTTATATGCTTATATATGAGATTAATGATGCAAAAATTCTTGTATTCTGCGGTGACCTTACATTTGAGTTAAATTGATAAAGAGGTGAGTGATATAATGAAATTTAGTTAAATATGATTCTTATTTTTATTTAAATATACCACTCAATTCTAAAATATATTTAGTTTAAAAATTGGTGTTAACTGTTGATGGTTGATTTATTATTATGGCATTGTGGGAAGATCTTCGGACAATTACTACATTTGATGGTGATAATGATGATGATGATGATGATGATGATGATGATGATGATGATGATGAAATACTACAATCATTGAAGAACAATATACATAAAAAATTACTAGTTATAGAGAAATTTTTAATCATACATAAGGATTTCTTGCTTGCTGAGCATATAGAAGAATTTGAAAATTATCGGAAAGCACTAATGAAATTAGTGAATGTTGAAATGAAATTTTCAATTCATGGTTCTCACTATGCAAATTGTATATGGTCTTCCGATAATGCAACATCTGGGCCAGATACATGTTCATGTAGTAGTATAAACTTGATTGAAAATTCTTGTTTAAGACTTATGAAATTTTATGTGAGATTGACTTGTGGAAATAATTTATTATTAAGGTAAATAAAATACTTTATTACAAATGCTAATTGTAGCTGACAATAAATAAAAAAAATAAATCTGGTTACATAGTTTTGATTTTTAGTATTTTGTTCACTAAGTAAAATATAACATTAAGGATGAGCAATAATTTTATAAAATGTTTTTTAGAAAAATATGATGGTGTGCTATTGAAAGAACATAAAGATATAATAATTGATTTTTATATCAGATTTCCAAACACAACAAACTCATATACACAACAAATAAAATGTGATTGTACATATACATGTGCATGTGTTATGGAGTTTTTAAGAAAACAATATATAATGAAAATAATGAATTATTATAAATAACAAATAAATTACCAAATAAGTTAATAGTACAAATGTACTTACATACTTGATATAAATAAAAAGAAATATTTTAGTTGAAAGATAATATTTTGGGTTTTTATTTATCAGATAATTAATTTATGTATAAGGTAGTATTATAAAAGATATTGCTTTATACAACAATTCTATCAATCCTAAAATGTCAATTGACAAATTTGGACGCACTGATGACTGGAGAGAGAGGAAACCTTTACGAGGTCCACCAGGCGAAGGATTTAGTTTAACGGTTCAAGGTGATTATGACTTGAAAAATAAACGAGTTATAAACGTTGCAGAACCTATAGATAATTTTGATGTTGTTTCAAAACAATATGTTGATAGTGAAACTAATGGAGTAAAAAGAGAGTGTGAAAAATCTATAAATGAATTAAAATATGATTTATCGGAAATAAATACCCAGATAATATTTTTAAAGGAGGAAATAAATAAATTGGAACACTTTTGCAGATCTGTTGATAAATTTGTACATAAACACAGTCAACAGTAAATACACAGTGTGAATATATCCTTAACATTTACTTTATGATATTATGTAAATAAAAAACATTTTTAGTTTAAAACATGAAAATTTCTGTTTTTATTTAACAAATAATATATTTAATTTTTATAATTATTTTATGTTTTTGTATGGAATTGAAGACTTCTCTGCTGTTGAGGATGATGATGATTGTTGTTTTGGATTTGGGCAAGATGATTTTATAGATGACCCCAATAGTTTATATTTGCATTCTTTTATTTTATCCATGTTCTTGTCTACATTCAACAATTGTTTTTTGTCACTCATTCTAATTTCGTTATCGGAAGTGTGTTATATATATCGCGTTTACTTGAACTAAACTAATTATTATTTTTCAGAGAATATATATATACATTTTTTTGTTTTTAATGTATTTCACAATAATACATCTTTTTTGTTTATCCATGAATTTTGGTTAGAAGGAAATCCGAGCCACTTCACAAAAACTTTGTCACCTTTAGTTTTGATGATTTTTTCTACTAAATATAGATCTGGATATTTAGATTTTTGTAATTCATACTCGTAAAATCCTCCTCTAATAGGGTTGCCTTGGTAATCTTCTAATAAGTAAGTTACTGGATTTGTCAGTTGTCTTTTAGTTATCTTGAAAACTTCCGTTGACCAGTTGGGTGTGTAACCTTTTTCAAAAACATGTTTAAACTTACTCACTCGAACTGACTCACCAATTTTAAAATTTAGCAAATGGTGCAATTTTAATGTGATTATAAGCTGTAGATAATAAATTTCTTTCATCATTTTTGGTGATTTCGGAGGGTTTTCTTTTAGTTGTTCTGTGCGTTGAATGATTATATTCATTAAGAAGTTTCTGAATGATGTTAATCCATTTATAGTTTCCATTAAAACTGAATTCTTTCCACATTTTTTCCATTATTGTACGATTAAAACGTTCAACAATTGAGGCTTTCAATGAGCTAAATGTTGAATAATGATTAATGTTGTATTTCAACATCAAATTGAGTAAGGTTTTGTTAAAAAACTCTTTACCATCATCAGTTTGTAAATTTTTAGGATATCTATTTGAATTTTTGAAAATCGATTTAAACGACTCAGTAACCTTTTCACCAGTTTTAGTTTTTATGGGTATAGCCCACCCATATTTTGAAAATTTATCAATTACAGTTAATAAATATTTATAATTAGAATTTTGTTTAGCATATGCACCCATTTCTACAAGATCAGCTTGCCAAAGATCATCAAAACCTTTGATTATAACTCTTCATCTTTTAAAGTTTTTTCTAATAGGTTTATGCAGCTCTTCAACAACCTGCCTTTTATTTTTGATGATGTTGCATGTGAAAGACAAAGAATTGTTGTATAAAAGTATAATATTACTCATCTTTTTGATTAGTCTTTTATTCAATTAGGTCTGCCTTCCTCAATTATTGAAATAATTTCATTATTATGAATTTTATTTCCAGCTTCTTGAGATGCCATCAAGAGCTTTAATCTATCAACAAGTTCATTTGGATCATCCCAATGAACATACTCTATAGATTTTGATGAAAATTCCATATCAAATGGCAATCTTTTTGTTTTTGATAGGCTTCCACCTTTTTTCTTCCGAGTATTATACTTATGTGTCACAAGATTTTGAATTATATTTATATATTTGTTCCCTTTATTACCATTTATTTGTGAATTTGAGTCATTCGAGTCTTTTAAATGAGCATTTGTTAGAATTAATATTTTATTGTAATTTGCCAAATCATCTTCAACATAGTGTTGAGGACTTTTGTGAAATATCAATTCATATAAACCATTTGTAATTTTAAAAGGTTTATAATTATCAATGTAAATGTTATTCTCATTAATTTTAAAAACAGATTTACCCAATTTGCTTAAATTGTTGACACTATCGAAGTGAGGGCCATATGTTTTATCTAGTTCAGTCCTTTTGATTGGTAGTGGTGTCCATAATTGTGATGATGATGGTGAAATATTAACAGCACTATTTTTTCTAGGTGTTTCATAATTATCAGTAGTATCAAATTTGAGTGTTGAATTTGGTGTTGATGTTGTAAAGCTTTTGAAACTTAATTTTTTTTCAGGTTTTAAATGATCTTATTCTTCTTGTTTTATTTCTGGTTGTATTATTTCATTAGATATTTTATCATATCGAGCAACTTTTATTAATTCTTTTAGAGGTTTTACAATGGGTTTGAAAGTAGTTTCCAATTCAGTTTCTTTGGCAGTTTCCCCTGTTTTTATAGTTGTATATTTACGCTTCAAAGCTTTACGAGTTTTTATCAACTCTTTTAAGACTTTTTCATTCATTTTGTATTATGATTTACTCAACTCTAAATCAATACTGATTAAAGTTTAGCAATATTGATTGCTTTTATATCTTTACCAGGTTAATACTGATACTGATAACATCTATTATTGACTGATCAGATCATTTTACTGATACTGATCACATCGGTTATTGACTGATCAGATCATTTTACTGATACTGATCACATCGGTTATTGACTGATCACATTGGTTATTGATTGATACAGATCAGGTTTTGATCAGTTTATTTTGTGATTCAATCACTAAAAATGCATCGAAATTTTTTCGATATCCACCTTTATAACAGGGCCTGTTTTTATCAATAAGTAGAAATCCATACGGATCTTTCGAACACTCACTATAGACATTTTTGAATTGATTAAATGACATATCAGAGTTTACATGATCATTGTAAATACGTCTTAAATTTAAATCATCTTGAATAATATTATGAAATTTGCATTATCACGTATCAAATGTTTCGGTATATGCGTATAAGATTGGCATAAATAAAAACTATCAATATCATTATGACGTCCCATACAAAAGTATGATCGTATATTATTTTGTCTTTCACATGCAACATCATCAAAAATAAAAACTGAATTCTTTTTAGCTTCAGATGGTTCCATAATTTCACAATTATTTGAAAATTCATAATAACCCATTCCTTTAATAGATGATATCAATTTTTTCAAATATTCATATTTTGGTTGATGTAATGATTTTGAATATATGTAGATGTTTTCAAAACGCAAACCATTTGAATCCAATAACATGCTCAACATTATATTTCTTTTACCACAATTTGATGGTCCGACTATTAAACCTCGTATATTATTCGGTAACAAGGCACCATGTTTTGTTTTTTCAACACCACAACCTACAGTTTGATCAAAATTTTTAATTGTAATGTTTGCATGTTGCTTCACAAACTTCATTCTTTTGACTATTTGCAAATCAAAATTCGATTAAATTATATATAAATATATTATTTTTTTGATAATTTTCGAAATATATTAAGTTGTAAAATAGTTGTTAATGTGTTCGTTACAAAGTGGTTATACATATATAAAAGTTATGATTAATTATAACTCTGACAATTGTAGAAAAGATATTAAAGTAGGAGGTGGTGTCTTAAACTCGCTAATAAATAAATTACCTTTTGAATTACATTTACCTGGATACAATTATTGTGGACCTGGAACGAAGCTTAAAGAAAGATTAAACCGAGGGGACAAAGGTGTAAATCCTTTGGATGAAGCTTGCAAAGAACATGATATAGCATACTTTCATAGTAAAGACATAAATCAGAGACATATTGCGGATAAAAGATTGATAGAAAAGGCTTGGGAAAGTGTAATTGACAGAAATTCTACTTGGGGTGAACGAGCTAATGCTCTTCTTGTTACAAATGCAATGAAAGCAAAAGTAAAACTTGGAATGGGTTCTAATATGAGAAAAAAGAAATCTAAAACTAATAATAAAAATTCATTTAAAGATGCAGTACAATCTGCCAAAACCGCAGTTAAAACTTCTAACCCAATAAATCAAAAAGATTCCATAAAAGTAGCTCTTAGAGCTGCTAGAAAAACTTTGAATGGTAAAAATCGTAAAAAGATCAAGTATCCAAGGATTTTGCCAATACCAAAATTAGGTGGAGTTCTTCCTTTTTTAGTACCATTATTCGCTGGCCTTTCCGCTGTTGGTGCTCTTTCAGGTGGAGCTGCAGGCATAGCGAAAGCAGTTAATGATGCTAGTAATGCAAAAAAGGAGCTAGAGGAAAGTCAGCGACATAATAAAAAAATGGAGGCTATTGCAATCAATGATAAAAATGGTGGAGGATTATACTTAAAACCATATAAAAAAGGATTGGGGCTATATTTAAAACCTCAAAATCATTCAAAAATCTTTTAAAACTGCTACCTAATCAACCACTAACAAATATAGATTTACTCAAATTTGGGAAACATTTACAACATTTTCGAGGTGTCTTTATGCGTGATAATTTACCTTCAAAAATATGGAAGTATGAATGTGGTATAATAAACTTGGATAATTCTAGTGGACCGGGGATACATTGGGTAGCATATTACAAACACAATAAATTTGCTCATTACTTTGATAGTTTTGGAAATTTAAAACCTCCAATTGAACTTGTGAATTACTTAAATGCTGATAAATTATTCTATAACTATAATAAAGAACAAGAATTTAACACATATATATGTGGACATTTATGTTTAAAATTTTTATTAGAAAAAAATTATTGTAAAATTGTATGAAAAAAAATAGAATAAATGGAACAATCTATCAAAAATTTAATCAATTGTTATCAATACATCATGTCATTAACATTAACTCTCAACGGTAATAGTTATACACTTACTTCACAGTATTTTCCATCTATTGATTTAAAGGGGAATTACGTATGTGGATTAGTAGATTTTCAAACATATAATTCAATAAAATATGTGGATATTGATAATAATAAATTTCATATTGGTAACAAAGTCATCACGATACCTGTTGGATCTTATGAAATTGGTGATATAGAGCAGTACATTCGTGAGGAGTTGGGTATTAATGATAATGGTGAATCAAATCAAACAGATCGAAAAACCTTTGAATTGAAAGCAAATAACAATACTTTTAAATTTGAAATTTATACAGATGTAGGAGATATTGATTTCACTGAGTATTTGTAAGCTTTTAGGTTTTAGTAAAAGATTACTACAAAAAAAACAATTGCATATATCAGACCTTTATGTTGATATAAATAGGGTGCATACTACACGTATTGAGTGTAATATTAATGGTGGAACGATCAAACAGATCGAAAAACCTTTGAATTGAAAGCAAATAACAATACTTTTAAATTTGAAATTTATACAGATGTAGGAGATATTGATTTCACTGAGTATTTGTAAGCTTTTAGGTTTTAGTAAAAGATTACTACAAAAAAAACAATTGCATATATCAGACCTTTATGTTGATATAAATAGGGTGCATACTACACGTATTGAGTGTAATATTAATGGTGGAACGTATATAAATAATCAACAAGCTCATATAATACATGAATTTTCAATTAAAGTAAGTCCAGGCTATAATATTATCGAAGTACCATTGAATGTAATCTATTTACCAATAAACGTTGAACGATTAACATTCTTAGTTTTAAAATTTACCGATCAAGAGGGAAATCTATTGAATTTTAGAGGTGAAAATATTACTACAAGATTGCATTTAAAACCTGAAACATGATAATATATGTAATATAGGTCTGAATTTCAATCAGAATCAAGCACTGAACACACATAGACGTCTAAGAACTTTAAAAATTTAACACACCAAAATCAACTGTTTTTAAGGTCAATTGGATTAAAATTAAATAAAAACAAATCAAACAATGAGCAAAATTATGAATAGTTTTCAAGAACCTGTTTTTGATGAAAGTATTACCAATTCGCAATGGCATAGTTATTCACCATTTTTGAATTCATTCAATAAAAGCGATATTATACGAATTGCAATCCCACACCAAAATATAAATATATTACCATCTACTAGTTTACTTTACATAGAAGGTTTACTCACTACTGAAAAAGCTAAAGCTGTAAAGAACACAAAATTAATTAATAATGCAGTTGCATATCTTTTTGATGAAATTAGATATGAACTTAATGGTAAAGAAATTGATCATAATCGAAATGTTGGTATAACATCAACTGTAAAAAATTATATTTCTTTGACGGAAAATGAAAGCACCGGCCTTTACAATGCTTGTTGATCACCAAAAGAATCGATTACCACTAATGGAGATTATTTTAATTTTTGTATTCCATTGAAGAGATTGCTGGGATTTTCAGAAAATTTTACAAATATTATACCAAATGCTCGACATGAATTAATTCTAACTCGTGCTAGAACTGATGATAAGGCTTTAATTTGTACCGATGCAGCTGAGAAACCCCAAATAACATTATCAAAAGTTCAATGGAAAGTGCAACATATATCACTATCTGATACGGTAAAGTTAAATTTATATAAGGGTATTAATAATGGAGAAACAATGAAAATAGCTTTTCGAAATTGGGATCTATATGAATACCCATCATTACCTATAAACTCTACTCATCATATTTGGAATGTAAAGACTACAACCCAATTGGAAAAACCACGATTTATAATTTTCGCTCTACAAAAAAATGAACGCAGACAAATTACTGCTGATTCTTCAGAATTCGATCATTGTAATATAACTGATCTAATAATTTATCTTAATTCCGATGTTTATCCATATGAAGAATTGGACATGCTTTTGACAAAAACCGTTATGCTATAGCTTATGATGCCTATGTCAACTTTCAAAAAAATTACTATAATAAATCGTTAGCAGAACCTTTAATTTCCTGGAGTCAATTTAAATCATCTGCAACGATACTAGTATTAGATACTCGTTATCAAAATGAAAATCTAAAAACTGGACCTGTTGACATTCGAATTGAAATGAAATTTCAAGCAGCACTAGATGAACATACATCAGCATATTGTCTTATGCTGCATGATCGTTTAGTTCATTACAATCCATTGAGCGCTGAAGTTAGCAAAATCATTTAAATGAAATCTCCATACTTCATAATTGATATTCAAGGTTTCAGAGATAATAAAAATAAATTCATTTTAAAAGAAATTGCAATACTCTCTTCAACCGGTGAATTACAACACTACATTATAAGACCGCCATATGGATTCTATTTACTCTCAGCTAACACACAAAAAACAAACAGATGGCTAGAGAGAAACCATCATGGACTTCAATGGTGTGATGGAGTTTCATATTTGCATGATACTATTAATCATATAAAAAATATGCTAAATGATCGCATCAAAATATTTGTTAAAGGATTTGAAAAAAGGGAATGGGTTGCCAATACTCTGAATCATGCTAATATTATAGATTTGGATGATAATCATTATACAAATATCAAAACTTTAAAATCAAAATCTGAGACAGAAATATCTAAATGTTTAGCAAATCATTCTGGTATATGTGCAGTACAAAATGTATGTTTATTAAAAAAAATCTTGATTATTGTATAACCTGAAATATAATCCTATGTATTTTATATAAAAAAATAAAACTATTAAATTATTTAATTTTTTTGTTTTGTTTATTTTAGAGTTAATAATTTTAATAATTCTTAATACTATAAGTTAATCATTCTTAATACTATAGTGCCCCCATGCTAATGTATCTGAAGTTTTACTTATAGAATATATTTTATCATCATTAGAACTTAAAGCAATTTTATTTTGATTTATTGTAAATATTTTATGTGCGTCGGAAGCTATCCGACATTGCCTCCTACTTATCATACTACTATTTCGTAGATAATTCAAATAATCATCAAAATTTATTGTTTGCTTTAAAACGGATGTTTTTAAACCTTTAGCCTTTTTAAAAGCATCTTTATCATTTATTCTTATGCTATACATTTTATATTTCAAACCCACAAATTCTGTCATGATTTCACCATTATTTTCATCCTTCATTAAACCTGGTACTTTTTTATTTACTAAAGGTATGTTAAATATGTTATTCTGAGGATAATAACTAGTGTCAAAGTAATTAATATCTGTGTTCATCATATGATATATATTAAAATCTTTTATTTCATATATTAATGAATCTGTATCGGTATACAATAGTTTAATATTATTTTTAATTTTTTTCTTAATGTATTCATAATGAAAATCATATAGCTTCGTTTTAGAAATATCTAAAACTGTCATTCCTATATAAATAGGTTTATTCATTAAAATTTGAGTTTTTAATAATTCAATTGCAACCAAATTTTTGTTAAAAACAGTTCTACTATGAAAGTTTGGTTTAGATATTATTATTTTAGCACCATATCTACCATCCCATTTTGTTATTAATTTAATGTTGCAATATTTTCTTACATTTTCAATGGTTTTTTCAAATACTGCATTGTTCATTAATTTATATAAATTTTTTTCATGATCATTTTTTGCTATAGTTCTCATTGAAGTATTAAGCTCTATATATGGTTTTATCCAAGGTTTTTGGTTGAACTGTAGAATACGATGTATTTTTTTTTAAACTAATCCATTTCTTAAACATTGTTGTAAAGCAATATAATGTATGATATAGCGTCTTTTTGGGGACAATGTTGTCAAAAGTTTCTCAGTTTTACTACCTGGCGGTATATCATGTAATGAACAAAAAGGTAGATCACTATGATTATCATGAATTTCTTCAGAATAATCTAAATCGGCTTCTAAAATATATCCTACATCAGAATCACTGCTAATGCTTGACAAATTAAATGATTTGATATTGTATTCATTTAACCATATAAAATTATCTGTTGGTAAATATTGTGACATGCTCCAACCATATAAATTGTTAACATCAAAATACATTAAATATTTTGTTTCATCTGCAGGATTATAATTTTGCATATATTTATTATTTGCTTTACTATATTTATTCGAACATTGACTAACTCCACCCCTTATCCCTCTTTCTACAAATAATACCATATCAATATCTGTTAGTAGTTCTAATTTAATGTTTGTGTATTTTAGCATAGCATCCCATGTAAAGCCTGGTAATGTATAATAATTGACTGGATCCAATTTATAAGTTTGTATACAACTTTTCCTAAAGTTTTCAAATACATCCGCCAATAATAATATATCAGTTTTGAGATATAAGCCAGAATATTCACCAATATTTTTTATATGAAATATATCCCATATATTTTTTGCATGCATGTAATCCTTCTCTGATATTTCTTGATCATTCAATTTACTGTAAAAATCTTCTTTAGTTGGTAATTTAGAATAAGTCAATTTTGTTAATGAATCAATGAAATCATATGGAAAAACACCTTTTCGAGTCAATAAATTGAATTTGTTATCATTGAGATGACACCATTCCTTTTTTGTTATTTTTAAATTTTCTTTTGGAAGATATGATACTAATTTATCTAATGATGTCCCCAAAAATCTAAAAGAATCAATGAATTTTAATTTTATTTTACTTCCTTCAATATGTTTCGTAAATGAAATTTATTTCTCTTTTGTTATTGGTAAAAGATTTATTCTTCCTTTAAAAGTATTAGCTAATGCATTTATGATAAAATGTGCATCGTATCCTGATAAATTATGAAATATTACAGGTATACTACGTGAACATTTATAATCTAAATTACAAATCTTATGTGCTGCTCCTCTATATTTTCCTGTTAAATGGCAATGATCTCTCACTTTTTCATCGCCCTCAGTATAACGCTTCTCACATATATGACATAATGGTGCATTGTCGTCATATTCATATTGCTCAGTTGGAGTTAAAACAATCATTGGTTTTATATAATTATAGATGCTTTTAATATTTTCAGCTATTTGTTTTAATTCCTGAACAAACCATACCTGACAGTCATTACCAGTGTACGCTTTATAATAAGACTTGTTGTCATCAAAGGAGCATTTTACATAATATCCAATACTATAAGCTTCATGTTCTTGATACTTAAAAGTATTTAATTCACTATCGCTATCATTTTCAATACGCTTCAAAATTGATTCTAAATCTGCATATATGCAAAATGGAACTTCAAGTTTATAATTATAATTTTTAAATGAAATCCATTTATTTTCTTGTGTAGGTAAATTAATTGTACAATTATTTTTGGTTTCACAATCTACTGAATGTAATTTTAATAAATTTTCATCATTAAAGTAATGTAGACATCTATCACAAATATATTTAGTTTTTTTATTATGGGATAGTTGTGAACTTACCAAGCGTGATAAGTTCTTAATCCAACAATAGTGATACTTATTTATAGTATCATCATCATCATCGTCATTTTCAGTATCATCGTCATACTAATTATCAGTATCATCACTATCATGTTTTTTGTTAAGATAGTTACATTCCCCTTGAAAAAATAGAAGATTTACATGTCGATCAGTTTTATGCTTCGTTAAACGTAGTGGTACTATTAAAAAATTATTATAACGTTTTTCCAGCATAAATAACTTTATTGGCAAATTATTATTACGTTCGAATTTGTCAATTTGATTAAGTGGTGTTGGAAATGTTATACCATCTAAATTTAACACAGATGAATAGTGTGGATATTGACTAATTCTTTCTGGATGTCTCTTTGCTGGATAAAGTGCAGAAACAATTGCCCAAGCAAAACATTTATTATCTATATTTTCAATATTTATACATGCTTTTTTTACATGTATTGACTGGGGTAAACTTATATATGTCGATCCTGAAAACCTTTCATTTTTATTTATGTTTATTACTAAATTTACAACATGATGAAGCGTCCAACCACTATCTCTTTCTTGGAAAATCTTGTAGTTTAGTTAGTATTGGTTCTCTTATATTTTCTATGAACTGCTGTTTAGTATTGTCTTCTCTTTCCAAAGTTTTATTTTTTGTGTTAAAATGTTTTATTTCATGTATTATCACATCACTTTTTTTTATAAGAAATTCTGCATGTAATACAGCATTTAATTTAATGGTATTATGCTTTTTTAAAATAGCTACACCTGCTTCCATGAAAAATTCTATATCTTTATGCAACAAGTTAGTGATAACACAAGTTTTAATTCTTCCTGCAAAGGCTGATTCAATTTCAGTCCAAGCAACATGATTTCTGTTTTGAATCATACCACTGCCATGATGTAATTCGTTTTTTAAAACCTCCCTGTTGTTGTTAAAGGTAATTAGTTGTCCCTCAATTTTACGTTTGCACCCTACAGATAAACCTTCACCTCTTAAATCGCTTTGTAATAAACTAATTCTTTTCTCACAAGCTTTCAGGTTTTCAACAATCTTCTATTACAAACAAAAAAAAAAAAACGATTTAAGATTTTTTAAGTATAGCATATTTTTTATGCAAAATAATTTTTATTTATGTATACAAAAAACATTTATTTATTTATTTATTTTTTAATTAAATTGAAAAAAATGTATTATTTTTATTTTTAATTCTAAAAATTTTTACAAAATAAAAAAATTAATTATGTACATTTTTTTCAACTGTTTTACTGGAATACCCCAGTCGCTGTCTTCATCATTATCATCTTCCACTATTACTTGGATTACATCATCATCATCGTCTAAGGGTTGTCCCAAATCTAGATCAATAAACTTAATGTTGGCAGAACTACCATAATGAGATACACTCATTATGGCATAGTTTCCTTTATTTAAATCTGATATGTCTTTATCACTGATCACTTTATACATAGTGGGTAAAAACACCCTAAACTGACTAAAGTCAGCTATAATTCGTGGTCCAAATTTTGTGTTAATTCGTTGTAGTTTTACTATTTTATACCGCTTATTTATTTTCAAGTCGGTAATTTTCTTTGTTTGTAGCATTTCTGTGCTACCAATATTATTTAGTTTTTTAATTAAATTTGACATTATTACACTCTTCTAATATTACAAAATTAAACTGATTATTACAAAAACTTTTAAGTAAAATTCTGACTGAAACGAACGACTTGAATTTTTTATAAGAACTGATTCTTTATTTTTTGATCTTCATTTTTTTTAAAGAATATAATACAGTTATAATTTCTAACATAAAAAATATTTAATTATAAACACAAAGCGTATTAAATTAAGATAACGAAATAATTGCAAGCATAGCCTTACTATTATTTCTTAGGAAAAAATATCATGATCTTTATGCAATGTTTACACAAGTGTTTCTTAAAATTTACGTCCTCATCAGATTTGCTGATAAAAGAAATATTTATTATTCTTAAAACTAAAAGAGTTATGATTTCTTTTATTAGGAATAATATTTTTTGGATAAAATTAGAACCCATATATAACTCTAAGTTTAAATTTTATGTTCAAATTAATTTCGGTTGCATAGTAAATACAGTTCCAAATGCAATGTTTACACAAGAATTTCTTAAAATTTATGTCCTCATCAGATTTGCTGATAAAAGAAATATTTATTATTCTTAATACTAGAAGAATTATGATTTCTTTTATTGGAAATAATATTTTTTTAGATAAAATTAGAATCCATATATAACTCTAAGTTTAAATTTTATGTTTAAATTAATTTCGGTTGCATAGTAAATACAGTTCCAAAGCAGTTTTTATTTTATTTTTTATAATTAAAATGGCACAATGGCTAAATTCAAAAACCAGTAAAAAAATTTAAGAGCTAATGTGTGATGAAGTGTTGCCGAAAAAGAAATTTCCAACAGTAGAACATATGGCGCTGGCGCAGTTCTACAACAGTGACTATTTCACTGAGCAATGGTGGAATGACCACAAAAAAGGATTAATCTCGAAAACTACATGTTTTCTGTAGCAGAAATACCAATTACTGGTATGAAAAGAACCTATTACCCTGCATCTAATTTAAATGAAATAATTGTGGAACATGCAGAACTTAAATATAAATATAAAATATGTTGTGAAAACTTTTAATATTTGATATGTATATAATAAATATTTTATAATAAAATACTCCTATAATTTTTCTTAATATGTAAATGAATTTTTTTTTATTACTATCTCCAAAAAAAAAATTGAATGTTATATAAAAGTGGCATATGAAAAATAGAATGGAACTTTAGCTACATCAATTAATTCATAAAATCTGACCACCGTAGAATACAAGAATTTGCATCATTAATCTTATATATAAGCATATAACGTTTTTTTGTTTCAAAATAAAATATTTTAATATCAAAACTTAATACATAATATATGTATATATTTCATAAATACTTTTTACAAATTCAAACTCCAAAATTAAGAATAAATTCTTATATTATAATCAAGATTATGATATCTAGAATATTAACATATGTGTTAGATAGATAGATAAACTATTATATATATATGTAGATATATGTAGATATATATATATTATATATCTACATATATATACATATAACCACTTAGGAAAGAATTTTTTGAGATTTTTTTGTGTTTACGTTATATATTTATATATACATATATACAATAAGTAAGGAGAGTCTTTTATATTTAAAAAAAACAAAAAAAAAACATAACAATTCATAAACACACAACTTAATTAATACTGCTAATAAGAAAAATAGTCTAATAAAATTAGCTAACATGTCCCAACATGTTTCAATCCACAACCACATTCCCACACCACCACAACCTATGCCAAAAAAGCCCACTACAAAACCCACACCCCCACCCCACGCCACAACCTCAACCACAATATCTAATTCACCAACCGCAACATCCAATTCACCAACCCCAACATCTCGACACACCAAAACGTGCTTATTAAATAAAACATGCTCACTAAAGAAAAAAAAATACCAATTTCACAAATTTTGGGGTTTGTTAAAAGCTGGAGTAGAACCCGCCTTGTTACCCTACTTTTATAATATTTTTTTTTTCATTTAGAACAATAATATTTTGTAAATTTAATATAATATATTTTTATTTTTGTATACTTGTATAATTTTTTTTTATAGAAATAAGTTTTTCTTTTAATATATCAATGTTGAAATTAAAATATTTGAAATATGTATATATTTTTTTTTAATTATTATTATATCTGTTCTTGAGTTTCTACTGAATTTATTATTCGTGTCCATTTGAATTTTATGTATCTTTTATATAAAAAAAGCGCGATTATTAACAGTATTATTAATAATGACAAATAAATGATTAAAATATTTGTACTGGTAAATATTGTATGTTGCGAGTTTGTGATATAGTGTGTATTGCGAAATTTTTAGGCTTACGCCGAATTTTTCAAGATCAAACTCCTCCAAGTGGTTTATTTGTGGAGATTTAAGGATTTCTGTTTCTGAGAAATGTATTATTTCATTGTTTAGAAGATTTTCGAAGTCATAAATCGAAGATTCGATTTTTAAATCTCCTAAATGAGCTTCTAAAGTAATATATAGCGAAAAAGCTTTACAGCATTGTTCTAGTTTTAAGATTCCGGTATTAATTCAGTTTTCAGTATATGATTTATCTTGACATGAAATTTTTAATGTTGGTTTTGATACAACATATAACCAGGCATTAGTTTCAAAAAGATTAACCCATAATTCGTGATTGATTTTAAAAATTTCGAATTCGCAGTTGTCAGGTTTTTTTTCTCCTGACATAAGTCTAGTTACACAATTTTGTGTATGAAAATTATGAAGTACTAAATTTTGACGACATAAGTAATCTTTTTCTTGGATTGTAACGCAATCGTTTAACTCACATTTGTCCATAAAAATGTATTTTTGTAGATTTTCATCTAGTGCCATGTAATTTGCATTGATTTTAATATAATAAAAAGTTTGGTTATTATATCTTAAAGGTAAACTTGTTAATTTATGTAAAATATATGTTCCCGCAACAAGAGGTATTCTTACTTCAATAAAGAGATTTTCATTACTATGTAATGGTTCAACATGAGCAATATTATTTATTAATCTTAAATTTAACCTGTTTAGATTGAAAGGAAATCTAATATGCGAATCTGGTTCGAGTTGTATATGTTTAATCGTGTTTGTAAAACGTTCAGAATTTAGAAAATTATTATTTAATTTGACTAATTTGGATTCTTGTATTAAATTTATGAATTGATTTTGTATAAAAATTAAATTATTAGATGTTAAACTCATGATATTAGCTACTTCGTCAAAAGAATGTAAGATTTAAGTGAGATTACGATCGAGCACTATTTTGTCAATAATATTATAATATTATCAATCTCTTTTCTAATTAGATTGAAATTGTTGTTAACTTTTGTACTTGTTAAATTAAGATTTTCAATTAGATTTGTTATTAATGTAGTTTGTGTGTGTTGTAAATGAAATAAATCGAGTTGTTGGTGAATGATATGTTCCAAAGTTGCGTCTATTCGTTTTGCATCTTCTGAATCCATAACTCCAAATAAAAATTTTTGAACTTTTCCTAACCCATTTATTAATCCCCTCTTTGAACGTTTATTTGTTGGCCTAAAAATTTGATCTATTATTTCGTTATTTTTATTTATTTCTGATTTCAGATTGTCTAATAATTGGTAAGATAATTTACAATTATCTGTTTTATAAGTATTGGTAATTTTAGTACATAGAAAACCTAGAGTTTTTAAATTTGTAGTTAATAAAGTTGTTTCTTTTTCGAAATTTGTTTTGTTTAGATGAAAAATAAGATGAAAAATTATTTTAGTTAAAATGTACGTGTAACTCCTACTTTATGTTTGTTAACTATTTTTATAACAGAATTTGCTGATGATTTTATATCTATTATTTCATATGGTCCTTTATAGGCCGCAGTTAGTTTCTTATTAGTTTTATTTTTCTTTTCTAGAAGTACTTTGTCTCCTATTTTGAATTTGGTTTCTTTAGCGTTTTTATCATACATTATTTTAGATTTTTCTTTAGCTTGTAAATGATTTTTCCGTACAATGTCGTAACCGTATTGTAAACGAGTTTTTAGTTCACAAGTGTAATCATCGTAGTTGTACAATGGTTGAATGGATTGAGATAAAGCGGATGGTATTTCGGCTTTAAATCCGAATAAAATTTCGTAAGGTGTATATTTAGTAGAGGTGTGAGGTGTTGTATTATAACGAAAAACTGAGTAATCCAACCATGAGTCCCAATTATCAGGATCTTTGGACGCGTAACTCCTAAGATAATCATCCAAGCTGCGATGTGAACGCTCTAAAGCACCATTACTTTGCGGATGATAAGTACTGGTTTGGATTTTATTTATTTTAAACATTTTACAAGTCTTTTTAAAAATATCACTTAAAAAGTTTGGACCTTGATCGGTCAAAAGAGTTTTCGGTGTCCAGAATGTACATACTATTTTTCTAACGTAAAATTCAGCGATAGTTGAAGAGTCTTGATTAGGAATAGGAACAGCTTGTATAAACCGAGTAAGGTCATCTTGAAACGTTAGTATGTACTTATTTCCACTAATTGACTCCGCCAGAGGTCCTTCTATATCTAAAGCGACTTTTTCAAATGGATGTTTCGCTGTAGTAGTTATTTCCATGGGACATTTATTTTTATTATATATTTTATTTTTCTGACAAACAACACAAGTCGTTATATAATTTTTCACATCTTTGAGCATATTATTCCATCTGAATTTTGTTTTACGTATAGTTCTAGAGATTCCCTGGTGACCACCTGCTGGTGCGTCATGGTATTCCCAAAGTACCTTTTTTATTTCCATTGGATCTACTAGTGTTATTATTTTATTATTATTCAAAGAAGTAGTAGATTCAAGTATTGGACTGCTTTCAGATGCATTATCATCTTTATTTACTGTAATAGATTGTTCAAGAGTTTTGTCATTGGACTTGGATTTTGAGCGTGTTATAATTTGTATTTGTGTAGTATTAAATCTAGAAAGTGCATCAGCATTAGAATTGAGATGCCCTGACTTGTGAACAATGGAATATGTATACTCTTCCAGTTTAATACGCCATCGCAATATTCTGGAAGATGGATCCTTTATATTGAATAACCATACGAGCGGTTTGTGATCTGTAACCACATCTACCATAGACATATGGACGAAAGTGCGTCATTGCCCATACTAAGGCTAGTGCCTCTTTTTCTATTGTAGTTTTTTTCCGCCGTATTTAGGACTCGACTTGCGTAGGCGATAGGTCGTGTTTAGATGGATTGAACATTTGAGACAAGACTGCTCCTATAGCCTCGTTGCTGGCATCAGTCGTTATAAAGAATGGTTCATTAAAATTTGGATACTGAAGTATTGGACTTGATACTATTGCTTGTTTTAAATTATTAAAGGCTTCATCGCAAAAAGCATCCCATTTAAAAATGGTGTCCTTTTTTAAAAGATTATTTATAGTAGCTGCTATTTTAGCGAAATTTGGGATGAATTTCCTATAGTAACCAACAAGTCCTAAGAAAGATTTTAATTGTTTAATATTGGTAGGTGGCATAATTGAATTAACAGACTGAATTTTCTTGGGATCCGGTTTAGTACCTTCTTCTGAAATAGCATGACCTAAGTACATTACCTCTTTGTGTAAAAACTTACACTTATCAGGCTGTAATTTGAGATTGTAATGTTGTAAAGCTTTTAACACACTTTTTAATTTTTTTTTACCCCACTTGGGAGCATAAAATGTCAAGTAGAGGCCCTATCACCCCACTTGGGAGCATAGGGCCTCTACTTGACATTTCCACCGGACTCTGTTTTGAGCTGCGTACTTGGTTCTTTCCCAGGATATGCCATATTGTTCTAGTTCGTTAATGATGGTGCGACGCCAGGTGTTCTTTGGGCGTCCACGTTTTCGGGTTCCCTGAGGATTCCATTCTAGAACCATCTTTGTAATGTGTGTTCACTTCCGTACATTAGCACAGATTTAACACATGCCTTGAATATTCTGAGCTTCGTTTTTCGTGAGATTTTTGAGCTTCTCCATATAGATCTTAGCTGGCCGAAAGCTGTTCTAGCTAGATGCAACATGCGAGTTGCATCGGCTTCCGCTCCTCCGTTGGTTGTCATTAGACTTCCAAGGTAATTGAATTGTTCCACGTGTTCTATGAGCTGGCCTTTGATTGCAATGCTTTTGTTGTTGTTGCTATTTATGCGCATTGCTTTTGTCTTCTTGATGTTTACCTCCATTCCCACTTTGCTTTCAAGTTCTACTAGATGTTCAACTTTTGCTTGCATGTCGCTGTATTTGTGTGATAAGAGGCAAATATCATCGGCGTAATCTAAGTCTTCTAGGTGACGACTAAGACTCCTGGTTATGCCGCGCTAATGTTGACTTACTTCCAGCATTATTTCGTCCAGGACTATGGTGAACAGTAGCGGTGAAAGTGGGCATCCTTTCTTTACGCCAGCATTTGTGGTGAAACTTGTGCTGATATTGCCATTATGCAGTACCGAAAGCTCCGAGTTCTCATTACTCTTATAATTTTGATGATTTTTTCGGGTACTCCTTTTTACTCAATGCTGTCCAGATTGCAGTTCGTCTTATCCTATCAAATGCCTTCTGGAAGTCAATGTATAGAACATATAGAGGAGTTCGCCATTCCACTGATTGTTCTTATTATTCTAAGGGTATTGGCTTGATCGAGGCAGCTTCTGTTTGGACGGAAACCTGCTTGTTCATCTCCTAGTTTGAACTCGATTCCCTTCCTTATCCTGTTCTCTATAATTGTTGTTCAGCAGAGTTATTCCCCTCCAGTTTTCGCATTCTTTCAAGTCGCCTTTCTTCGGTATTTTAACTATGATGCCTTTTTTCCATGAAGCCGGCAGTCTTTCTTCTTCTTATGCCTTTGAGATGTGTAGTAGCAGTATTTCGGCCATTAGTTGATTGTCAACGCGCATTATTTCAGTTGGTATACCATCTTCACCTGGTGCTTTGTTGGTTTTCAACTTTGCAATTACTAGGAGGAGAGCATGTTATTCTTAAGTTGTGTTCTGGGCTTCTATTATTGAATATTTCAGTTGCGCTTTCTTCGGAGTTTTCTGCAACATTACTGATCTCTTCGAAATATTCCTTCCATCTACGTGTTTGGGCATCACTATTCGCCAGAAGCACACCGTTTTGATCTCTGATTGGATGATTAGTGTTGCGTGTGCGGTTCGTAAGTTTCCTTATTCTCTGGTGTAGTTCTCGCATATTATTTTGACCAGCCGCAGCTTCTGATTTTGTTGCCAAATTTTCCAGGAACTTTTTCTTATCTCTCTTGGCTGCTTTCTTACTTGCTTAGCGATGATGGAGTACTCTAAGCGGGAGCTGGTGTTGTTCTCCACTTGCAGCTTCACGATTCTTCTTTGAGATATTAAGTTCCATGTTTCGTCCGAGATCCAAACGTGTCTTTCTGGTTGTGCTATTCCGAGTGTTTCTTCGCTGACTTGATTAAGAATTGCTACGACGTCATCCCATGAGTGATCAGATTGCGATGTTGTTTTTGATTATGATCTTCTAAATTTTTTCCATAGATGATTATATCATCAAGATATACCAGACATTTTATACCTTGTAATCCTGATAACACCACGTTCATTAGGCGTTAGATAGTAGGTGGAGCATTTCGTAAACCAAATAGCATACGATTGAATTCATAGTGGCCATGGGAAGTACTAAAAGCCGTTTTAGGTTTATCAATTTCTTGAACCTTTATTTGGTGGAAACCACTTGCCAAATCTAGAGTACTAAAATATTTGGATTCACCTAGCTGTCCTAAAATATCTTCGATGTTTGGCAGAGGAAAAGCATCAGGAATTGTTGCTTCATTTAATTTTCGGAAATCAACAACAACTCTCCACTTTTTCTGTCCATCGGATCCGATTTTTTTTGGGACAACTAACAATGGCGAGTTCCAAGGACTTGAACTCTCTCTCCCACTACACCTTCTTTAAGCATTGAATCTATTTGTTTATTTATTTCACTTTTATGGATTTCCGCTAATCTGTAAGGTCTGATTTTTACCGGACGTTTTGAAGGATCGGTTTGGATTTCGTGTTCTGCAGCATTTGTAGCAGTTAACGAATCGCCTTCGAGAAAAAAAAGTTGATTAAACTCTCTACATATATCGAGAATTGAATTTTTTTCTTCAAGGTTTAAATGGTTTAGATTTAATTTTTCCCCCAATGTATTTAATCTTTGTTCCACCTGATTTACTTGATTTGTATTTGCTAAATTATAAACTGAATATTCATTTATTGGTGAAAATTGTATGTCCAATTTTTCATCTATTTCAACGTCATGTTCACTAGGATTAATTATACTAATAAAAATATAACCATTTACGGGTTTTACTATAGTGCTAGCTATTAACAAACCCATATTGTTTTTATAATTAGAATTTGGTATAACAAGAATTTAATTTTGATTTTTTATAGGACTATATTTAATAATTTTTTCTGTTCTAGGTGGAATAACTATATTAACTTTTTTCGTTTCAAAAGCAATTTTGACATCTTCGCCTTTGAAATTAAATATAGCGTGAATTATATTTTTTGTAACACCGAATTTATTTAAAATAAATTCTTGTATTAAAGATTAAATAAAAAACTCTTAGAATTGTTTAAAAAAAATGCTTTATTAAAAATATTAATTTAAAAAAAAAAAGAACGAAGTGAAATCTTGTAAAAGTAAATCAGAACTGTCCTTCACAATCCTCAGTTCCTTAAATATATTTCTTAAATTCTAAGTTATTGCTAATTTTATACCTGACTTCCGACAATGTAATATAAAATCTTAAAGATACTTTCTTTATTATAGTATAATAAGATAATAGGGTTTTTTAATATTCAGGTAATAGTTACTTTCTATTTTATTATATAAATTACATGTTATTTATTTCGGATGCATATTTACATTTATTGCATCTAATATATCGGCAATTTTGGGTTGCTCATTACGTATAGACAATATTGCTGGTCTATACATAACTTCTCCCTCCTTTATTTTAAAATTCTCCTGAATTTTCTTAATAATACAACATTTTACTGTACAAATTATAATGGGTATAATTATTAAAATGATACAAATTATTAAAATATTAAATCCAAATGACAAACTTTTATGAAACTTTATTTTTTGTATTTCGTTATTATTATTTTCATACTTTAAAACTATTTCCTCAAAAGTAATTTTATCTGTAAAATTATGGTTTTGTTTTAAGTTAGGATAATAAAATTTTTCTTTTACTATTTTCTTAGTATTAGAGAATTTATGATTTAAAAATTTTAATGTGCAATTGATGTAACGAATTAAAAAATTTCCAAAAATATTTATATTTCTACCATCGCAAGATTGATTTAATATTAAATTGTAAGCATTTTTTATTATAATGGTTTCTTCATCTAATAACATGATTTCGGTTACATTATTGTTTATTAATTTACAATTTTCTTTATAAATACAATGTTTACTTAATCGTAATTCATTCAATGTTTTAAATTCTTCATATTTATAAACTGTATTATTAATTTCAATTATACTTTCTTGTGGATAATCTATTTCTTTATTATTCTTATTAGGTATAGGTATAATAGTTTTTAAATGAATATCTATATAAGTTTTAGGTACTTTAATCGCTAATAATATTAAATTATCTTCAAATGTACTTACTCCTAATCTAATGTATTGTAATTTCTTATAATCTATTTGATATTCCTCTATTTCTTGGTTAGTTAGTATATTCGGGTGCAATATGCCGTATTTAGCTGAAACTATATTTTCTTGGATACTGTCTATCTTTCCTTTTAATATTTGGATTTTTACTAATTGGTCATAAAATGTGTGTTGTTGCATTTCTGTTTTCATTCTACCTAATTGTGTTGTTACTAAATTTCTGTCGTTTGATATTATGTCTTTCAATTGTGTGATACTTTTGTTTAAATTATCGTTTATTTTAATTTGTGAGTTTACATTTTTAATTAATTTGTCATCGGTAAATTCTAATTGATTTAGATGTTTTTCAATAATTTCCCTATCTTCGTTATCCATTGTGCCGAACATCCATTTGGATGCACTTCCTATAATGTTTATAAGTCCTCTTTTGCTTCTATTTTTTCTAGATAATGGTAATATTGTTTTTACTTTATCATCTAATTCTTTCAATTGAATTTGAAGTAATTCCTTATTATTTATATCTAATTTTTCTATGTTTGTATACATATCTTTTATTATGTTACTTATTTCTATAGGATTTATTATATGTAAGATAATGTTTGTTTGATCAACTAACTCTATTTTATCTAGCTGTATTATAGTAAAACCTGCCTGATCCTTTATTTCTTGAATTTCTAATCGTCCATTAATTGGTATTATCAATATCCAAAGTATCCATATTAGTATCCATATCTGAAAATTTTGTTGGTCTTTTAATATTGCATATATGAATATTTTTTAATTTAGTTTTTCTATATTTAGGTACATGTTTATGTCTAACTGCCTTATAATTTTTTATAAATCCTTCCGATCTTTTTTCTTCATAATCTTCCCTATTTATATTGGCTTTCTTTATATTAATTTCTTTAATTTTCTTTAAATTTTCTTTTATCTTTGCTAAGTTAACTAATAAATTTTGCACTTCTTGTGGAGTTGCTTTGATCGCCGAATGAAATCTACCATTATAACTTCTAACTGATTTCTGTATTAATCTTTTTATAGATATTATTTTTTTTACTAATCTGAGTATCCTAAATTTTTCTGCAATTGTATTATGGAATCTTTCTATATCAGAATTGCCTGTGTGACTATTTGGTTTTGTAAAATGAAACGATATTCCTTCTTCTTCTAAGAATTCTTTTATTTGAACTGAATTAAATTCATTATCAGCAATAATTTTATTAGGCTTCCCTAACTTAGTAAAATGTTCTTCTAGTTGTTCTATTATAGTTATATGATTTCTATCTGTTAAATAATATGCAGAACCAAATTTCGAAAATCTATCTATTATTGTTAGAAAACAGTTTTTCATTATTACATAAGTATCTATATGAATTATTTCATTTTTTGTTGATGGTATTTCTGTAAAATGGAATTTGGGTTTAATTGGATTTCTATCATATTTGACTTGTTTGCACACATCGCACTGATTTATGACTATTTGAATTAATTCTAATAGTTTAGGATAATATATTTTAAATTTTACTTGATTATAAGTTTCCTGTATACCTGAATGTAAGCTTTCTCTTACATGATAAAAAGATATTTGCTTTACTGCTTCTGTTTCAGTTTCAATTTCTTGTGCACGAAAAGAACATTTAATAAATTTAATTCGATTATCGTTTGAGTACATTTCCCTTAATTTTTGTTGTACAATATTATATTGATTATCTAAAATTTCTGAAAATATTCCTATTTTTCCATTCTTTAAAAATCTTCTAAATATATCTTCTAATCTAACAAAATCGTATTCCGCTATATATATTATTCTTCTACCTGTAATTACTTCCATTTCTTTCGTTTTATTATTTGTTAAAATTAATTGAGTTTTGTATTTATTGACAATTTCCTCTTTAATAACTATATGATCTAATATTTCTTCCTCTGCCGAATGTATTGTTGCCATCGTTACATCTTCATCTTCTATATTAAATAAAATACCTAAATCTGAAGCTTCTTCTTCTTTATTTGTTAAAAAACCTATTTTATCTTGGTCTACTTTATCTATCTCTTCATCTACCATATCCAATTCTTCATTCCTAATTCTGCTTAAAAAATCTGCCACTTTATTTTCTTTCCCTTTTAAATAGTCAATCTCAAATTTATATTCTCCCAATTTTAGTAACCATCTTTGATGTCGCGGTGATAAGTCTTTACCTTTATATTTTGCATGTAAATATTTTATAGGTTGATGATCCGTTAATATTTTAAATTTATTGCCATAAAGGTATGGTCTGAAATAATTAACTGACCACATTATTGCCAAGAATTCTTTATCTGTGGCTGAATAATTCCTTTCATGGTTATTTAAAGTTCTAGATGCAAAACATACTGGATGCCCTTCTTGTGACAATACTGCTCCTACAGCAAAGTTTGAAGCATCTGTTGTCAAAGTAAATATTTTTTCATAATTTGGAAATCTTAATATAGGGTGACTAGTAATTAGGGCTTTTAATTTTTCAAATGCTTCAATATAATTTGGGTCTTTTATATTAATTTTCATACCTTTTTTCAAATATTTCGTTATTGGCTGTGCTACTTTTGCATAGTCTTTAACGAATTTCCTATAATATCCAGTTATACCTAAAAAACTTTTTATTTGTTTATGTGTTTTTGGAATATTTAGTTTTTCTATTACTTTTATTTTATCTGGATTTGGTTTTAACCCTTCTTTTGTTTTTCTTGAATCCTATTATCCTATCATCTACTATACTCATTGTTGATCCTGTATCTATTAATGCTAAAAATTTTCTATTATTTATAACTAATTGTATTATAGGTAATTCTTCCGAGGCTAGTTCATAAAAAACTCAACATTATTAGACTCGTTATTGTCATTACTTTTCTCTACATTATCTACCTCCATAGGCTCTATCAGTCTTTGGTTATTATTATTATTATTATAATTCTGATGGCGATATTGGCCTGAATTATTTCTATAATTTCCTGACATTGGTTTTCTAAAATTATTATTATTACCTGAGTAATAATTATTTGAATAATTATTATTAAAACTTTGTTGACGATTATTAAAACTTTGTCCTGAATTTTTTTTAAAATTCTCTGACTCTTGATTTTGTCTTCGTAAATTCCCTGAATTATTATTAATATTATTAGAAAGATTCTGTTGTTGGCGATATTGGCCCGAATTAATTCTATTAAAATTCCTATTTTTCTTAAACTCATGTCTAATACATGTATCTTCAAACCTTCTTCCAGTCATTATCGATAAAATTCTACCTAAATTCCTTTCTTCATATATTTTATCTAATAATGCACCTTGTGTTATTTCTTTTATTGTATTTACTAGTAAACTATCCACATTACTTAAATCTATACAAGTATCATTTTGATAATATACACTAATTTCATCGGACTTATATTTTATATTTTGTATATCTATTGCTAATTCACTTACTGTGTTTGCTTTCAAATTGCTGATCATTCTGAAAATTTCCGTTGGTTCCGTATCTGGTCTGTATCTTAATTTTAAGACTGCTTTTATAGTTTCCCAATCATCTGGTTTTGGAATGTTGATCACGGTGTTCTTCGCTTCTCCTTGTATTTTCTCAAAGAAAATAGCTCTCACCATTGTTTTTCTTAGGGTTTCATCACTAACCGTTGATAAATAGTATTCAACACTACTTATAAAAGCGTTGATTGTAATTTCAGATGTGCCGGTAAATGTAGACATATATCTTACTTCTCGTAGAACTTTTTCACGATGTTCGATGGTTTGCTCCTTTTGTTGCATATTTTGCACAGCTGCTGTCAACTGCTGGAGTTGCTGATTTTTCACCTTTAATTCTTCTACTAAGTCTTTATTAACCATTAGTTGGTCTTTATCAATATTTTTATTAAACATTGTTATTTTAGTGTTATTAAACTGATAGAATAAGCTTCGTTTCTTCAGGCTTAAAATATATCCCTTTGTTTCCACTTTTATTAAATTACAATCACTTTTTTTTTCACTAATAGTTCGTTTCACTGGACTATTTCTATTTGAGAAATAATCCTACCGACTGCGCCAATTATATTTTTTGTAACACCGAATTTATTTAAAATAAATTCTTGTATTAAAGATTAAATAAAAAACTCTTAGAATTGTTTAAAAAAAATGCTTTATTAAAAATATTAATTTAAAAAAAAAAAGAACGAAGTGAAATCTTGTAAAAGTAAATCAGAACTGTCCTTCACAATCCTCAGTTCCTTAAATATATTTCTTAAATTCTAAGTTATTGCTAATTTTATACCTGACTTCCGACAATGTAATATAAAATCTTAAAGATACTTTCTTTATTATAGTATAATAAGATAATAGGGTTTTTTAATATTCAGGTAATAGTTACTTTCTATTTTATTATATAAATTACATGTTATTTATTTCGGATGCATATTTACATTTATTGCATCTAATATATCGGCAATTTTGGGTTGCTCATTACGTATAGACAATATTGCTGGTCTATACATAACTCGTGTTTTTTGTTGTAATCATAGCGTGATTTTTGTTGTTACTGCTTTAGTTTTTCCTAAAAAGTTGTCCTCTATTATACCATCTTGAGGTAGTGGAAAATCAGATTTACTATGTGAAATGTAACTGGAAAATTGACAGAATTCGAGATATTTATTTGTGAAGAAACTTTTCCCAAAGTATTAATTGGTTCATCAGTAATACCTTTTATTTCAGTTGTACATAAATCAACGATTGTATCATCATTTAATGCACTTGCTTTAATTAAACAAATTCCTGCACCAGAATCTATAATAAATCTAGCGCAATTATTTTGTGTACCCTCAACATTAAGTTTTATTATACTGGAAAAAGTTTTATTACTTTCTTGACTTAAAAAAATTTGATTTTGTATGACGTTAGTATCAGTTTTTAATTTAGATTTATTTGTTACGCAGCATTGATTATTGGATTTAAATTTTTTATTATTTAATTTTTTTATTAATTTGTTGTTGGATTTTGTAGAATTTAATTAAGTTGAATTTGATTTTAAATCCTTCAGATTTTTTTAATTTAAATTCGCTATAGGTTTTACAATTTTAGAATGAACTCATAATTTTTTGTTTTGCTGAATATTTTCATTTTTAATATTTTGTAATTTTGGAGTTTTTGAATTTGATTTAAGAAATTTTGAATTCTGTGAATTTGAATTTAATTAATTTTGTAAATATATTGTTTTTATGTTATATATAAAAATGTATGAAGTTATCTTTGTTTCGCAAATAATAAACAACGGTTCATCAACAAAATATTTTATTTACAAAAAAAAACAAATAAGTATTAAAAAAAAATATAAACTTAAGAAATATTTTACTTTACTCTACGAAAGAAATTCTATTGAGCCACCAAAGACCAAAACAAATTGTTCATAAGGCGTCCACAATTGAACTGCTTAATAATTTATGTAGTCACTGCGCTTTTATACCTTTTTGAGTTACGCATATTCTATACCCATATGTACTTCACTTTCATGTTGTGGCGCAAAATCAGAAGCGACTAGTAAAATAATAATTTGTAGCATAACTCTTTTCTTAAGGCTGGTTTACACTGTGACTAATAATTTATGAGTGCTACATCCTCCCCCTCTGACGTAGACAACGTCCCGATGATGCGGCAGTACAATTTGAAGATTCTACAGCTTTTTTCCCATTTGTACTATTCTTCTTTGGTCGTCCACGTTTTTTAATTATATTCACAGGAACAGGTGATTCTATGTTGGATCCAGTATAAGGTGATAATGATGAACTGTGATAAATACCAAGAGGAGTATCCAAATCGTCTTTGTGAGCTATTTCATAACTATTTGAACTAATTTTTCTTGTTAGCACATATGGTCCATCCCTTTTTGGTGCGAACGTGGATGAAATTCCTTTTAGCTGCGCTACTCAAAGTGTGTGTTTTAACCAGTACTTCTTCATCAATTTTAAAACTTGGCTGGGGTCGACGAGTTTTGTCCACATATTCTTTATTCTTATCCTGAATTTTCTCTACATTTTCTTTAGCTTTTTCAAAAACTTCTGCTAATGTCAACAAATACGGTGTGATTAGCGGAATGAAATTTTCAGAACTTATTATACCTCGTAAATCATGTTGCACGTCATCTAATGTTCTAAGTTCCCTTCCAAAATTTAAGAAAGCTGCTGTGTAACCTGTACTTTGGCATTTTGCAGTGTTCATAGCGTATCTAATACTAGATAACTTTTCTGACCATTTGGTGTGTTGATTGCCTACCAGTGGCAGACCGTGATCAAAAATTCTGGGTGGGCTAAAGCAAAGATTTGAAATTTTGTTGATCCGCAATCAAAATAGGTTGACATGAGCTGTTTTCGTCCCGACTTTGTACGGTAAAACGTTCTTATATGAAAATGAAATTACGCATACCAAAATTTTTCATACTCTGGACTCTTTTTAGTAAGAAAAAACAACACACAAATATTGCAAATTACATTGTTCAAAAAACAAATTTAACACATGTAATAAATATAGCGAAAATTTACCATATGCAAAAAGCGCATACCATCAATCAATTTTTCTTTGTGTTTATTTTCTCTTTTTCTTTTCAACACAGAAATTTTCTTCTCGAATTTATTACCATACAAATGAAAATTATGTCATAAAAATAAACCCACTACCACCACCCGCACCCACCTAACCAATATAGTAAATTTTTTCATACTTATATTTGTATGCATGAAAATGCATGTAATTTTTTTCTCAACTAAGTAGAAAATTGTTACTTTCTGAAATTTATGATCGCCTGGTACTAATTTTAACATTTTTGTTCTAATGTGTGCTATAATTATTTATATAACGAAATAAATATTTCATGCAAATTTTTACTCAAAGGAATTATTTGTTCTAGGGGCTGCGATTTTCTAGCCCACGATGATATATTTCTTTTTTTTTTTAATGAAAAATATTTCATGCAAATTTTCAGTATAAGAATATTTTTTCTATGGACAAGAAATTTTCTATCCCAAGATATGTATATTTTTCTCAATATAGGTATACATATTTTTTAATATAGGAGAAGGAAATAACTCAACTCAATAGTGTTGATTATAAAATATGCGCGCCTGGTATTTTGGTTTAAAATATTTGAAAATTGACATTGCTTGCTCATATAATGGAAATTTTCTAATAATTTTCTTCCATAGAAAAAATAATAAAATTCTGAAAATCATATAGCAATTACAAATATTTCGCATTTCTATGGGGAACACATGGTCTTCGTGGGCTAGTATAAATTAGCCCAGCCTGATCCATACAAAATTCAACACATACGCAAAATTGTTTTGTGTAAAATTAGTATATTAAGATGGGCAAATTTCAATTAGCCCCTGAAGTAAAGAGAAAAGAGTAGTTGTATGAAAAAGTTATGTAGTGTTAGTATAATATATTTGTATTTTAGCGTTCATATTCATATTTAAACTTAGAATATATTTTTTTATACATATTATATATCGCAGCGGTGGTGTACGATTCCGATTGTAAAAATTATATAATATTTAACATAAAAAAAGTAGAAATTTAGAGAAAAAAAATTTTTTTTTTTTTTTTGCTCATTTTATATAGATAACTGCGTCTTCAGATCACAATTCTTCCTTTCCACAGGGTTTGCCTCTGGGTGATACACTGGTGTATATTGATTTTTAATACCTAAAGAAATTTCTAACTATATTGCATTATTGATGAAATAAATTGTGTTCCATTATCACTGAGTAGTCTTCTTGGAATACCGAAACGCAAACAAATTTAATTTAAAAGGACTGTAGCACAATTTTCAGCAGATGCTTCTTGCAGTTCAAAAAATTCAACCCATCTAGTTGCAATGTCTTCAACTATCAATATCCATTGGTATCCTTCTTCTGTGATTGGAAGTGGTCCAAATAAATCAACAGCCACTGTTTCAAAAAAAAGCTGATTACTTACTACAGTTTGTAAAAGACCAGCAGGTTTTAAATTACTTATTTTATACCTTTGGCATTCAATACAATTCTTTACATATTGTGACATATCGGTTCTCATACCAGGCCAATAATATCTGGCATTAATTCTGGCAATTGTGCGATCAATACCGTAATGTCCAGCAGTAGCATCATCATGATAACTTTTCAATATAACAAATCGTTCATCTTTGGGTATAACTAGTTGACCAGTATCTGTATCAGCTTGTGATGAGTAATGATATAGAATTCCATCATTTAATAAATAACCACTTTCGAGTCGATTATAGTTTTGAGATTTAGATCAGCTAATTGCTCGTCACGAATTTCTTTTGATCATTTTCGTGGAAAATCTATTTGCAAATTACAAATATCGCATTTTACATCTGTGTGAGTTGTCTCATAACATGGTGGTCTTGAAAGAGTATCTGCCACGGAATTAGTCTTTCCTGGTGTATAATCAATTTTTAAATTATATGGTTGTAATTGTAAAGCCCAACGAGCTAATATTCCGGTAGAACACTTTAGGTTGTTGAATAATTCCTCTCAGCATTTGATAACAAGCGACTTGTATATTCAATTGTATGTTCATCCTCCTTCTCCCCCTGGATTAATACAGCACCGATGGCATAGTTACTAGCATCGGTTTTCAAAATAAAGGTTTGTCTTCCTGAACTTGTTGTAATATAGGTGATGTAACTAAAAGTTTTTTCAAAGCATTAAATGAGTCCTGTTCTTCTTTGTTCCACTGCCAACCAGCGTTTTTCTTCGTCAAATTGCTTAGAGGTTTTGATATTTTGCCAAAATTTTCAATAAATCTGCGATACCAGTAACATGTCTGAAGGAAAGATAACGCTTGATTTGGATTTCGTGGAGCAGGTCGCTCACTTATTGCTGAAGTCTTTTCAGGATCCACCTATATGCATTTATAAGTTAAAATATGGCCGAGATATTTTACTGATGTACAACAAAATTTGCTTTTATTTCTATTGACTTTTATTCCAAATTGTGTAATTCTTAAGGACCGAAGGGCATTATATTAAATCTGTACGTGCCAGAAGGTGTAATACATTCAGTTTTGTTCTTGTCCTCATCATTTATTTTAACTTGCCAGTAGCCTGATTTTAAGTCTAAAGTTGACATAAATTTTGTACTTTTTGCAGCATGTAACAAGTCATCAATCCTCGGTAAAGGATACCGATCGGGAACTGTAATTGAATTTAGCTGTCTGTAGTCAATACAAACTCGAATACTGCCATCCTTCTTAGGGACTATGACTACTGGAGCAGCCCAAGGTGATTCACATTGTTCTATTATACCAGCTTCTAGCATACTTTGTAATTCTTCTTTTAATTGATTTTTTTTTATATGGTGACAGTCGATATGGAGTATTTGCTCTCGGATCATTATTACCAGTATTAATTTTATGTTCTACAATAGATATAGGTGTAGTAATGTCGGTAAAGATATGCTGTGCTTCTATTAACAGTTTTTCCAGTTGATCTTTTTCTGTTTCCCCTATATCAGCAGCTTCATCGGGGCTGAGCTTAATATCCATCGCTAAAATTTCTGTACAAAAAAATTCTTCATCGTTTCTTGATTTTCTTTCAGGTGTTATCATAGCTGGTGGTACTGAATCCTTAAATATTGCCTGTATGGAATGTGGCGAATAATCATTTGCTTGATTTTTTCCCATTTTAAAATCTGGTCCATAATATGCAATTTCAGAATAATCCATTTCATCATTAACTTTTGGAGTATTTGCCAGCGGAATTATAAGTTCTTTTTCTTTAAACCTAGTTAAAAAAGCTGAAATTTCTTTGATAGGCACATTAGGATCAGTACCACAATTTGTATATGATTGTTGAACTATAATATTTGGTTCGTTAAACTCAAATATTTTTTGTTGTTGGTCAGCAAAATACCAAATTCTTTTAGCTAAATTCATCACAATACCAGCTTCTTCTAAAAAATCGATTCCAAGTAGTGTTCTGTTATCACTTGCATTTGGCAATGATATAAATCTTATTTTTTTTACGATTTCCTAAAATTATATCAACAATTGTCATTAAAACTTTTTGATATTTTGGAACACCATCAGCTAAAGTAACTTCTGCATTAACTTCCTGAAATTTGCATCCATTATTTACCATATGTTGAAATAATTTTGCTCCAGCAACACTAGTTCTTGCAGCAGTATCCATAAAAGCTACTCCATTAAGACCAAAAATCTTTATTGGAATAGTTGGAAAATCTCTTCCACTTGATGTTAAGTTAAAATGATTGAAAGTAAGCGAATTGGAACTAGTTGGCTTAGCTAAAGTACATTTAGGGCAATTAGATCTATAATATCCAGGTAAGTTGCATTTGTTGCAGTGTACAGTATTATTTTCACTAAAATTTATTGGTTTTTCTTTTAGCGTGGTATCTATTTTTTCATCTTGTTTGGCTAATTTGGCTTTTTTAAAACAATCATCAACAGAATGCCCCATTTTTCTACAAAAACTACAACGTTTATCATTTTTAAGTTTCTGGAAACTAGTGCTAGCAATTGGTATTGGTTTGATGTAAGTCCGACATTCCGATAAACATAGTTCCGATTCTCTTGCTGCTTCCGATTCTCTTGCTGCAACATATGCAACAAACCATAAATTAAATTGATTTTAATAATTTCAGAAAGTTCATCAGATAACTGAGACAGTAAAGCTCGTTTTTTACAAACAAAAGCATCAGTAGGCTCATTTTTATGTTGTTTTTCTGCAAATAATTCTAAATATATTTTCCAATTAGGTTTAGCAGGTGCAAAAGCGTTACAAAAAAACTTAAATCTATATTTCTGTCTAAAATGTATCCAGCTTTCACACCAGATGCATTAGAATTATATTTTAAACATAAATTAAATATAGATTCATTCAAAATCGAAAAGATGCAAAATTGCAAAAATAATAATAAATATGCATCTTTTAAATTATTTGTAACCGAAGATTATTTCTCTGTTTTAAATAATATAAATTTCTGGCTACAAGTTATGGTTGTACACGAATTTAATGAGCACAAACAGCGGAATTCTTTTAAAAAAATAATGACAACTCTACTGAGACGCAATTAATAAAAATTGGTATAAACATAATATACCAAAATGTGCATGGGTTAAGGACAAAGACTGATAAAGTTTACTATAATACATATAATTGCAAATACGATGTTATAGCTCTAACAGAAACATCGCTAAATTCAAAATTTTTGGACTCAGAGTTATTTCACTCTTCGTTTCAATTATTCAGAAGAGATCGTCATTATAATAGCGTCATTATAATTATAATAACATAAACACAGTTGGTGGAGGAATTTTGATAGCCGTCCGTTCTAATATTAATTGTACGTTAATTGATTTTCCAGAAAGTCATAATCTAGAAATTATGTGTGTACAATTGTCTGTGAGTAGATCGTCGGTATTCTTAGTTAATGTATATATTCCACCTAATAGTCCAACAGAAGTATATAACAATTACTTCAAATGTTTGGATTATATATCATCGAAATCAAAAGAATATGATGAAATTGTTTGTGTTGGGGATTTCAATCCGCCTAAAATTAATTGGAGTAGATCACAAGATGATAATACGTTAATTCCTATGTGTAGTGCAAATGTCGATGCTGATATTATAGACTAATTTGCTGAATTTAACTTAGAACAGCATAATGATATTTATAATGACAATGGCCGTTTGCTTGATTTGGTATTTTCGTCAAATATTTATGATCTATCAGTTATTCGGTCAGATAACTCGATTGTTCCAGAAGAATCTCATCATCCTGCTCTCGAAATATCATTAAATATTGATAAACCAGCAAGTTTTGTTTATTCTAATAATTTAAAATTTAATTTCAAAAAAGCTAACTTTGTTAATTTAAACGTTGACTTAGAAAATACAAATTGGTCTGATATATATCACTGTGATAATCTAGATAAATGTTTGTTTGAATTTTATAATATTTTATTTAACTTATTTCTAAAACACGTTCCTATTTGTTGCATATCTGACTCCGAACAATCACCACCATGGTATGACAATGACTTAAAAAAGCTTCGTAATTTACGTAATAAAAATTGGAAAAAATTTTGCGGTTCGAATATCGCTAATGATTATAATTCATATATTAATTGCCGGGATAAATTCGATCTTGAAGTTAATCGAAAATACATGAACTATCTGTCCGATATAGAAAATAAATTAAAATTCAATCCAAAGGACTTTTGGCAATTTATTAATCAAAAGCGTAAATCTATTGGTTATCCGTCTTCTCTCTCTTACAATGATATAACATCTACTGATCCTATTGTGATGAGTAATTTATTTGTTGATTTTTTAAAAATTCTTTCTGTGACATTAATGATATGTCTCTTTCAGATTGTCCTGATAGTGTTGTTGAAAATATACAATCATTTTCACATTTAAATAATTTAAATATTTATTTATCTTTCGATTCTATTCTAAAAGAGATAGATGGTTTAACTGAAACTTCTACCTGTGGTCCTGATGGGGTACCATCAATTATTTTAAAGAGATGTGGATGTAATCTATGTAAGCCACTTGAGTATTTGTTTGAATGTTCTATGTCAAATAATTGTTTTCCATCTATTTGGAAGTCATCTTTTATTATTCCTCTTCATAAAAAAGGACCTAAAAGTGATATTTCGAATTATCGTAATTAGCTGTTGCTAGACTGTCATGTATTCCTAAGTTATTTGAAGCTATGGTAACAAACTGTCTTTCTTTTCATGTTAAATCAACAATCACAAAGGAACAACATGGCTTTATGAAAGGAAGATCCACTACCACAAATTTATTGGAATTTGTTAATTTTGGTGTCGAGAGTTTTGAGAAACGCCTAAGTGTCGATTGTATATTCACTGACTTCAGTAAGGCTTTTGATAAACTGTCACATAAAATACTTTTAAAAAAGTTAACAAAAATAGGCTTCAACGAAAATTTCATACTATGGTTACAGTCATATCTCACTGATAGATCATATTAAGTTATTTTTAATAACATCACTTCAGAAAGTTTTAATGTTTATAGTGGTGTTCCTCAAGGTAGCCATCTTGGCCCACTTTTATTCATACTTTTTGTGAATGATCTATCAAGTGTGATTAAAAAATGTAAAATTTCAGTCTATGCGGATGATGTAAAAATTTACAAATCTATTAAAACCAATTCTGATTGTAGTGAATTACAATCTGATCTGGATAATTTATATTACTGGTGTAAAATTAATCATCTAATGTTAAATATCAATAAATGCTTTGCAATGACTTTTACACGTAAATTACAGTATGCAAAGTTTACATATAAGTTAAATAATAATATTCTAAAAAGGACATGTTCTTCAAATGACTTGGGCGTATGTCTTGATACAAAACTGTCCTTTGTTGAACATATTAACATCATAACTAAAAAAGCTAATTCCTTGTTAGGATTTGTCAAACGTCAGTCTCGTGAATTGTCTGATCCATATATGTTATTAAACTTCTTTTTTTATCTTTTGTCCGTCCTATATTAGAGTATGCATGTCAAGTCTGGAGTTCACATTATGAAGTTCATAAGAATCGTATAGAAGGTGTACAAAAAAGATTCCTTCGTTTCGCTCTTAGGAATCTAAACTGGAGTGATCATTTCAATCTTCCACCTTATATTGAAAGATTACGCCTTATAGATTTGCCTTCATTGGAGAAAAGACAGGACTATTTGACCTTTAGCTTTGGGCATAAATTGCTAGTCGGTGGATAGATTAATGTATCTTATTATCTAAGGTTAATTTCAGGTTTCCGTCGCGTTCTTTCCGTGTTTTTCAGCCATTAATGATTAAAAATCATTTGTCAAATTATGGTGCTTTTTGTTCTTTGTCACGTATGTTTAAAATTTATAATGATAAATACTTAATATTAAATTCTTATAGTTTCAATTCTAAAATGTTTAAATTTAAATTTTACTATGGAATTTAATGTACAATATATATATATATATATTTTTTTTGTTTTTATAACTAGTATTTAGTTGATCCAATAAATAAATAAATAAATTAAGTAGGAGCTTAATGATGTCATCAAACGTTACAGCTTCGGTTTTAACTGCTTGCCACCAAGTAGATGCGTAATCTTGTAATAACAATGGCAAACCTTTGATAGCATCTGCATCGGAAATATGTTCTATTTCTTTGTAAACAGTAATAGACGTGATAAACTCTTCTAGTTTATCTGAATTTCGGTCTCCTTTAAATCTTGATGAACAAGTACTAAAAGAACCTATTTTTCTTATTGCAGCATTATTAATACCAAGTTGTGCCATTAGTAGCTGAAATGGTTCATCTCTAAAAGTAGCCATATTAGATGCCACTTCAGATAGGTCTCCTTCAATTGGACTGTATTGTAATTCACGAGCAGTCCTTCTTGTAATTGGAGGTGTAAATTTTTGTGCAACCAAATTGGACTTTTTTATTGATTTCTTCCCCGTGATTTAATATTAACGGCTTCAAAGGCCTCTAGTTGGGACGCCAATGTAAATATATTGTTTTTATGTTATATATAAAAATGTATGAAGTTCTCTTTGTTTCGCAAATAATAAACAACGGTTCATCAACAAAATATTTTATTTACAAAAAAAAACAAATAAGTATTAAAAAAACCAAAAATTTAAGAAATATTTTACTTTACTCTACGAAAGAAATTCTATTGAGCCACCAAAGACCAAAACAAATTGTTCATAAGGCGTCCACATCTACAATTGAACTGCTTAATAATTTATGTAGTCACTGCGCTTCTATACCTTTTTGAGTTACGCATACATTCAATGTATTCTATACGCATATGTACTTCACTTTTATGTCTGTGGCGCAAAATCAGAAGCGACTAGTAAAATAATAATTTGTAGCATAACTCTTTTCTGAAGGCTGGTTTACACTGTGACTAATAATTTATGAGTGCTACAATTTGAATTTTCTGATTTTGGATTTAGTAATATTGGACTTTCGGAATTTGAATTTAATAAATTTGATTTTACTCATTTTGGATTTAATAATATTGGACTTTCTAAATTTGAATTTAGGTTCCTTATTTGATATTTTTCGCCTGGGTTTGGGCACCAGAAGGCCCAGGCTGAGTTTCGTTTCCCGAAATTTGATTATTTTCTTCCTTTTTTGAATTGTTATAAGCTCTTTTCCTACAATCTTCTATTTTATGACCAGGTTTCTTACAGTATCTACAAACGCTGGGTGTAATTGTCGCTACTACTAGCCTACTATTTTGGAAATTAGTAGAAAACTTTGGGATTGGCTGAAATGATTTATTATGTTGGTTATTATAAGTTTGTGGAGAATAAGATTTATTAACACTTGAAGTTTTTTTACAGTCTCTTGTATTATGATTATTTAATTTGCAAAAAGAGCAGTACATTTGTTAAATTGAAAAATCGGATTTATTATTTAACTTATTAAATTTTTCTTCTTCTAAAGCAAGATCGACGGCTTTTAGTAGAGTATCGGGACGAGAAGTGCGGAGAATAATCCTAATAGGTTCGCGTAAACCATTTATAAAACTATTTAATACAGTTTTTTCATTTAAATTATTAACAGCTCTTATAACTTCTATGGGATCATTAGCAGAAGTACTACAGTTATTTAATACATCAAAAGTTTTTCTACACGACAAATGTATGCAGATATATCTTCTTTAAATCCTTGAACAAGAGAGAAAATGTCTGCTGCACAAGTTGTGCAGTCCTTATTTTCGAAAAATTAGTATTTAAAGCAGATTTTAAGGTTTCCCAATCACTGTATGTATGGTAACGAGCTATTACGTTATACGCTCGACCTGTTAATTTTGATGTAATAACATTAAGAAAATCCGTCAATGAGATACTACTTGTCTTTTTAAAATGAATTTCCGCCATTTGAATGAACCTATGTAATTCAGGAGGATTTCCACTAAATTCCGGAATCATTTTTAAAGCCTGATTGATATCGAATTTGTCAGTCATATTTGAGCTTGAAAGAACTTGATTAGGATTTTGTGGAGGATCATTGTTTTGAATTTGATCTTTGTTATTTAAATTTTCTTTTAGATTTTTAGAATTAGTACTTTCTCCTGATTTTGTGTTATTATCTACTTTTGCTGCTTTTCTTGTAGATGGTGGGGAACGTTGCATTAATAGGGATTTGGAAAAGACACTATCTAAATCAGATTTATTTTCTGAATCTGATTCTGAATCTGATTTTGTGGAAGGTTTTTTTGTTACTTTACCTCCTCGTAATTGAATTCCAATTTAATTCACTCATAAGTTATTTATGTTAATAATTTATAAAAGATTTTATTTTATAAAAGATACAAATGTATTCACACACAAAAAAGATAATATTGTAAGTATTGCTCAAAAAATATTTATTTTGTTTTTCAGATATTCTTGTTTTTTTCAAATATATTTAATTTGCAATATTGTTACGTATTATTTCGAAAATAATTTTACACATACATATACATACATAAAAATCACAAGATAAAAATTTTACAGAATTTTAAATATTATTTTATTACATATATAGTTTTTAAAGTTTAAAATAAAATTTGTTGAACTGCGATGATTTATGATGAATTAAATTTTGAAGTTCAGTTAGAATTTCTTTGATGAGATGTTGCTAATAGAATTCGATGTTGTTGATGTTAATGCTGATTTAAAGCTGAGTTTTCGTTGATGTTTAACTACAGCTGAGTTGAAAAATCTCTTGTTTTTTGTTTAGATGAATTTCGTCAATAATTTATTTGGTTCACTTTTTTTTCACAAATGTTTTGTTAATTCTATATTTATTTTTGAAAACTATCCAGTATTTTTTTATATATATATATTTAACTTAAGTTCTTTGAAATATTTTATAATATATTTATTTAAGGAGGACAAACATATGCTTTGTTTAATCCGTCCTGTCACGGTCGCCAATAAATGTTATGATTCTAACAATTTTTACTAGATAGTTTAAAAACAAACACAATATTTAATTTATTTACTATATTTATTTAATAAGTTCATGATTTTATTATATGTTGTATTATAAGATAATGTTACAATAATTTTAACTGATTTATATAATATTGTATGTTTTGAATACAATTTTTTAATTTACTACTTTTAATTTATAAAACTCGAATAACTGAACTATTCACTGCAATGTTCTGAATGTAAGTGTTCTTTTTTAATTAATTTACCTTTTAAGATAATTGAATGTAATTAAGTGCTTACTGCATCAATTTTAAAAGGTAAATTTAATTTATTAATTTTTAATATTGAATTTTTACACGCGCAAGCTGAAAATGCTTAACGCATCAATTTCAAAAGGTAATTTGAAATTATTAATTTTCAATAATTATTGAAAATGCAATAATTTAAAACGTGTAACTTTTTAGACAGGAAATAATATAATTTGATATTTTAGGTATTTGAATAAAGCATAGTTAAGGTAAAGTGGCGTGTATTATAGCAGTGTTACTAGCATGGGGGTTCGTAACACCAAGCCCGCCAGCAGTGCTGGACTGGCCTAACAAGCTACCGGGAATTTCCCGGGGGGCCGTGCCGAAATGGGACGTTGTCTAAACAAAAAAAAAATTTTACACACGTTTAAAAAAAATTTAATAAATTTTTTTAAACGTGTGGGAAATATTTTCCAGAAAAAATAAAAATATTCCCACGAAAAAATAAAATAACAGTTTTTATAAATTTTTCCATAAAATCAGTAGAAATTTCAAATTCTCTTAAAATCAGTGTTTTAAGTAAACAATAATAATTCATAGCCTACTGTAATTTTTTTAAATATCATAAATCTCGTCTAATAAATTTTCAATTAGTTTGTTGAAGACTTTCATTCAAATAGGATTGTTTGTAATTTAAAAAAAATTAAAAATATTACCATTTAAAAATGTCAACGAAAAGACCAGGAGGTTGGGAAAAACAAAAAATTAAAAAACAAAAAGTTTTGAATGTACAAGCAGAAAAATGCCATAAAATATCAAATATATTTCCTATTCAAACCAGTGGCGGAATTGAAAAAACCGCGATTGAATCATGTTCCTTAGCACCAGAACGTGAATCAGATGTGTCAACACTACAACAGAATGAAGAAATTGATAAAGAACAACGAAAAGAAATAGCGCCAGAAGAAAATGCTAAAAATGATGAAGAAAGCGAAATAGGTGAGAAAATTAATTATTTTATTAAACCAGATAAAGAATACTTAAGCAAGTTTTTGAAAATTCACCCAATACAACCAAATTTGGAATCAAAATATAATATAAACAACAAAAAGCTATATTTTCGGAAAGATGGAGTGCGTCGCAGTTGGTTATCTTTAAATGAAGATACCGGAACACTGTATTGTGCGTTTTGTTTAGCTTTTTGTAAGGATACAGACCAGTCGATATTTATTAGCGGTTACAGCCTCGTACAGGTTAAGCACATATATCAACGAGTTACAGAACATGAAATATCGTTCTTACATGCTTCAACAACAGAAGCATATGTTTTAAAAATCAATAATAGAGATATATATACCATTGCCAAGCAAAATCATTTTGAAAATATCAATAAAAATATACAAATTTTAGACCGGGTGATAGAGACTATCAAAGTTATTGGAAAACGTGGTTTAAGTTATCGAAGCATAAACGAGTCAACTTCCCAATTACTGAATGCTAATTTAGATCATGGAAATTTCTTGGAAATACTTATACTAATAAGTAAATTTGACCCATTTCTTAAAGCTCATATTGCTGACTCGGTTAAGAAAAGTACAGATAGTAAAGGACGGGGCAGTTTTGTGACATTTTTATCCAAAACTACTGCGAATTCTGTAATAAGCTCTATTTCACAAGTAATGAAAAATATAATAAGCAAGGAAATAAAAGATGCGCAAATGTATAGTATCCAAATTGATACCACTCAGGATATTAATGTTGAAGATCAATGCTCAATAGTTGTGCGATATGTAAAAGATTGTGTTTATGAAAGATTAGTATCCGTTGTGAGTTGTACTTCTACAACCGGAAAAGACCTTTGTACGTTAGTATGTGATGTTCTCAAAAATATGAACATTGACATATCTCAATGCATTGGAAATTGTACTGACGGCGCTGCGAACATGCAAGGTGCATACAAGGGTTTTAATGCATGGCTGAATGAAGTATCACCCAATCAAATTCACACTTGGTGTTATGCACATGTTTTGAACTTAGTTATTACAGATATAACTCAAAAATCTACTGAAGCAATTTCTCTTTTTGGGTTACTCAATACATGTGCAGTTTTTTTAAAAGAATCTTACAAACGACTCAATGAGTGGCGCAAGTTAAGTAAATATAAATTTATTTCTGTTATTGGCGAAACACGCTGGTGGGCCAAAGATAAAATATTACATAAAATGTTTGGCAGATATAACAGCACAAATGGCATAATATTTTATGTTGATGTTTTACAAACATTTGAAAAAATATCAGTTTCAGAAAATTTTTCCAAAGATATTCGGCATAGATCCAAGACAATATTGAATTCGCTAATAAAATTTGAAAATATTCTTTCCGCCCACATATTTTTAAGAATATTTGAAGAAACAACACCGTTATCGTTGTATCTGCAAACTAAAGGTATGGACATAGTAGTAGCATTTCGTATGGTAAAAGAAACTGCAAATAATCTCTCAGAAATATCACGAGACTTTGAAGGAGTATTTCAAGCAGCAACTAAGTTTGCAACAGCAGCGAATGATGAATTGGATAAACGAGAACTGGATTTATTTGTAGAAACAACTTTAGAAAGTAGACAAAGAAACACAACTATTAGTGCTGGCGATAAATTTCGCATAAATGTATATAACACAATTATGGATCAAGTTAATTGTAGTTTAAATCAACGATTTTTACAAAATGATAATTTATACAAAGATATTTTTTATTTAGATCCCCATAACTTTGACCAAATTGTTAAAAATAATATAACTGATGAAGCTTTTGAATTTTTAGCTAATACAATCAATAAGAAATTTAATAAAGATATAACAAAAGAAATTATTCAAACAGAATTTAATAAATTTTTTTAAACGTGTGGGAAATATTTTCCAGAAAAAATAAAAATATTCCCACGAAAAAATAAAATAACAGTTTTTATAAATTTTTCCATAAAATCAGTAGAAATTTCAAATTCTCTTAAAATCAGTGTTTTAAGTAAACAATAATAATTCATAGCCTACTGTAATTTTTTTAAATATCATAAATCTCGTCTAATAAATTTTCAATTAGTTTGTTGAAGACTTTCATTCAAATAGGATTGTTTGTAATTTAAAAAAAATTAAAAATATTACCATTTAAAAATGTCAACGAAAAGACCAGGAGGTTGGGAAAAACAAAAACTTTTGAATGTACAAGCAGAAAAATGCCATAAAATATCAAATATATTTCCTATTCAAACCAGTGGCGGAATTGAAAAAACCGCGATTGAATCATGTTCCTTAGCACCAGAACGTGAATCAGATGTGTCAACACTACAACAGAATGAAGAAATTGATAAAGAACAACGAAAAGAAATAGCGCCAGAAGAAAATGCTAAAAATGATGAAGAAAGCGAAATAGGTGAGAAAATTAATTATTTTATTAAACCAGATAAAGAATACTTAAGCAAGTTTTTGAAAATTCACCCAATACAACCAAATTTGGAATCAAAATATAATATAAACAACAAAAAGCTATATTTTCGGAAAGATGGAGTGCGTCGCAGTTGGTTATCTTTAAATGAAGATACCGGAACACTGTATTGTGCGTTTTGTTTAGCTTTTTGTAAGGATACAGACCAGTCGATATTTATTAGCGGTTACAGCCTCGTACAGGTTAAGCACATATATCAACGAGTTACAGAACATGAAATATCGTTCTTACATGCTTCAACAACAGAAGCATATGTTTTAAAAATCAATAATAGAGATATATATACCATTGCCAAGCAAAATCATTTTGAAAATATCAATAAAAATATACAAATTTTAGACCGGGTGATAGAGACTATCAAAGTTATTGGAAAACGTGGTTTAAGTTATCGAAGCATAAACGAGTCAACTTCCCAATTACTGAATGCTAATTTAGATCATGGAAATTTCTTGGAAATACTTATACTAATAAGTAAATTTGACCCATTTCTTAAAGCTCATATTGCTGACTCGGTTAAGAAAAGTACAGATAGTAAAGGACGGGGCAGTTTTGTGACATTTTTATCCAAAACTACTGCGAATTCTGTAATAAGCTCTATTTCACAAGTAATGAAAAATATAATAAGCAAGGAAATAAAAGATGCGCAAATGTATAGTATCCAAATTGATACCACTCAGGATATTAATGTTGAAGATCAATGCTCAATAGTTGTGCGATATGTAAAAGATTGTGTTTATGAAAGATTAGTATCCGTTGTGAGTTGTACTTCTACAACCGGAAAAGACCTTTGTACGTTAGTATGTGATGTTCTCAAAAATATGAACATTGACATATCTCAATGCATTGGAAATTGTACTGACGGCGCTGCGAACATGCAAGGTGCATACAAGGGTTTTAATGCATGGCTGAATGAAGTATCACCCAATCAAATTCACACTTGGTGTTATGCACATGTTTTGAACTTAGTTATTACAGATATAACACAAAAATCTACTGAAGCAATTTCTCTTTTTGGGTTACTCAATACATGTGCAGTTTTTTTAAAAGAATCTTACAAACGACTCAATGAGTGGCGCAAGTTAAGTAAATATAAATTTATTTCTGTTATTGGCGAAACACGCTGGTGGGCCAAAGATAAAATATTACATAAAATGTTTGGCAGATATAACAGCACAAATGGCATAATATTTTATGTTGATGTTTTACAAACATTTGAAAAAATATCAGTTTCAGAAAATTTTTCCAAAGATATTCGGCATAGATCCAAGACAATATTGAATTCGCTAATAAAATTTGAAAATATTCTTTCCGCCCACATATTTTTAAGAATATTTGAAGAAACAACACCGTTATCGTTGTATCTGCAAACTAAAGGTATGGACATAGTAGTAGCATTTCGTATGGTAAAAGAAACTGCAAATAATCTCTCAGAAATATCACGAGACTTTGAAGGAGTATTTCAAGCAGCAACTAAGTTTGCAACAGCAGCGAATGATGAATTGGATAAACGAGAACTGGATTTATTTGTAGAAACAACTTTAGAAAGTAGACAAAGAAACACAACTATTAGTGCTGGCGATAAATTTCGCATAAATGTATATAACACAATTATGGATCAAGTTAATTGTAGTTTAAATCAACGATTTTTACAAAATGATAATTTATACAAAGATATTTTTTATTTAGATCCCCATAACTTTGACCAAATTGTTAAAAATAATATAACTGATGAAGCTTTTGAATTTTTAGCTAATACAATCAATAAGAAATTTAATAAAGATATAACAAAAGAAATTATTCAAACAGAATTTAATAAATTTTTTTAAACGTGTGGGAAATATTTTCCAGAAAAAATAAAAATATTCCCACGAAAAAATAAAATAACAGTTTTTATAAATTTTTCCATAAAATCAGTAGAAATTTCAAATTCTCTTAAAATCAGTGTTTTAAGTAAACAATAATAATTCATAGCCTACTGTAATTTTTTTAAATATCATAAATCTCGTCTAATAAATTTTCAATTAGTTTGTTGAAGACTTTCATTCAAATAGGATTGTTTGTAATTTAAAAAAAATTAAAAATATTACCATTTAAAAATGTCAACGAAAAGACCAGGAGGTTGGGAAAAACAAAAACTTTTGAATGTACAAGCAGAAAAATGCCATAAAATATCAAATATATTTCCTATTCAAACCAGTGGCGGAATTGAAAAAACCGCGATTGAATCATGTTCCTTAGCACCAGAACGTGAATCAGATGTGTCAACACTACAACAGAATGAAGAAATTGATAAAGAACAACGAAAAGAAATAGCGCCAGAAGAAAATGCTAAAAATGATGAAGAAAGCGAAATAGGTGAGAAAATTAATTATTTTATTAAACCAGATAAAGAATACTTAAGCAAGTTTTTGAAAATTCACCCAATACAACCAAATTTGGAATCAAAATATAATATAAACAACAAAAAGCTATATTTTCGGAAAGATGGAGTGCGTCGCAGTTGGTTATCTTTAAATGAAGATACCGGAACACTGTATTGTGCGTTTTGTTTAGCTTTTTGTAAGGATACAGACCAGTCGATATTTATTAGCGGTTACAGCCTCGTACAGGTTAAGCACATATATCAACGAGTTACAGAACATGAAATATCGTTCTTACATGCTTCAACAACAGAAGCATATGTTTTAAAAATCAATAATAGAGATATATATACCATTGCCAAGCAAAATCATTTTGAAAATATCAATAAAAATATACAAATTTTAGACCGGGTGATAGAGACTATCAAAGTTATTGGAAAACGTGGTTTAAGTTATCGAAGCATAAACGAGTCAACTTCCCAATTACTGAATGCTAATTTAGATCATGGAAATTTCTTGGAAATACTTATACTAATAAGTAAATTTGACCCATTTCTTAAAGCTCATATTGCTGACTCGGTTAAGAAAAGTACAGATAGTAAAGGACGGGGCAGTTTTGTGACATTTTTATCCAAAACTACTGCGAATTCTGTAATAAGCTCTATTTCACAAGTAATGAAAAATATAATAAGCAAGGAAATAAAAGATGCGCAAATGTATAGTATCCAAATTGATACCACTCAGGATATTAATGTTGAAGATCAATGCTCAATAGTTGTGCGATATGTAAAAGATTGTGTTTATGAAAGATTAGTATCCGTTGTGAGTTGTACTTCTACAACCGGAAAAGACCTTTGTACGTTAGTATGTGATGTTCTCAAAAATATGAACATTGACATATCTCAATGCATTGGAAATTGTACTGACGGCGCTGCGAACATGCAAGGTGCATACAAGGGTTTTAATGCATGGCTGAATGAAGTATCACCCAATCAAATTCACACTTGGTGTTATGCACATGTTTTGAACTTAGTTATTACAGATATAACACAAAAATCTACTGAAGCAATTTCTCTTTTTGGGTTACTCAATACATGTGCAGTTTTTTTAAAAGAATCTTACAAACGACTCAATGAGTGGCGCAAGTTAAGTAAATATAAATTTATTTCTGTTATTGGCGAAACACGCTGGTGGGCCAAAGATAAAATATTACATAAAATGTTTGGCAGATATAACAGCACAAATGGCATAATATTTTATGTTGATGTTTTACAAACATTTGAAAAAATATCAGTTTCAGAAAATTTTTCCAAAGATATTCGGCATAGATCCAAGACAATATTGAATTCGCTAATAAAATTTGAAAATATTCTTACCGCCCACATATTTTTAAGAATATTTGAAGAAACAACACCGTTATCGTTGTATCTGCAAACTAAAGGTATGGACATAGTAGTAGCATTTCGTATGGTAAAAGAAACTGCAAATAATCTCTCAGAAATATCACGAGACTTTGAAGGAGTATTTCAAGCAGCAACTAAGTTTGCAACAGCAGCGAATGATGAATTGGATAAACGAGAACTGGATTTATTTGTAGAAACAACTTTAGAAAGTAGACAAAGAAACACAACTATTAGTGCTGGCGATAAATTTCGCATAAATGTATATAACACAATTATGGATCAAGTTAATTGTAGTTTAAATCAACGATTTTTACAAAATGATAATTTATACAAAGATATTTTTTATTTAGATCCCCATAACTTTGACCAAATTGTTAAAAATAATATAACTGATGAAGCTTTTGAATTTTTAGATAATACAATCAATAAGAAATTTAATAAAGATATAACAAAAGAAATTATTCAAACAGAATTGAAAGATTTTGCAAAAAAATGGAAGATTTTCAATCAAACATTAACTCAAGAAGTTATAAGTAGAGATGATGAATATGATGATGATATAGAACAGTCAAAAGATATTAAAGAACGCAAAGACATGAATGTTTCAAGCTGTAAACTGTGTAAAAATTGTATGATATGTTGTTATTCCGTTCTACAAAAGTTTAATTTACACACATTAGCATATTCAAATTTATTTTTTGTTTATAAATTTGTTATAACATTATCTTCATCCCAAGTTTCTTGTGAAAGAAGTTTTTCAAAATTGAAATACATCCTAAATAGATTAAGAAATTTTTTAGGTCAAACACATTTAGAAGATTTTATGTTAATGTCCTGTGAAAAAGATATTCTAAATGTAATTAAAAACGATGAAATTATTGACATTTAGAAAAAAGTAGTCTCTTGAAAAAATATTAACTTAAAAATAATAATATAGTATACTATCAACTTAATATTAAAAATAAGAAATTTGTAATTAGAAATTTGAAAATGAAAATGGAATTTATGGGATGTTTTATTTTGTTAATTTTATTTGATTTCAATTTTTTAGTTCATTTTCATTTATTTTGTACTAAGTTTAAATAAATAAAATGAATAAAAATTTATTTAAAAAAAAATTGCAATTTTGGTGGACTTAAATCGATAAAAAAAGTATTATGTAATTTATAACAGATGAAGCTTTTGAATTAAAGAAAAAAATAATTAATTTTTGAAGCAAAAAATTTATTGAAATGGGCCGAACTGTTTAAATTTCCCGGTCCTAAATTTATTCCCAGTCCAGCCCTGCCCGCCAGGAGCCGCGGCTACTACTACTGACGTTTGAGTTGATATCCCAACTCGAGTTGAATTCATATTTGATTCCATTTTTCATCTTTTCACTAGTTTTGGTTTAGAGGTACTAGCAGACCTTACGAGGACTTGGTTATTGCGCCAAGTATTCGCATTCAACTTGGTTATTGCGCCAAGTATTCGTTAGCCTTACTAATGTGAGTATCCAGGTGGCACCCGGAAGATAACTATGATATCTACCTTCAAGGAGGTGGGAATAAGATTTTTTGGCAGCGCTGTTGGTGTTAGGCTTTACCCAGGGTTTCAGGCTTTACCCAGGTTTTATCGGAGCAGATGTTAGTTACTGCGCCAAGGCTTTACCCAGGTTTTATCGGAGCAGATGTTAGTTACTGCGTATTTTTGAAGAAGACATAGCTAAGTTTCCATACAAAAGTAGCCATTTTTGTGAAAATTAAAAAAAAATCGAAAATTTTTTAAAAAAAAGAAGAAAAATTAAATTTTATTAAATAATTTTTAATATAATTAAATCAAAATTTGACATTAAAAACAAATAATTACTGTTTTAGAATTTTTTGGTTTTTACGTAGAGTTGTTTAAATAAACAATTTTCATAATTTGATATTCGAAAACGAAATCGCGCTCCATTTTTGGTGTGTCACTATAAAAGTTTTTAGATCTAGTTTTCGCAATACTCTGCGCATATATAGATATTTCATTTAAATTTAAAATATTATCGTTAAATTAAGGTTTTGTATTATTAGTAAAACAGAGCAATTTGTTTAGACCTTCTATATTTGTGTGAGAAATTAAAGTTTCTTGTCCTAGAAGTTTCTTCTCCTATTCTTACAATCCTGCACAGTTTGGTATTGGAAAATCCGTTACAATATGGAAAACGTTTTCAATTTCTTTATCTAATTTAATTTTTGGTTTGACTGATCCTAATGTCGAACCACGGGAATAAAGCCCATTTATTTCACTGATATCACCAGAATCAACCAAAACGGTTGGATCTAATGTTTTCTGAGAAATAAGATTAATATCTGAGCCAGTATCTATTAAAAATGTGGGATTAGAAGTTGTACAAATATTTAAAGGTATATTTACTAGGCCGTTTTTATTAAAATTAATATTAGAAGTTTTATTTGAAGAAATATTTTGTGCAAAAGTGTCTGAAGAAATATAATTTTTTGCAATATTCTCTGGACAATTAATTAGTTTTTTTTTTGTTACTTGTTTCCTCCCAGCGTTATTATGACTAACAATCGTCTATTTTGTGACCAATTCTTAAACAAAAATCACATTTGGGTCGATAAGAATTAAAATTATTTTCGCGTGTATTTAATTTTATTTGTATTTATACCGATAACAGATTGTTAGTTTAATTTTGATTGTATTAAAGAGTTTGTTGTTGATAATTAAATGATTGAGCGATTGTTTGGTAATAATGGTGGAGTTTGTTGATAATTATATAATTGTGGGTTTAACTGATAATAAGATAAATTTTGAAATTGATTTGGTTGCGTATATTGTGGGTAAAATGAGTTAGTTGTTGTATTACTAGGATAGTTCGGAGCTAAATAATTTTTTGCCACATATACGTTTTGGGAATTTGTTTCATCAATATGAATTTTCTGTATTTTTTCATATATATCTTTTAAATTTTTTAAATATTATTTTATATTAGAATTAAGAACTCCATTTGACAAATGAATGTAACTTTTTGTAGGTGAAAAATGATTTTATAATTCTTTTTCAATATCTTCAAAAGTTTTCAATTTTTTATTTTCCATCACTATGAAAGCAAATTAGAGCAATATTTTCTTAAGTCATATTTTTTTCCTCCTTAATTTTCTTCTCTTTATTATGATTTTCTAATTCTTTAAATAACGATAATGTGTTTCTTGGTTGAGAAGTATCTCGAAATTCACAGTATTTTATACGTTTTTTAATATTAAATCGTCTAATAACAAAGAATTATTTTAAATTCTAAATTTTTGGGAATACTGTCACAAAAATGTATTTCCCAATAATTTTATCCATTTTATTGGAATATTTAAAAACAATAAATTCAGATTTATGTTTTAATTGAAAATTATGAAACAAAACAGAGAATGGTAACAATTGTTTAAAACCATATACTAAAATTAAACAAACAAACCTTGACAAACCTTAGTAGGTCCATTACCGGAATATTAGACAATTCTTCTAATTCCTAGAAGCGATATTCCCCCAGAATACATTGTCTACTTCTACTAGGGCTAGGGAAGTAACACAGCATATGCTAGTTTCCTCATCTATATTATTTTTCAATACCTGTGACGGGGTATAGACAGATGTAACGGCTGATCCGACATCTGCTTCCGAACCAGCTTTCGCTAGGCTATGGGCTTGTTCATTGCCGATAATATCGCAATGTCCCGGTACTCAACATAATGTTACCTTGTTGTACTTACCAAGTGCCTGTAGCACTTCTCGGCATCTCTTTACCAAGCACGATTTGATTATATTCGATTCCAGCGCCAAAATAGCTGCCTGACTGTCCACGTAGATAGTTATATCCTTATGACATATAACTTTATCCCCAGCCAGCTCAGCTGCATATGCTATAGCTAGAACCTTTGCCTAGTAAACACTACAGTAATTGGGCAGCCTCACTGAAACCTCAATATTCAGTTTGTCTGAATATATTCCCGCAACAGTTCCATCGGACGTTTTTGATCCGTAAGTATAGATTGCTATACCCTTATCGTGAGATACCTTACCATTAGCCCATTCCTTCCTTGTCGGGAATGAAGTGCTATAATTACTTTTAATATCCCTTTTAGATACCAGGTAGTCTGATCGCACTTCCCTGCCACCTAGATTAAATTCCTTAAGTATTCTACTGTGTGTGTAGTCCGTATGTATAAGAGCGCCCGACTCCTTGAGTCTTAGTGCCCCTTTTGACGCTATGTTCCGGATCAGTTCCTCAGCTGGTTGTAAATCCAGTATCATATTCTTTGCAAGAGTTGGTGTGGTTTGGAGGGCACCAGCGATGCCGATGCAGCACAAACTTTGAACCTTCTCCTATCCTTCTCTGTGTCAACTTTTTCTTAACAGCTGGCCACCACACTAATGATCCATATGTAAGAACAGGTATTACTATACTAGTGTAGAGCCAGTGTACTATTTCCGGTATTATTCCCCATCTTTTTCCGAAGAATCTTTTGCACGCAAATAACGCATTTGTGCCTTGCTTTGCTCTTTCCTCTATATTCTTATTCCAATTTAGCTTGGAGTCCAGTATAATACCTAAATATTTTGAACTGCTTGAAAGTGGCAATTCCACTCTATTCAGTCTTGCTAATTTAAAAATTGGTATTTTCCTCCTTTTAGTAAACAGAACATTTGGTAAGAATGTTAAGGCTTCTTTCAATCAACATACTAATATTATCCACATATTTTCCTGTAACTAGAATGAATAGATCGTCTGCGTATGCACTGACGTCAAATCCTTGTCGTTCTAATTTAAACGCTCGTTCTATGTACAGGAATGTCGCTTACATATATTCCTTATGTTGCATTGATGCTTCAATCTGGGAGACGGTCCTGTGTAGTGAAGTTTCTACTGATTTCCCTTTCCGGTACGCATATTGAGCTGATGACAAATTATCATCCTTACAGCTATCTGTTATGTGCACCTCTATCAACCTCTCCATCACTTTCAGCATAAAAGATGACAGACTGATTGGTCTGTAATCCTTTGCTGTTATGTGACTATTTTTCCTTGGTTTTGGTATGAATATTACTCTTACCTCTCTCCATTTCCTTGGTATGTACCCCCATGAATAAACAACTTTACCTTCTAACTAGTGACTATGGTGCCCTTTGTAGCACGATAGGTCTAATGCCATCCGGACCTGGTGATTTATATGCTGCGAATGATCTGATCGCCCATGTGACCCAGGAAAGTGTGTTTCCATGAGTAGTTCTAGAGTTTCCTGACACGTTTCTGCACATTCTCCATCATTGTGTTGTATGTCATTTGGAACTGATGGTTCCTTTGCTAAATTTTCCTTAGTCTGGCTGTCCTTCACAAAACTTTTTCCACGATTGTCTTTTAGCCCTCCTTATAATATATTTAAACTCTTTGAGTACTTCCTTATAGCCCCATTCCTCTGGAGTATTTTTCCGTTTTGCCTTACTGTGTAGTGTTCTCACTTTCCTTTTACACTCTTCCACTTCATTACTCCACCACGGTGGTTTTTACTATTTGACTTGCGACTTTCAGGACAGCAGATATTGAATGTTTTAACCATCGTTGAGGTGATTCTATCTACCATCCTGTCAATCCACTTACCCTTACTTAGACTCTCTGTAGCACTCTGTAGCTCCAGAGAGTCCTTTAACGATGCCGTATATTTTTCCCAATTTGTTTTCTAAACGTAACTCTTTCTTCCCTTACTGAGTCAATCTGAAAAAATATCCAGCTATGGTCAGAGAGTTAGGTTATGCTCGACACTCTCCAGTTACTAACCGTTTATGATCTAGAGTTACTGTCTAAAGTGAGGACTTGAACCTCCTTCCTCTTTCTAGTTATGAAAGTAGGGGCTACTTCTACATTACATATATTAAGGTTAGTACCACCAATAAAGTTCAAAAGAGACACACCTCTGTTGTTAATATCTGTGCTTCCCCAGTGTGTATGCTGTGCGTTGGCGTCGAATCCAATCAGTACTTCCATTTAGCTACAACCTCTTTAATTGTCAACGATGGTGGCAACTCCACGCTGTCGTATGGCATGTGGGAAGAGATGAGAAGTAGAGGCTTATCCATCTTACTTCTTTCCCACTTCACTACTGTTGTATCCTCATCACAAAAAATATCCAAAAGAAACCTTTTAAGATTTTTATGCACTGAGATGCATGACCCTTGTTTACTTACTCCGTTTTTGAAGAACAAACATAGTATTTGCACTGTAGGCCTTGTATTTTCCTTCCTCCGTCTATCCACTGTGCTCTAGGGCGACGCTGATGTTGCGGCTACCCATATACCCTATCAGGTTGCCAGAGGCAACCCTACTATGGTGGAGGTTCACCTGGATCACCTCCATCATCATTTATGTTGCCCCCCACCTTCCTTACAAATACTTTTGCTAGACTGAACCTTATGAACCACTGTTTCGGGATCCATATCCAAGCTTTAGGTCGCTGGCACTTCCTGATATCAGTAGTTACTATATGCGGGTTCTAGCTCACTCATTTCCATACAAAATCTACTTTTTGACTATTTTTTCTGGGTTTTATCTCTCATACAAAAAAACTGGTCAAAAAGTAGATTTTGTATGGAAATAAGTGGTCTAACAAAATGTGTAGAAAAAAGTATTTATTTCTCATACAAAAAAAACTGGTCAAAATGTGTAGAAAAATTATACGAATAATACGATAAATAAAATCAATGATAATTTTTGTATAGCATTTTGTATTGACCTTTTTTGTCATCTTATTCGCATTATTTAAGTCGCGCGCATACCGCTGTCGTATGGCATGTAGGAAGAGATGAGAAGTAGAGGCTTATCCATCTTACTTCTTTCCCACTTCACTACTGTTGCATACTCATCACAAAAAATATTCAAAAGAAACATTTTAAGATTTTTATGCACTGAGATGCATTGTAATAAATACTTTAAAAGCTGTGATGATGATGTTATAAAAACCTTAGTGGAAATTGTAATAAATACTTTAAATGGAAATAATAATCCCCAGTGTGTATGCTGTGCGTTGGCGTCGAATCCAATCAGTACTTCCATTTAGATACAACCTCTTTAATTGTCAACGATGGTGGCAACTCTACGCTGTCGTATGGCATGTAGGAAGAGATGAGAAGTAGAGGCTTATCCATCTTACTTCTTTCCCACTGCACTACTGTTGTATCCTCATCACAAAAAATATCCAAAAGAAACCTTTTAAGATTTTTATGCACTGAGATGCATGACCTTTGTTTACTTACTCCGTTTTTGAAGAACAAACATAGTATTTGCACTGTAGGCCTTGTATTTTCCTTCCTCCGTCTATCCACTGTGCTCTAGGGCGACGCTGATGTTGCGGCTACCCATATACCCTATCAGGTTGCCAGAGGCAACCCTACTATGGTGGAGGTTCACCTGGATCACCTCCATCATCATTTATGTTGCCCCCCACCTTCCTTACAAATACTTTTGCTAGACTGAACCTTATGAACCACTGTTTCGGGATCCATATCCAAGCTTTAGGTCGCTGGCACTAGCTGATATCAGTAGTTACTATATGCGGGTTCTAGCTCACTCATTTCCATACAAAATCTACTTTTTGACTATTTTTTCTGGGTTTTATTTCTCATACAAAAAAACTGGTCAAAGAGTAGAATTTGTATGGAAATAAGTGGTCTAACAAAATGTGTAGAAAAAAGTATTTATTTCTCCTACAAAAAAAAATGGACAAAATGTGTAGAAAAAAGTATTTATTTCTCATACAAAAAAAACTGGTCAAAATGTGTAGAAAAATTATACGAATAATACGATAAATAAAATCAATGATAATTTTTGTATAGCATTTTGTATTGACTTTTTTTGTCATCGCATTATTTAAGTCGCGCGCATACCGCATATAATATTTATATTGAACTTGAACTTTTACTTTCAATTTCATGGAAACAAAAATTAAAAATTTACTGGTAAAGATACTTATTAAAAATTAAATGTATGCATATGAATAAATGATGCATATCAAAACAACATTTGATTTACCAATAATTTTGAAATTTTATATTAGTTTTAGAATGTGTTAATATAAATTTATTAATTTTAAATATCATAAATTAGTTTTAGAATATCTTTTAACTAGATAACACGTATAATGACTATAGATCAGAAAATTGAAAATACATATTAGTAATTTTCTAAATAAATATAGCGAGTTTTTAGATAGCAAAACTACAATTAAATTAGAAAAGGTTTTAAAAGAATTGAAAGCTGCAAAAGAAAGTGGATCACGTATATTAAAATTCGGAAATCACTATATAAACTGTTTTTGGTTGAGGAATGAAACTACTTCTGGTCCAGATTATTGTGCTTGCGCAACATTAAATTTTAAATACCGGGATGCTTTAGAGACAATTGAAAACTTCAAAAAGATATTTGATTATTCAATAAATCGAATGAGAAATCTAAATTTGTATTTGATAATTTAATAAATCGAATGAGAAATCTAAATTCGTACACCCATTTACGATGATTATTGCCGGTCCTTCAGGATGCGGTAAAACGACTTTTGTATGTAACTTAATAAATCAAAATAGAGATTTAGTACAACCAAATATAACAAAAATAATTTGGTGTAATCCAGAATTAAACGCTATACCAAAGAACTTTAATTTTGAGAACATTGAATTCTTTAACAATATACCAGAATCGATAAACAATGAAAATAATGATAATATATTAATAGTTTTGGACGATTTAATGATTGACACTTACAATAAACAAGTGTGTGAATTATTTACAAAGGGTTCACATTATAAAAATTTATCTATTATTTAGCTAATTCAAAATGTTTTTCATCAGGGAAAGTTTTGTCGAGACATATCTGAATGCAAAATATTTAGTGCTTTTTAAGAACCCCCGTGATAAATCGCAAATTGCACCTTTAGCACGTCAAATGTATCCTGAAAATACTCGAGAGTTCCTAAAGGTATATAATGTGATCACATTATCACCTTATGGTTACATTGTGTTGGACTTGACACAAAACGGTAACGAATTATTTCGTATTCCAATTAATATTTAAAAAAAAAACCATTGTGTATGCTATAGTAAAATTAATGATTTTAATAATAAAATATATTGTATGAAACATGAAACTATCAAAGAAAAACCATCATATATTACGTTTATTAAAAAATTCAAATAAAAAATTTCGAAACAGTATTTTAAAAAGCTGTGATGATTATGTTATAAAAACCTTAGTGGAAATTGTAATAAATACTTTAAATGGAAATAATAAAACTTCAAAGAATAATTTAGAAAATTTTAAAAAATATAAAAAAGTGTTACGAAATTTAGCCTGTCCTAAAAAAAGTATAAAAGTAAAACGAAGAATACTTATTCAAAAAGGTGGTTTTATACCCGTTTTAATAGGATTGTATTATCAGGACTTATTGGGAAATTAATTAGTGATTTTCAAACAAAAAATGAATAATATGCAACGTATGGTTGTTATACCAGCAGATGTTTTTGCCAAATTAAAAAATTTAATGGATGATGACAAAAACCTGAGTATTTTAGATCAAAATATGAAAAAAAAATTATTTACTAAAAATTAACAATATTCAAAAATGGTACATGTACAGGCAAAATTTAATGAAATATGGTAATCAAAAAACAAGAGTATCGTTATTACCTACTGAATATGGTAATCATAAAACATTTGAAAGAAAAATTCCTTTAAAAACTGCCGAAACTCAAACAAAATTTAAATTATTAAAAAACAAAGAAACCCAAACCACACTATCTTATTTTGATAATATTAAACAACAGGATTATGACGTTTTTAATTTTAATCCCGTAAAGGAAAAACAACAACAAGAATTTAATATAGATGATGACGTATTTTATCCTGCCTCACAGCAACAACAACTAAATAAATATGAATATAGAGACCAGACTGACAAACATATGGAAGTTGATGATGATGATGGTGAAATGGATGAAGAGGAAGAGATCCAAAAACTTGATGAACGTTTAATCACCTGATGAACGTTTAATCAGAAGATTATCAGCAAATAAAAATATAAGAATGATTGATACAAACAAAGGTGATATTATTACAGTAGCGCTACCTGATAAGTCTCCTATAAATACAAGACAACGCGCCCACACAGCCGGTTCTTTTATAAGACAAAGCATTTTGTCGAAATATCCAGATGTGCGAAATCCAGCTAAACGAAAACTGACAACAATAAGGAAATCACCTCCTAAACAACATAAATCATCGGCAACACCACCTCACTGGACACCTTTTAAATAACTAATATAAGTTCAATACAAATATTAATTTAGTAATAATGAATTCACGAAATGATTTTTATATTACATTATTTAGTAACGATTCAATAAATTTTTTCACTGATAATACACTATCAGCTTTTGAAAATCGAATACCTACACATATAGAATTAACAAAAGCTGACTGGAAAGTTGGTTTGTCAGTAATTTTTTATTAATGATTATCTACAAACTGATAAGTATGAAAAAGAAAAATTCGTTATGATTTCATTGGGTGTGCATGAAGTTATAGTAGGTACGAACAGAGAAAAAGTTAAGAAACGCATAGGATATACATTTTATCCTAAAGAAAGCGCCTTATTTAAATATGACGATTGGAAAATAAATTTCGTACCTGCACTTATCAATAATTTAACTCCTTGAAGGATATAATCGTGAACAAATGCTAAAAGAATTCAATGCAGAAGTGATGGATGTTCTATCAAATGAAGAATCGTATAAAAAGATAGTTTATAAACCTGTATCGGCTCCAGACCAATTAAAATTTGTACGCTTGTCAAAAACTTTTGATAAAGATAGTTATTATTTAAAACCTAGTTATTATTTAAATATAGTTATTATTTAAAATCATAGCTATACTATACCAGAATTGCTGAAAGAGCTATTTGAACAAAAAAAGGACATTGTTAATTACAAAAAAGTATTGCTTGAATTTTTTCAACGTACTGTAGAAAAACATAATGATGCGAAAAGTGGAATGATAATGGTGTATAGTGATATTATCCAGCCAGAAATATTTGGTAATAATAAAATACGAGCATTGCGCGCAATAAATATTGATAACTGTAGAAAGTTAAGTAATACAGAATTTAAAATATACAATATGTACCTATAGAAAAGAAGATGTTTGAGACTATATCTATAAAGATTTCTGATCAATATGGGGAAGATATAAATTTCGTTCCTAATTATTATCCAACTAAAATTGTGTTACATTTCAAAAAATTTTAATAAAAACTATATTGTAAATTGTTATTATTTTTTTAAAACATGCAGCGTGAATACATTAAATATTATTCGAATCAAGCTGGAGGAAATATTTATGAAATAGGGCCTCTTTTACAATCATATCCATCAATTCAAAGAGGCAGAGGTCTAGGAAGTTTATTTGCAAGTTTATTTCGGTTTCTTAAACCTGCTGTAGCATCACGATTGAATTTACTTAAAGACGAAGCTATAAGAACAGGATCAAACTTCTTATCAGATATAGCATCTGGAGCTAACCCAAGGGAGGTATTTGAAGACCAAGCTAAAGCAGGATTAAAAAATTTAAGAACTAGTGCAGTAAATCAATTACATTCAATGTATGGTAGCGGTAGAAAAAGAAAACGTAAAAGTATAAAAAGACCTGTTAAACGAAAATTTAAGTTAATTGCTCAAAGGCTTAGAAAGTACATAAAGACAAAAAGGAAGAAATCGTGAATTCTAGATATTTTTAACTGAAAATGGTAGTCGTTGAATGTATGAAATCTGAGTTGGATTTTTTTGGTACTCCTCCAATACAAACGAGTATTTTACATACTGAAGAAGTAGCATATAATCCATTAGAATCTTTAGAAGCTTCGCCTTCTACCATAGAATTTGTTTCACTTGGGCATGGAGATACATATAGAGATTTATCATCAACATACATCAGATTTAAAGTTCAAATAGTAAAAAAAGATGGATCAGTATGGAATAATGATAAAGCGACAGTTGGGACTGGACAAAAAGCTGTTCCACAACCGAGTGTAGTGAACAATTTATTACACTCAATGATTAAACAAATAAATGTCACATTTAATGGTAAAAATATATCAACTTCAGATACTTTCTACAATTATAAGAGTTATTTATTATCTTTATTAAATTATGGAAAAGATGCCAGTGACACTCATTTGGAGAGTGCTGGGTGGATATTAGACAGACCAAATGTTCATGATTTTAACAATTCAGGCTAAAAAAACAGACAAAAAATGTTTAATAATTCTCAAATTGTTGAATTGATGGGAAAACTGCATGTCGATTTTTTTAATACTCCAACTTTACTTTTGAGCAATGTTGACGTAAGAATTTCATTAACATTAGAAAAGCAGGATTTCTTCTTGTTTTGCAGCGATGTAGATGACAGCTATTTAAAAATTCATGAGGCAACACTTTACATGAAACATGTAACAGTTAATCCTAATATTTTACTGGCACACAATACTATTCTTGAAAAATCTAATGCAAAATATTTTTATAAAAGAGGAGAAATAAAAACATTTACAATACCAGTAAATACTTCAAACATTTCGTTGGATAATGTATTTATTGGTCAACTACCAAATACTTTAGTATTTTGTATGGTAAATAATGAAAAAACGAGCAAAAAATCCTTATCATTTTGAACATCAAAACTTAACTCAATTTCAATTATATGTGAACGGGGTACAAGTACCAAATGCGCCAATTGAAACTAAATTTGATAATGCATGTTGTAACACAAGAGCATATTTAACTTTATTCATTGGTACAGGAAAACATTATTACGACAAAGATGACAGATTACAAAAGAGCTGTTTAACAAAGGTTGTACAATTTTGGCTTTTGATTTATCAGCTGATGAATCTGGTAATGAGCAATGTCAGAGTTTATTAAATCAGGGGGTTGTGAGAATAGAAGCTAAATTAAAATCTGTATTGACATCAACAATAACATGCATCGTATATGGAGAATTTGATTCCTCAGTAGAAATCGATAAAAATCGTAATGTTTACACAAATGTATAAATACCGCTAACAAGCAACTAAATTGTTATTATAACCTGGAATTTTGTAAAAAAAAGACCTCAACAGAGAAAATGTTAAACATTAATAAACAGACGTCATATACTTTGTTTGATATATCTTTTGCATGTGATAAGATTATCAATTTTGCCCGTAAAATAAGCATTGCAGGAATTGAAGAACCAAATAAAATTGTTCACTATGAATATAAATATTTATACCCAACTTCAAAATCAAATATTGATCAAAAAAATTGTTCAACCAGCGGGCATTTATACAACGATAACATAACACAAAATTTGAATAAAAAATTAAATAAATTTGATATGCTGCTAGTTAATGGTAAAAGCAAAAAAGACTTTTTACTTGAATATGTAAAGTGCAAGTCAAAAGTATACGACATATCAAATATAATAGATCAGAATGAATACGACTAAAATTATAAAACTGCTTCAGAAGAATAAGTACACAAAAAAAAGCTTTGAAGGAGTTTATGCTTTTAATCAAATACCTAAAAAGTTAAATAAAAAACCATTTTTTATTGTTGTAAATTCTGATCCTGATACAAAACCTGGGTTGCATTGGTTTGTAATATATTTTCCAAAAATCGGATGTGCAGAATACTTTGATTCTTACGGGAATCAAACAATAAAAACTAACATTATAGACAAAATTAATGACAACTCTAGACAAGAATGTTTTATAAGAAATTCAAAACGATTACAAGGAACATTTTCAAATGTATGCGGACATTATTGCTGTGTTTTGTTTATTCATATTTTCGATGTAGAGGAATCTCAATGCAGAAATATTTAAATATATTTAGTAATAAGAAACTTGATTATAATGATAAATTAATTTTGAAGTTGTATAAAAGAATATTTGTTCAAAAAAAAAATGTAAAATAAATATTATAAATAAAAAATGTAGGTATGTGACTTTTTAATAATCAATTTTATTATTTTTCAGTAAATACATATAAATGTTTATAAAATTTTTTACAGCACATTTAATTTTTTTGTCTTTATTATTTTGCTCGTGAATTTCACAATGTGAACTGTATTTGTGCAAGTTCTCTAACCGTGGAATATTCATCAAATCTATAATTATTGCTTTTGATGATGCACCTGCTAAATATTTAATCAAAATATCTTTTTTCTGTAACCCTTTAACATAAATTTTTGAATACAATCCAAGAGTTTTTATAATAGTTGCAATATAGTTGTAGTCGTATATTCCAGAGTCCTATTCCAAGCTGTTTATATTCTCGAAAATATATTTATTTTGATTAATTGAATCATATTCAAGTTTCTGTTTTGGATATGGCGGCTTGAAACAAAATACTTTTGGAGTAAGTGATCCTTGCTCTAATATAGCCATTTCTTTTACAAAATGTTGTCGACCATTTCCAACAAGAAATTGAAAGTCTACAAATGCCACCTTATTCATGATTGTTTACACTTTATAAGATATAATACAACTGATGTCAGTGAAGATATGTAACACTCTTTATATCCTATTTAAAATTTGTGGTGAGGAAATAAAATTAAAACACTTTAAACTTTTTTATAAAACCAAAAATGCATTTATTTATCTTTGACAATATTACATTCTTTAGAAAGTAATGGTATTTCAACAAATAGCTTGGAAAAATTAAAAAATGAATTAGTTTGGTAAAAAAAATCATTTGCACTTAACTTACTTAAATTTAATTGATTACATTTTTCAAAATATTGATATATATAGTATTTTATAAAATGTTCACTAATACAATGTGAATATGAATAAGAAGTTATAAAATTTTTAATTTCATATAATTTTTTTCATTCATCCTTACTTAACATAAATGTCATGTTTTCAATTTCAGCTGCATTACAAATAGTTTCTGCAAAATAATTCCAAAAATAGTATGTGAAGATCATTGACGATTTTCCAACTTTATCTCTAACAATGTTAGTTTCCAATGTAGACGGATTAATTCCAGATGAAATCTTTGCAGTATGCTCATCGTTGAGGAAAAAATGGTAGGCCAGCATTAAATTATCCCTTTGAATGTTGTTTTGATTAGTTAGCTCGACTTCTATTTGAATGTTATTTTCAGTTGATGAGTCCATTGCTAACTCTAAAATATTACTAAATTATTAATTCGAAAAGGTATTTATTTTAAAACCATACTTTTACTATAATAGTTCGCTCTTTGGTATCCAAGAATTATGACTCACATCAAAACCTAACCATTTGACATAGACCATACCCCTCTTTTTCGAATAATGTTTTCCACTAAATAAATATCTTTGTTTTTAACCTTTTGGAATTCGAATTCGTAAAATCCTCCCTTTATAATTTGATTTTGGTAATCTTATAATGTATAAGTTACAGGATTTGTAAGTTGAACTTTAATCATTTTAAATATTTCAGCTGTCCAATTTGGTAAATAACCTTTATCAAATATACCTTTATATTTTGATATTCTCACAGAATCGCCCACTTTAAATTTTCCTTTTCGAAAAATTTTGGTCTGTTATAAACAGTATTTAAGAGTAGTTTTCCATGTCTTTTTTCAACTTTTGATGGTTTCATTTTTATCGTATGATGATATGTATTATTGTACTGATAGACAATTTTTTTCAAAATATGTACCCAATTGTAATTTCCATTTAAACTAAACATTTTATAGAGTTTAGTTTTCAGAGTACGTATTGCACGTTCAGAAATTCCAGCTTTGATTATTGTAAAGCTTGTATAATGATTAATAGCATGTTTTTTCATCAAATTCTTAAAATGTGTATTGAAAAATTCAGTTCCCATATCAGAATGTATATTATTAGGTATTACATTATTTTCTGCAAATATATCAGCCATAGCTTGAGAAACTTCATCACCAGTTTTATTTTTTAACGGATTCACATACATAAATTTAGAACAAATATCAATCACTACAAGAATATACTTGTAGTTATTATTGTATTTTTTTATTGCAGACATATCGATATCAGCCAAAATCCAAATCAATTTGCCAAACATCATTTAGACCTTTTTGTATGTATCTCCTACGAACAAATTTTTTCCTAGCAGGTCTATGCAATTCACCAACAACAATTTCTTTTTAAGACATTTTAAAAACATGGAATTACGCACTTCTTTATACTAACTAGAGAAAATTTTAACAACCCTTTGCAAGATTGGTTCAATTAATGTCTCATATTTATACTTTTTTATTAATATTGTTTAACATATTGCTTATGTACTAATAATTACAAATATTTCTTATACATTTTTAAAATTCATTATCTGATATAATTATATCTTCTAAATCTATCTTATAATGACCCCAAGTCAAAGTATTAATATTATCGTCTAAATAAGAACGTTTTGTATCGTTAGAACTTAAAACTAACTTATTTATATTTTGAGTATAAATTGTATGCAACTTAGATCTAATAACATTCATATTTCTGTAATATATTTTTTTTTGCAATAAACAATTTTTAAAATTATTCAGTGAAATATTATTAAGAGCACATTTTGTCACGCCTTTAGCCTTTTTTATTAATTTTTGATCGAAAACATCAATCATATATAGAACGTAAACCAATGAATTCCCTCATAATTTTGCCTTCGTTTTCGTTTTTAAAAAAGCCAACTTGTTTTTTATTTACTAACGGAAAATTATAAGGATTATCTCTTTCATAATTCGAGGTATCAAATCGTTCTACTAAATAATTTTTTATGTCACTGTAAAAGTCATCAGTTTTTATAGTATAAACAAAACTATCTGTATCCATATAATTAATGTCAACATTATTTCCAAATTTCGCCTTGGTGTAATTGTAATGAAAATCATACATTAACCATTTCGATAAAACCAGTACTGTAAATCCTAAATAGACCGGTCTATTAAGCGTTAAAATATCTCGATTTAACTGAATTGCAACTAAATTTTCGGTAAAATATGAACAACTGTGAAAATTTGGTTTTGCTATTAAAGCTCTTGCGCCCAATCGTCTACCTTTACTTTCCCATTCAGTTGCAATTTTAATATTTTTACGTTTAAATATATTTTCAATAGATTTACCAAAAAGGCTATTATTTATATTCTTGAAAAACATTTTTTGAAATTCATTTTTTGCTTCTGAAACGATATTTAGTATTCAAATCAATAAAACTTTTCATAAAAGCTTTTTGAGTAAATTGAATACCACGATGTATTTTTTTTCATTGCTGTCCATTATCTAAACATTGTTTTAAATTTCTATAGTGAATAATGTAATTTTTTTTATCATTTAAGTCTACAATTAATTTTGTATCTTTACAATTTGGAGTTAATTTATTTTCAGCACAAAATGGTAAATCATTGTGCTTATCATGTAAATCATATGAATAATTTAAGTCAAATTCGAATATATAACCGGTTTCAGCATCATCTTTAAAGGTTTCAATTTTATCTATAAAACTTTCATGATTTTCAATCCATTTAAAATTTCTATATGGTAAACATTCTCTCAAAGCAAATGCGTATAAGTTATTACAGTCATAATACATTAAAAAAGTACTTGGGTCTTCAGGTTTAAATTCTTCACCCATGTATTTATTATTTGCAACTGTATTTCTTAAAGAGCATTGGCTAATGCCACCACGAATACCACTTGTAATAAAATTATACATATCTGAATCTGTTAACAATTCTAATTCTATTTTAGTATATTTAAGCATAGCTTGCCAAGCAAGGCCAGGACTGGTATAAAGTTGACCACTGTCTAAATCATATATTTTTTTACACGTTTCTCTAAAATTTTCATACACGTCCGCTAGTATCAAAACATCAATTTTTAAATAAAGTTTTAAATAGTCTTCTAAATTTAAACAATTAAATGTTCTCCAGACATTTATTGCATGCTCATATTCACTGTCTGAACAATCACTTTTTGTTAACTTATTATAAAAAATATTTCGCGGTGGTAAGTTTGTTGCTTTAAATTTAGACCAACTGTCCAAATAGTCGTATGGAAAAATACCTTTACGTTTAGCCAATTCAAATTCAATAGTGTCAGAAAAAAATTTGTTTACGTTAACAAAATTATTTGAATCTAAATTTTCTAATTTGTCTAAACCTGAAGACATAAAACGAAAAGTGTCCAAAAATATCAAATTAAAGCATTTATCTTCTCCTACATAAATTCGTTTACTTAAAAGATATGTATATTTCTTTATTAATACGAATAACGTTAATGGGACCACTTATTTAATTTAATTCTTTAAATAAAAAGTGACAATCATATTTTGAGAAATTATGGAAAAATATTGGAAAAAAATTACAATCCCTATAATTCAAATTACAAATTGAATGTGCTGGTCCACGATATTTACCCGTAAAATGACAGTGATTTCGAACTCTATCTAAATAATCTAGTTCACTTTTACAAATATGACAATTTCGACTCGATGTTTGTTTAACAATTTCGTCAAATGTTAAGTCATTCATTGGTTCAGGTTTTAAGAAATAATTTAAATACAATTCTTTGCATTCATTTGCTAAAGATAACATAAATTCCTTAGTGCAATTTTCACCCGTAAAGACAAAATATTTATTTAGATTACTATCAAATGAACAACAAATATAGTAGGCAAAAGCTACTGGAATATGTTTCTGAGTATTAGTAGTTGAAGATAATTTTGGATTTGGGAAACATGTGTCATAATGCTGCAACATACTTTCTGAATCTGCGTATATTACAAATGGTACAGTCGCCTGCAAATTAATACTTTTGAACTTTAAAATTTTATCATCACTTTTAGGCATATTAACAACAACTTTATTACAATATGGTATATTGTTCGTTGTTATGTCAAAGGTGTAAATAGTGTCGATCTCGAGCAGTAGAAAAATAAATTAAAACAAATAGGAGTTATAAGTAAAAAAAGGTGAAATAAGTGAGTAAAGATACTCAAAATAGGTACTGATAATTGAACATTAAACTCAAGTAAGTAGAATAAGTTTAAGAATATTAAATTGAAAAATTGAAAAATTAAAACTTGAAGTTGAGGACTTGAAATCTATATAATAACAAAGTCCAAAGTCCAGTTTCTTTTGAAAATTTCTTTTGAAAATTTTTAATAATTGGAATTTGACATAACTAATTGGACTAGAACACCTATATTATTGATTTATTATCGATTTATTACTGAATTCACAATTATTAAATAGTACATAGTAGTGTAAAAAGCTTACTATTATCAAAACCTGAAACAGCATCACCTACTGCTAAAACACGGAACACTTATCTAGTAGCATCCAATACAACAACCTACGATATAATATAACGAGAATAAAAATGAATCTTAAATTATTGCTAATTGCATAAATCTAGGTGTTTATATAAACAATTATAAAGATGAATGAACAAAAAATATTAGAAGCTATCGCAGGTCTTAGACTAGAGATGAAAGAAAGTACAAAATCTATGAATGATAATATAAACTCCAGAAATGAATTTATTGATAATGAAATAAGAGTTATGAAAGAAAAACAAGTAAATCAAGAATACAGAATACTCAGAATAGAGAAAGATCTTAAAAAGAAAAACATAATTATTCATAATCTTAATGAAACTGAACATAATGAAAACGAACTCGAAGCAACAATAACATATATCATAACCAATACTATCGGGGTACAATTTAACACATCAGATATAGACTTTGTATACAGGCTAGGTAAAAAAAGTGAAAAAACAAGACCAATGTTATTAGGTATTACAACCTACAAGAAAAAAGATTTGATCATGAAGAACAAATATAATTTGAGAAATCTACAAAATAAAATATTTTTCTCTGATGATCTACCAAAAGAAATTTCTGAAAATAGAAAGCAAGTTTATCTAGCAGTAAAGGTACTACGGGATGAAGGCATAGAAGCGAAAGTAGAAAAGGGAAAAGTTATATCGGAATCCAGAATTCTAACAAAAGAACAAATTGTAAACATTTGCCAAAAACAGGAAAATAAAAAAAGGAATAGATCAATAGACGAAGAAAAAAGTATGAGTCCGAGTACATCGAAATCGCAACAATACATAAAAAAACAACAATCTATGCAAAGTAATAAGAGCAATAAAAATGTTTCAAAACTTGATGAATACCTGAAAAATAATATTTCTAATAAGGAATAGCAACTAAAAAATCTACACTCAAACATAACAATTAACAACGACCAGGCATACGAAAATGGAAAAACGATAATGATTAATAATAAAATACATTCCCCAACCCAACTGGCCATTGTGGGGAATAATCGGCCAAAACCCCCCAAACCTTTACAAGGTGAAATAAAAACTAAGAAAATAGAAAATTACAAACTAGAATTTAAACAAAACATCGATAACTTAAATATAAACGAAAATTCATTGCATTTATGTACATACAATGTAAGAACTTTAGCTTCAGAAGGGCGAAGAAATGAACTCTCAGCTGCACTAGAAAAAATAAAATGGAATATCGTAGGTTTGGCAGAAACAAGAATTTTACGAGAAAAAATTATAGAAACAAAAGAAGGACATCTGTTATGCTACAAAGGAGAAACGAATGGTTTATATGGAGTTGGACTATTAATACATAAAAGATTGAAGAAAAACGTAATAGGAATAAAGCCAATCAATGAAAGAATTATAGCAGTAAAACTACAGGTACATAAAACCAAAATAACAATAATACAAGTATATGCACCGACCGAAGCTGCACCAGACAGAAAAATTTAAGAATTTTATAAAATTTTAGAAAAAACTTACACCGAAAATATAAAGCGACCTCAACTGTAAAATTGGACATAAACAAGTAGGAGAAGAAATAAATTTAGGCAATTATGGATATGGTACAAGAAATAACAGAGGAGAAAGATTTGTGCAATTTGTATGGCAACACAAAATGTGCGTAGTTAATACACTGTTTAAAAAGAAGTTAACAAGAAAATTGACTTGGAAATCTCCAAATGGCTATACCAAAAATGAAATCGATTTTATTACCAGTAATAAAAGAAAAATTTTTAAAAACGTTTCAGTATTAAATAACTTGCAATTTGAAAGTGATCACAGATTAGTACGGGCTGAAATAATATTAAATCATGAAACGAAGGAAATATATAAAGCACAAACTAAAAGAGAAATAATCGCAAATCCAACACCAGAAATTATTGAGCAATATCAATCATTATTAAAATACGAATGCAATTTACAAAAATTAACAGAAAAAAAAAGATTACAAGATCAATACAATGTGCTAGAACAAGGTATAATCAAAGCAGCAAAAGATACTATATATAAAACTATTTCAACAAAAACAAATAAACTTACAAATACAACAATTCGTTTAATAGAAGAAAAGAGAATTTAAGGAGAAAAAATAATCTAAGCGATGCTGAAAATGAAAGATTAAAGATACTAAAAAAATCTATTAAAAAAGAAGTCCAACAAGATGTATCAAATTATAATAATAACATGATAAAACAGTTAATAGAAGAAACAAAATCAATTAAAAATGTCAAAGCTGGTCTAAGTGAAGGTAAAGAGTGGATCACCAGTATGAATCAACGAGGTAAAGAAATCAGAAATCGCGAAGATATAAATCAAATTGCTACAGATTTTTACACAAAACTATACATGTCGCAAATTACCACAGACGAATCAAGCATAGAACCAATAATTCAGAATGGCATATTTACGATACCGGAATTCTTGCCTTCGGAAATAGAAAAGTCAATAGATGAACTTAAAAACGGCAAAAGTGCGGATGGCGAAGGTATCAAAGCTGAAATGATAAATATATGGAAAAGATGTTCTGGTGAAAAGTATGACATACATATTTAATAAAATTCTAAAAGAAGAAACAATACCAACACAGGGGAAAATATCTGCAATAACTTTGATACATAAAAAAGGTAGTAAAGCCGATATCAATAACTATCGACCAATTAGTTTAATATCCATAATTTATAAAATATTTTCTAAATGCTTATTACGAAGAATGAAAACTCAAATGGAATCGAACCAACCGATAGAGCAAGCTGGATTTAGAGCAGGATATTCCACAACGGATCATCTACAAGCGATGAACCAGATAGTAGAAAAATGTTCAGAATACCAAAAGAAAGTATATTTACTTTTCATCGATTTTTCAAAAGCCTTCGACACAATCAAACATTCAGCTATTTGGAATACTTTACAAAATCATGGAATCGATGATAAATAATTAGAATTATAAAAAATATCTACAATGGAAGTTCAGCCTACATATCATTAGATACACAAGGACCACAGTTTAAACTGGAACGAGGTGTAAAACAAGGAGACCCACTATCACCCGCTCTCTTTGCAGCTGTGCTAGAAAATGTATTCCGAAAAGTCGATTGGAGAAACTTTGGTCTTACTGTTAATGGACAACAATTGACAAACCTCAGATTTGCAGACGATATTTTTCTTATAGCGTCCTCAAACGCACACATAACTATAATGCTAAACGATATTCACAAATATGCAAAAGAAATTGGTCTCGAAATAAACTTTGAAAAAACTAAAATATTAACAAACGCTGAAAAAATTGATACGTACATACAGTCTACGAAAATAGAATACGTTGAAGAATACATCTATTTAGGACAAATAATTTCATTCAACAACAATGCAAGCAAGGAAATCGACAGACGAATAACAATGGGATGGAACAAACTTTGGCAGGTGAAAAATATCTTTAATGCAAATATAAACATTAAATCAAAAAAATATCTATTCGATGGAGCTATACTACCAACACTCACATATGGTGCTCAAACATGGAGTCTTACAGTCACATCCGAAAATAAATTGAACGTATGTCAGCGAGCGATGGAAAGAACATTATTTGGTATATCACGGAGGCAAAGAATGCAAAATGAAGAATTAAGAAGAAGAACTGGATTCGCAGACATAATACAAAAAGCTAGACTATTAAAATGGAACTGGGCTGGACATATCTCAAGACTACAAGACGGTCGATGGACGCAACAACTAACTAACTGGATTCCTAGAGACGGCTTGCGAAAAGTAGGAAGACAAAACAAACGTTGGAGAGATGATCTTCATTCATTCAATATGAATTGGCAATATCTAGCTGCAAACAAGACTGAATGGAAGATACTGGGGGAGGCTTATACCCATCAAATATAATAATAACAATAATAATAATAATAATATTAATAATAATAATATATTAATAATAATAATAATAATAATTATAATACTTTGAATTATAAAAATTAAGTTATATCGAATTAAATAAGTTATTAAGAAAAATTAGAAATCAAATCAACTAACATGAAATTTATATGGAAAATTAAAATTGAATTTAAAACAGTATTAAATATAAAATTTCTTTTATACGAATCATAATTTAAATGTAAATATTTTTAAATATTTTTATTCAAATCTTATTTTAAATGTAATTAAAACTATAAATTAAAGGGTGAATAAAGCTATAATAATAATAATAATAATATGTTGTTTCAATTTTTCGTCTGAATAAAAATATTGCAAACAAACTGGATACATGTTTTTTTTTTCCCTTATTTCTGCTAATTTGCGAACTCATAAGTCTTGATAACTTTTTTATCAATACATAATGATAATTGTCTTCTTTTTGTATCAAAAGTAAATTAATATAATGAGTTCTGTTGTTGTGCTTTGTGTGATAGAAAGGTCCTACAATTTGTAATATTTGTTCTATAATTTCATAACCAAAAACATTGCAACTTATTTCAGAATTTATATCCTCAAATTTAGCAATATCTAAAACTTTTAAAGGAAATTGAAGACCGGAAAATTCTAGTGTTATATTAGATGATTCTATTTCAATTTCTGAATCTTCTATATTATTAATTTTATATGAACTTTTTCTATCACAATTTAATGTATGAGGTTGTAAATGTAAATTTCATGCAATTATGCACCATTTAAAACAATAAATATCATTATTTTTTATATTTATATATGATTTTTTATCTTTAAATTTGTTGGTAAAGGAATATAAGTTGAACCACGAATTGGACAATATTTGTTTATATTAATTTCAAGATGTATGATTCTTATTAGTGACCAACCAGAATCTTTTTCCTGAAACTCTTCGCCATTAGATGCGATGCGATTAGTCATTTGATCTAATGCGTCTACTATATTTATTTCATTTTAAATTAAAGTCATTTGTGTATTAAATGACTTTATATTTAAATCAAATTCTTCATCTTTTACTATTTGTTGCGGCTTAATATATTCACCGAATAATTCTAAATTGAATTTAAATGCCTCACCCAAAAAAATGTTACTAACGCACTGCAATTTATGTGAATCTACGAGCAAAGGAATTGGTAATGGTTCACAATTAAATGTTACACTTGCAATAACTACGTTATTCTAAAAAATCATGTTCGGTGTGATAGCATTATTTTTGTATTACACATATTTTTTTAGGTGCCGGTGGTATTGAAATGTATTGTAATTATCATAGAATGGAAATATAATATAAATTATCATAAAATTTGTCATGTAGAGCGAAAAAAATGTGTTTGGCTTAAAGTTATAAATCAAATTTATACTACTCCACATTTTTATTATATTTAAGAAAACTTTCTGCATTTCAATCAAATAGTAAAAGATGAAGAATTTGCTTGTAGTAAAAGATGAAGAATTTGCTTGTATTAAGTTATAAATCAAATTTATACTACTCCACATTTTTATTATATTTAAGAAAACTTTCTGCATTTCAATCAAATAGTAAAAAATGAAGAATTTGCTTGTAGTAAAAGATGAAGAATTTGCTTGCTTGTAACAAATAGTAAAAGATGAAGAATTTGCTTGTATTAAGCTTGAAATAAATAAATATATTCTTTTCATACGTTGTTTAGAAAGCCTTACAACAGCTTGTCATACTATTTCCTCTACCATGTTTTCCTGTTGCCCGAGCAGTATAATTCGTTATCGAAGCATATTAATTCCAAACAGACAAAAGTTAGTTAAAAGAAATATAATGTGATAATAGAGTATTAACAAAAATGCAAATAAGTTGAAGTGCTACACATTCCTTTTATGGGAACACGAATATACTTTTGTTTTGAATTATAAGTTTATTTCGAACGCGTTCGTACGTGATGGACTTTAATCCAATTTTTTCTATAATCTTGAGTTTAAAAAATAAAGTTTTTAGTATTTATCCGTCCTCAGTGAAAATTTCAAATTCATTTAGAAGACTAGAATATTTTGAAGAATTGCTAAAAGAAGCAGCTAACCTAAAATTACAGTTGTGTATTTTAAAAAATAATAATTGGTACAATTCTATTTTGAAAGACAAAATAGAATTTTATTTTACATTACTAAGAAAAGTAGAAGTGCGACTGACAAAGGCAATAATTTATATTGATCGCGCCTTAGATTTTGATCCAGAAGACTCGAATTCCGACGTAGAATATGATCTAATATCACCTACGCGCTTTGATTATTTGGAAGAGGAATTTCTTGAAAATTCATTTCATACATAAATAGCAGAATTCCAAAAATTACAGCGGTAAAAACAATCAATTTCAAAAATCAATTTTGCTAAAAAAATTACAATTTCAGTACATACTACTAAAACATCTTTACGCCTCCTACAACATCATTAATTCTACCTTTTGTCGCATCATTAATATTTTACAATTACAGCAGCAGAACATTTTTGCAATACATAAAGTTTACCGCAGTCACAGCAGTAAAATATTGCTTTAACGGTAAATTTTTTTTTAGTTTTAGTTTGTGTGAAAATTTTATTGGAATTCTTTCATCAAAAGTAAATTTGTTATTAAGAAAAAATTATTTTCATTCATTATTTTTTTATATACAGTGTTTTCATACAGACAATTAGAAAGTTCGAGTAGTTCTGAAGCAAGTATTTTTGTTTCTAATATTGAAGAAGCTTGAATTTTTTTGAGCGGTGAGGTAAGTGCACTATTTATTTTATTTTAAACCTAGTTTTAAAATGTGTATATGAAAAGGACTTGTCAACGCAATTGTCTGCTGTTTTTGTAGAATTTTTATACGTAAAGACAAAGTACATGAAACATGGAATGATCAGAGGTGATGACAGGAAAAAAATTCCTGATTCAATTTTTAATTTTTTATTAGCGAAGTTTTTATCAGCCAAAAGGTTTATGTTTTAAAATAGAAGTGCATTTATTAAAATATTCGTTCCCAAATTTATTAAAGGTTTCAAAAAAACGAGTTTCTTAGACTTGCAAAATTAGTTACGGAAGTATTCCCAACAGAAAATATATCCATTTGGTATATGCCTTCACAAGGTGGTGTAAATTCTAAAGGAAAATTGTATACTTCATATTGTCATTTCCACCAGTTGCTAGTCGAATGCGATTTAGCGAAAAAGATATCAAGGCAAAAAACAAAAGAAATAGAAGTATTCAATGGTAATATTATTTTAATATTTTTTTAAAACCCCCTATCTACACGAGCAAGTTTCACTGTTATGACAGTTGCAAGAATATATGAAATCTTGTCTTGACTAACAAATACTGCTTTTATTGAATTTCATATATTCGAATAGCTGTTATGACAATGCATCTTGCTCGTGTAGATGGAGATGGAGGTCAGAGTTTCAGTATGATAAATTTTATTTTTTGGTGTTTTTTTAATTTAATTTTAGATCTGGAGTTAAACGATTATTCTGCAATTGAAGCCAATGAGAAAGTGCAACTGACGAAAGTGGATAAAGGTGACTGGAATTCATCTTTTAAAATACGGCGCAAAGAAATTTTAGAGTCGAATTTCATAATTCAGGATTATTTTAAGAAATATACCTGTCTTTCCAGAGAAGATATCTTTGAAGAATTTGTAAGAAAATTTTATATAAAAGTACCGCATGATGTGAAATACAATTATTTATAATGCATGTAATAGATTTTGTTGGATGCGACATCTGTATTTTCCAAATCTTCTGAAATAAGAAATATATCGTACTTTGAAAATATTACAGCGGTTATTGTGCAAAAAATACAAATATCAAACATTGAAGCACTAAAAAAACTTCGAACATTCATCAAATTAAATAACCAAAGTAGGTATTTAGAAAGAGCCCCCATTGTTGTGTACGGCGGCTCCTTGAATATTATACATATATTTTAATTAAAATCGCTTAACAAAATCTTTTTACAGAATCATATCAAATTATATCATTTCTTGGACTGCCATTTTTATTGAATAATCCAAATAAAAAATCATTGTGTGCTAATAAGGCCAAAGGATTTAGACCATCAAAACAGATGGTTCAGGATTCTTTTGTTTAATTATTTGAGGTATATAATTATTAAAATTATTTAATTTGTTTATTTGTGAACAAATAACTTTTTTTTCAATTTCCAGACTAAAGAAATTGCTGAGAACTTTTATAAGGACATGCGTGTTACATCACAACCGTTTATGGTTCTAATTGGAAGATTATCGGATCCAGACGAAGTTTTGCAAAAATATATTTTTTAGATAAGGAATTTTCTTTTAAGTCTCCAACACGTGCCTTTGATCTGTTATACAAAATTTATATAATTTTTAATTTAGAATATCGTATCGAATCCAATCACATATTCTTTTTTTTCAATCGGGTATATATAATTATTCAACTGAGCATGATGACAAATATAACTCATCTGATATTCAAGCTTTCATAAATGAGTTAAATCTGCTCATTAATAAACACGTTTTAATATAAAATAATTCACTTACTGTAGTTATTTTTTGTATGAACTTTTTTAATTTTTTTATAATGGAGTGCTACAAGCCTAAATGTAAATTTGTTTTTGCGAGAGAAAATGTGATTGAATTCGTCAAACATTTAAGAGATACACACAATGAAATTGAATATAAATGTATTTTTCTTAAATGTAAAATGATTTTTGATAATCATAAATGCTATTATAACCATTTAAGACGTCATTTAAAAGAAGCCAATTCCCAATCAAAAATATTACATAATGAAATTGTCATTAGAAGTTGTAGTCCAAGTATTGAATGTTCGTATGAAATTGATGTTGGAGAACAAGAAACAGTAACTTTAGAAAATCGGGTTGAATTATTATTTATGAATCAAAAATCAAATATCTTAAATTTTATTAAAAAATTTAGACAGGATTTTCTGAAATTAATTTTAAAACTCCAAAGTTATGAGGAAATACCACGAAATAAAATAGGTTTTGTAATCACTAATATATGCCAGCAAAATTTATTTTTGATTAATTTAATAAAAACCACATTCAATGAAAATTTGGATACGCAGATCTTAAATTTTTTAGAGTTATTAGATGATGTTATTTCTACAAACTTTAACTTTTCTGAACATTATGTTCATTTCATATTTAAAAAAAATTAATTTATATATTGAACCTAGAGATATTTTATTAGATACTGTGCAGGTAGCTGCCCTGATGACAACTCAAGTGGATGCGTTTGATGGTCAGGATCCTAGTCTCCAAGATTAAAAAAAAAGTCGGATTTGTTCACGTTATAATTCGTATAACTTTATTGATTTTTCTTAATATATATGACTCTACGTTACTTTTATAATTTAAAATAAAAACCAATAAAAACACTAAACTAAATGATATTGTTAATTTTATAATATCGCACAGATATTATTTTAAATGTATATAAAATGGCAATTATTTTAAATATTGAAATTACTACAAATGATTTATCTAGAATGCACCACAACTTTTAATTATGATTTTTATTATTTTCCACAATTTTGAAATTATGATTTTAATTAATTTTATATAAAATATATAAAATTTATTTAATCTGTTTAAGTATAGAAAAGAATAAAAAATACTATGAATTTTATAATTATATTATTATACCGACGTGACTTGTATTTTTCCGCTACCAAAATTATAATTTAACTATAATCAACTATTCGCACCGAGAAATTACTTTTGAATGATTAAATATAAAATGTGTGCTTAGACCTTTTATCAATAAATTGTCAATAAGAGAATAAGAACAATGATAAGAGATGATAATTACATCTATCGTTGTGTGGGGTGTCGGATGATAAAATTGGCGGTAAATATATAATTGTAATTATTTTATATATAATTATGATTGTTTTATATTATAATAAATAATATACATGTATGGTTAATATATACCATATAAAAATCAGCAATATTATACCATATAAAAATCAGCAATATATATACCATATAAAAATCAGCAATATTTAAAAATTGTATTTATTGTGAGAGCTTATTGTAAGCTTTAACAACATCGCCCGCCTTGAAACACTAGGGGTTTCAAACAGCGATTTCAAGTACCCAATCACACAGAGATGTATTTTCCCTTTTTGTCATTGACTTCTCAAACATTGACAACTTCATGACGTAGACAATAAAATGTAAGAAGCGAATAAGTTGAATTGCAATAGAAATTACAAAGAAAGTAGGAAAATTTGTGTCACGTCGATTAATAGAGTAATTAAATTTTATAATTTGAAAAAATTGTGATTACATATCATACACTGCAAAAATTAATATACCAAATGAAATGGTAGTGTATGATTTCAAAAAAGAATGAAAAAATATTTTGTGTTATTCAAAATTAAAAATAATCAAAGTTAAATAAAAATTATTTAAACTTAAAAAATAAAGATATTACAAAAATAAAGATATTAAATAAAGATATAAAAATAAAGATATTAAAATTATTTAAACTTAAAAAATAAAGATATTAGATATTAAAAATTATTTAAACTTAAAAAATAAAGATAAAGATATATAAAATTAAGAACAATCTATCAAAAAGGTAACTTAACGAGCAACGTGGATCCAAGTAAATTCAAACTCGCATAGGAGGTGACTTGGATCGACCTTGTCGTTCTAACTACATTAACATTGTTGAATTCACTCCTGATGATATTGGTTATGTTGTAAATACAATATTGTTGAGTTGATGATGTCAGTCGTGAGATGAATATGTGAAGATGCTTTGTTGAACAGCTAGTTTTGTTGAACATCTAACTTTGCAGAACGATTAAACTTTTGAACAGCTAACTTTGTTGAACGGTTAGCTTTGTTGATCTATTAGCTGCTATTAAACGGTTAGAATATTTTTAACCGATTGATGAAAATTGATGATCTTAAGTTGCACTCTAACTTCAATATTCTAATGATGACGTTAACTTATTTGTTGATGTTACCAGTACATTATAACCAATGATGATACATGATAATTAATTTGTGTATTCACAACGGCACCATATTCTAAAAATAAATAAGCAGACTCATAAAGCTCACAAAGAGCGATTAGAAATGAAAAATATAATGATATGAATTATGAGCTGAAATAAAAATATATTAGGAGTAAATTTAAATTGTATTATGATAAATATTTTAGGATTATTGTTCTGAATTTGGTAATAATACCAACGACGAAATAGGTCTTTTGAAAGTTCCGAATTTTGTTTTTAATAGTACAATTCTAATATGACCATCACGCCTGCTGGGAAAGACTTGTACAATTCGTCCGGTTACCCAGGATTGCGGTGGAGAATTTTTATCTATTAATACCACCAAATCATTAATTTTGATGTCATTTTCTGGGGTTTGCCATTTATAGCGTTGTTGTAGAGTATGAAGATACTCGGTATTCCAACGATTCCAAAAAAGTATTTTTAATTGTTCTAAATTCCTTAATAATTTAAAGGGTTTAGAGACGATTCGGAAACATTCATAGCAGAGTCGGGGGGTGCAAGTAGTGCGTCCCCACGTATAAAATGTCCAGGTGTTAAGGGTTCTAAATTCTGTGGATCCTCATTTAAAGCGCATAGAGGTCGAGAGTTTAGGCATGCTTCAATTCGACATAACACCGTAGCGAGTTGTTCGAAGCACAAATTTACCCTAGATAAAGTTCGCCTCAAATGGTATTTTACTGATTTGATACCAGCTTCGCTTAAACTTGCCATATGAGGCGCTGCAGGACAATTTAAAATAAAATTAATGCGTCTAGCCGCGTAGACTTGTCTTGCTTCTTCTGTAGCATTTTTTATGGCAAGATATGATTCACGATCTAATATGTTTTTTGCCCTACGAAGTTTGTACCATTGTCACAGTAAATCCTTTGACATAGACCACGCCGTGCAACAAATCGTTCAAAGGCGTCTAAAAAGGATCTAGTAGAAAGGCTACTGACAGCTTCCAAATGGATAGCTTTAGTCGCAAAACACACGAATAAACAGATATAACCTTTCGTAGTTTTGTTACATCGTCCTTCATACAACTTGAGGGAGATTGGACCGCCGAAATCTAACCCAACATTCGCGAACACCGTGCTCGGAGTTATTCGGTCTATTGGTAGAGGAGCCATAATCTGAGACAATATTTTTCGTTTTTCCACGTAGCAAATTTTGCATAAGTGTATGGTGCGCTTAACGAGTTGTGATAATCGCGGAATCCAATATGATCGGCGAATTAAAGATTCCATAAGTCTCTGAGACGCATGGAGATATTGAGAATGAAAAGAGTTGGCAATTAATATAGCTAAATGTGATTGATTTGGTATAATTATCGGAAATTTATCCACGTTTGGGATTGTAAGATTTGATAGACGTCCGTTGACGCGCAAAATTTCTGATTCATCTAACATTGGATTTAAAGCTTTTAATTTACTCGTAGACGGTATGCTATTATTATTTTTTAATGCAGATACTTCCTCGGAGTAATATAATTTTTGGACGAGCCGAATTATCAATAATTTTATCTTTTCGAACTCTTCAAACGAAATATCATGTGATGCATAAGGTCTTGACTTCTTTTTGTTTGTCGCATTCACGAAGCGATACATATATGCTAGCACCCGAATAGATTTTGTAAACTTTGAAAACCTTAATAAAAGTGTATTAATGGTTGATTCTTCAATAGAATGACATACCTTTATTGTTTTTAACTCCAAATCTGTGTCTACTAGTATGTTAGATTTTTCTGGCATGTGGATTTTTTGTAAAAAATCTGGACCGTAAAACCACATTTTGTCCTCTATTAAATCTTGAGGAGACGCCCCCCTCGAAGCAAGATCTGCAGGATTACGTAAGATTTTTGTGACGCGGTTTGATACAAAAGTTTTCCAGACGTACGAAGGTTTTGCTAGCCAAGCAAGGACTATGGTGCTGTCACACCAAGCATAATAACTGGATACGCGTAATTGCCAAGATTTTTGTATATAGTTTAACAATTTAGATAATAGTAAGGCCCCGCATAGTTCGAGTCTAGGTAGGGATTCAGTTTTAAGCGGTGCAACTTTAGTTTTCGACAGCATTAATTATGAAAAAACGTCTTTATCCTTGATTACCTTGAGATATACACATGCCCCGTACGCTTTAATGCTGGCATCGCAGAACCCATCAATTTCGAGTCTGGCGGTGGGTTCGGTGTTGAACCATCGAGGAATGCCTATTTTAGGTAAGTCTTCTAATGAGGCAATAAACGTTTCCCATGTAGAGGTTCGTAAAGACGAAATAGGTTCATCCCAGCCAACATTATCAGACCAAATGTCTTGCATTAAGATTTTTGCGGTAATGAAAACAGGTGATAACCATCCTGCTGTATCAAAGATTTTTGATATGCTTGAAAATACTTTACGTTTTGTAAGTGGGTAACTAATTTTTAGTTCTGGCGTAGCAAATGTGAATTGATCTAATTGCTGATCGAAAAGAATTCCTAAAGTTTTTAACAGCGACGATGAACTGTCTGACATTTGAGCGGATTGATAATCTGATGGAATCCCTTTTAGAAGGGCATAGTTATTCGCGACCCATTTATGTAATTCGAATCCTGCTGTCGATAATAGTGACGTAATCTGCTCTCGTGCGGCAAGGGCAGTTTTGTGATCGTAGAAACCTCCAAAAATGTCATCGACATAGGTTATTGATAAGAGAATGTCCGATGCCAAAGGATATTTTTCCTTTTCAGTTAACGCGAGTTGGCGTAGGCATCACATTGCTAGATATGGACTGCTTGAGATCCCGAAAGTAACGGTTAATAATTTATAATCGAGTGGGTTACCGTGTTCATCTAAATATAGAATTCGTTGAAAATTCGTATGTTTATCGGATATTAATATGTGTCTATACATCATTTTGATGTCACAATTGAATAGCAATGGATAAATTCGAATATTATTTAGAATGTCTAATATTTGACTTTGCAGAGGTGGTCCTGCATATAAAACATCATTTAGAGATACCCCATTCGACGATTTGCATGATGCATCAAAAACGACACGATGTTTCGTTGTGAGACTGTGCTCTTTAACCACCCCATGATGAGGAAGGTAGAAACTATTACAGATTGTTTCGTTGGATTGATTAGCATCAAATATTTCCGCTGGTGACTCTGTCGTAATATGATTTAGTGCAACATATTCTGCGATTACAGAGTCATAAGATTGTTTGAGGTTAGCGTTGCGAGCAAATGAACGCTTTAATGATTGAAGGCGCGACAGTGCGACAGAGCGCGACGGTGCTAAAAATTTCTTGTCAGGGTATTCCTGTACGAATGGCAGTTCGACGACAAAGTGCCCATCTGACCGGCGATAATGAGTGGTTTCGAAATGTTCTTCGCAATATTGTGCGTCGACATTTTGATTGGAAACCGTAGGAGGTTCTTCTATTTCCCAAAAACGCTGAATGGTTTTTTCTAGGGCAAGATTACATGCGAAAGTGGTTGATATTAAATTAGAGGATTTGTTCGGTTCGTTCCAAGAACCAGTAACGATATATCCAAAAATAGTTTCTTGCCCGACGAAACCTGCGTTAGAATAAAAGCCTGATCGTATTATTTGTGAATACACATCAGCTCATAATAATAAATCAATTGATTCTGGCTTAAAATAATTTGGATCAGCGAATTGAAGCCTCGAAAATTGAGGAATGAGATTAGTTGGAATGGTATGAGATGGTAACGAATGTAACAATCTTTTTAGAACAAGTGCCTTTACTGTAATTGATATCGAAGGCGAATATTGTGATTGAAGCGTGATTGATGCGTATTTCGATGCGCGAAGGGAATGCATTATTCCTACGCCTGAAATCGACGCTGAACATGGCGCAAGTTTTATTTTTAACATTTGCGCGAGAGATTGAGTCATAAAAGACGTTTCTGAACCTTGATCGATCAAAGCTCTAGCAACTTGAATTTTTCCATTATGCACGATATGTACTAATGCCGTGGCTAATAAAACTTTGCTGCTTTGTCGCGTGAAACAAGATACAGTCGAAATGTCTGCTGAACTGTTTGGCGAACTAGTGGCTTGTGTCGGACCTGGAGGATCTAATTTTTTATTTATATGTGGCCGAGGTTTTCTCGGATTTTGATTCATTTTTGCAGTCGCGCATGTTTGTTGCACAGCGGACTGGTTTGCGGTTTGAAAATGTAATAGGGAATGGTGCTTGCAATAACGACACACCCCTTTCGATGAACATTGTTGAAATTTGTACGAACCTAAACAATTGATGCACAATTTATTTTGTTTGACATAATCATACCTGGTTGGAGACCAGGATTTGAACATATCACATAACATGATTGAATGTGATGATTTTGAACAAATTGAGCAAACATTTTGCGAAGAGGATTGATATGATTTGACAGACGTCACACGCTTTTCTCTGGGATTGACATTATTTACTTGCGAGTCGGTGCGCTTCGTGTCAATCGCCTCAAGTGTACGAAATCTCTGAGTGAGAAACGAATTTAATTTTTCCCATGTCGGAAAACTGGAAGTAAAATCTATTGTTGATTCCCATAAAGTATGAGAGAGCGTTGGTAGACGCTGTGTTGCCATAAATACTAGGATTGCATCCCAGTGCGTGGTATCGATTTCTAAATTTTTTAACGAATTTATGCTATCATTAAAAGTATTTTGTAATTCTCGTAAAGCTTGTGCAGATTCTGATTTACAATCTGACACGCGAATAGTTGTTTGAGTTGGGCAGTGACCAGAACACGTGGATTTTCGTATTCGGCGATAAGCGCCTTCCACGCTGACTCGAAGCTAGACGACTCTAAGGGGAATTTGCGAACAATGTCCTTTGGCCGACCTTCGCAATAACTAGATAGATAATATAGTTTCTCTACTGGGGTCAAAGAAGCATTATGTTTAATAATGGACGAAAAAAGATCTCGGAAAGATCGCCATTTGTTATATTCCCCAGAGAACTTCTCAATTGAAAGTGGAGGTAGCCGAACCTTGGGTGTACTGACATGTGCACATTCAGCTGAATTTTGTTCGGAATTTTGTTGTTGCGGAATTTTATTGGTTGTAGCGAAAGCGTCTAAATAATCCAGAATTTCACCGATGATATCGAAATAAATATTTTGGTTTTTAGAGAACGCAACCCGATATTCTTTTAATGTATCCTCGTCATCTGCGAACAACGTGGGCGCGTTATCCATTTCGATTTCTAAAGTTTGCCATCGAGCTTCTAATTCTGCTTTGATAGTTTTCAGCCAACCTTGAGTGAGCTTCTCTTTAGATTTGTTAAAATAGCTTTCTTTGACAGTTGAAAAGCGATCGATGGCTTTATCCAAAGCGTCTTCGGACCGAGTATTCATTATATAATAGAAAACTGATTATTGTTCAACAATAAAATATATGAACTACTGTAATAGCAGCGTTTGAATTAGTTGAACCCCAAAAAAAAAATTATTATTATTGAGCCGCCACTGACTTAATGTACGAATTGAACCGTCACTGACTAAATGCACGAATTAAATAAATTGCACCACCACTAATTGACGGTATGAATTGAATAAATTGCACCACCACTAATTGACGGTACTAATTGAACAAATTGCACCACCACTGATTGAAGGTACTAATTGAACAAATTGCACCACCACTGATTGTTTAAATATTAATACGTCGGATAAATTAAATATAAAGTATGAAAATATTAAATCAAATAATTAAAAATTATTCGATAAATTGGCAACCGGTCGGAATTGGTTAATTTACGGTAGCCCACAATTCCAATCACAATCGTAAACAAAAAAAATGTTATGAAAAAGTTTGGAATAATTGCATTTATTTGTAATTGTACTTTAATAATTTTTAAAAATTGTACTTTAGTTGTAAATTAATGTACTTGAATATTTTTTAAAAAATTGTACTTTATTTATTCACAATATAATACAATTATTCGCAATATTATAATTATTCACAATATAATTATTTAAAATATAATAAATATGTGTATATAAAATACAGCCGAATTTATTTAGAGCAAATAAAAATATATTTGACCCGTATGCGCGCAAAAATTTTAATTTTATATAGAGCAAATACAATATTTGGCTCGTATGCGTGTAAAAATATAGAAATTTTATATACGGCAAATTAAAATATATTTGGCTCGTATTCGTATAAAAGTACACCAAATTTATATATAGAATATAGCAAATAAAAAAAATATTTGGCTTGTATGTGTATAAATTTATACAAAAAAAAAAAAAAAAAAATACCCAAAAAATTCCACAATGAGCAAATAAAATATTTGGCTCGTATTAAATTGTGTATATGTGTATTAAATTTTATATAAATTAATATGTGTATATGCACGAGAATTATTATTATATTTTATATTACAATTATATTGAAATCGAAATAAAAGAAAATGTACGGTAAATTCCGCCTTGGATACTAAATATTTTAACTAAAATATTAAATGCAAATTCCCGTTTAATATTTAACTTTTATATTTTATATAAAAGTTATGAATATATGAAATATGAATATGATATAAATTTTAAGAATTTATTGATTTCACTTTTTCTATATGATTTATTCACCATATAATTTAAATTTAAGAATAATTTATCCAATATGATATTTATAATTTTCAGGGGTATAACTATAATTTCAATTTACCAATATAATGTAAATTATTTAAATTTATGTATACCACAAATAAAAAATTGAAACGACCAACCTGTATCTGATGAATCCTTTTTTCCACTAGATTCCTTTCCTGATCAAACCTATCCGGTTCGAAGGACCAAAAGCTGTGCGGGTAGCTGCCCTGATGACAACTCAAGTGGATGCGTTTGATGGTCAGGATCCTAGTCTCCAAGATTCAAATAAAAGTCGGATTTGTTCACGTTATAATTCGTATAACTTTATTGATTTTTCTTAATATATATGACTCTACGTTACTTTTATAATTTAAAATAAAAACTAATAAAAACACTAAACTAAATGATATTGTTAATTTTATAATATCGCACAGATATTATTTTAAATGTATATAAAATGGCAATTATTTTAAATATTGAAATTACTACAAATGATTTATCTAGAATGCACCACAACTTTTAATTATGATTTTTATTATTTTCCACAATTTTGAAATTATGATTTTAATTAATTTTATATAAAATATATAAAATTTATTTAATCTGTTTAAGTATAGAAAAGAATAAAAAATACTATGAATTTTATAATTATATTATTATACCGACGTGACTTGTATTTTTCCGCTACCAAAATTATAATTTAACTATAATCAACTATTCGCACCGAGAAATTACTTTTGAATGATTAAATATAAAATGTGTGCTTAGACCTTTTATCAATAAATTGTCAATAAGAGAATAAGAACAATGATAAGAGATGATAATTACATCTATCGTTGTGTGGGGTGTCGGATGATAAAATTGGCGGTAAATATATAATTGTAATTATTTTATATATAATTATGATTGTTTTATATTATAATAAATAATATACATGTATGGTTAATATATACCATATAAAAATCATGCCAGCAATATTTAAAAATTGTATTTATTGTGAGAGCTTATTGTAAGCTTTAACAGATACAATTTCGGATATAGTTACAAAAGACACAAGACAAGTTGTAATTAAAAAAAAGTTTTCCTTTTTAATAATACCACTAAGAAGCACATTTGAACTGATACTATCTAAGGATGGTTTTTTGATAGATTTGTTAAAGTATATTAATTTTTTAAATAATATGGATTGTTTTCATAACATAATACAATTATCTCTGTGGAAAAAAAAAATTAAAGAACTTGGTAATCAAACAGATATTTTGTATATTCCATTGTGTGTTTACCAAGATGAATTTGAACCATTAAATGCTTTGGGAGCGCATAATACAGCGTATAAAGTAAACGGAATATATGTAAACATATGTTGTTTACCACCCCGTTGGCGATCAAAAATAGACTTTGTTTTTTTATTTGCTTTAGTTTTTTTCCAGTTATATGTCAAAATATGAAAGGTTAATATATTTACACATTAATGATGAGTTAAATAAATTACAGCAGCTTGGTATTAAAATTAACCATGAACAATACAAATATGCTAAATTTATACCTATTATATTTTCCGGTGATAACTTGGGAGTTCATGTTACAATGAGATTTTCTTCATGCTTTACATCCAATATCCTTTGCAGATTCTGCTATGCTAATAAAGCAGAGCGTAATCGTATGACTGTGCAAAATAGTTCCCAAATACGGACCAAAGAAAAATATTGTGAAGATCTATTAAAAAATAATTTTCATTTGACCGGAGTAATTAAAGAATCTCCATATCGTGGGATAGACGGCATGCACTGCCTAGATAATTGGTTCGTAGATGTTATGCATGATATTTTACAAGGTGTTGCTCATTATGATATCAGTCAGTGTTTGTTGAAATTTATTTAAGACAAGCTTTTCACTCTAGCTAGGACATTTAAACACCTGTATTCAAAATTTCGATTGGCCATCCGAATACAATAAACCTGGCATAATTAGTATTCACAATTTAAAAGCGAAAGACTTAAAGGTCTCTGCATCAGAGATGATGGGTCTTATTCTGTACTTACCTCTTATAATTGGAGATTTACTTACAGAATATGAACTTAATGAATACAATCTTATATTAAAGCTTAAAGAAATATTAAAGATATGTCTACTAAAATATTATGTACCAGGTACTCCGGATTACTTCAGAACTCTAGTTCAAGAGCATCACTGCTTATATATTAGTTGTTTTGGCCCTACACTAAAATATAAACATCATTTGCTCACTCATTATCCGGAGGTAATGGAAAAAGTTGGTCCTGTGTCATTATTTTGGTGTATGAACCAAGAGAGCAAACATAAAATTTTCAGAACTATTTCTGATTCCATTGAGTGTAGAAAAAACTTATTAAAATCTTTTTCGATTCGCAATCGTAATCAAATAAGTTTCTGCAATTTTTAATATCTGATTTCCACCATAAAAGCATACAATTTAATAGAACATCAAAAACGATTGCTACCGACGAAATTAAAACAAAATATAGTCTATGTTTTAGGAATTGTAATACTTTCAACGTTATTCCCAAAATTGAATTCATTGGAAAAATATATAAAGTTAATTCTGTAGTGCAAATTAACAATTACGAAGACGATGATTCGCCAGAATTCGCCACAATTCAACTAATTCTTGAGAAAAATAATAATATTTTTTTTATTTGTAAATTACTAGAATCTCTAGGTTATAAGTCACATTATTTAGCATACGAGATAAAAGTTCTTAATCAATATAAATTTATAAGATTTCACGAATTATTAGTTAACGAAACTTCCAAAATTACAATGATTCGAAGTGGCAAGACTTGTGAATTGGCTTCTTTAAATTTATATCTAAGTTATTATTAATTAATTAAAATAAGCTAATAAAAAGTATTAATATAATATACAAAACATCATTATTTCTAATTAGTATATATGAAATACAAAATTAGTTGTAAGATTAAATAACAAAAACAATAAGAAAAAAATAAAAGTTAATTTCTTTTAAAATTGTTTTTATTAAAAAAAATAACAATTAGATTTTCTTAAGTGGTAAACAATTATAACGATAACAGAGCATGTCAAATACTGTTCCTGCAGCAGGAAATTCGTAAACACACTGAATAGAAGCATACCTACAATTATTCTAACATGCTATTGTTTCTAGAATGTTTTCCGTTTTGATTAATAATTGTTTTGTGTTCTGCCAAAGAGAAAATACTGCTGTTATAAGAGGAAAATTTATATTTATAAATTATAATATACTGGCTCTACATTACTTTTTTTGACTCATTGGACTAATACGCTATTGATATTGTGCTATAATATTATAGTATTTACAACTTTTTTGTCGTGCTAATATAATAAAATTATATGTAATGGTGAATGGTAATTTTTTTAGTGCGCTTTAAAAAATAATGTAGATGCTGAGTACTGCTGCCAATCTAGTACTTTTTTTTGGGTGCTTATGTTTAAGTAAACAATTTTTTAATATATTAATTATATCTTGCCTAATTACTTTAAAAAAATTACTTATATCTAGTTCATCTTCTTTTTTATTTTCGATTAGAAAAGTCTCTAACCGATTTAATTAATTTTACATTGTCATTTATAGTTACCATACAATTTCTTTTATGATTGTTCGTTTTCAAATGTGTCCATTGTTTACTTTCCCTATGTTTGTTGCATTCTTTACAAAATTTATTTTTCTATGAACTTGATGACGTTGATGCCTCAGGTTCATTATTGTGTGAAACTAGAATATGTTCATTAATATTTTGTTTGTGTATACTTGTTTTAAAATGACTTCTATAAATTTATTACATGCTTTACAAAAGTTTTTCTGAGACTCTACTGGTATATCATTATGTTTAACAACTATATGTTCATAGAATTTTTTTTTTGATACTGTTTACCACACTTTTCACATAAAAATAGTTTATCAATATTATGATTTTTAAAATTTATATTTGTTATAGTTTTACAATTATTTAAATGTTTTTCAAACTTTTCAGATCTTAGAAATCGAAGACCACAAATCTCACACAAAAACATTGTAAATTATTTTCACTTTCAATACACTTATTATAAATATGCGGTATAAATTCTTTAAGATTCTCTAAAAAGCCTTCTTTGTTAAACTGTTCTAATTGAAATTCACTATAAAACTTATTCAAATTTAATATAATATCCCATTTATAACATTCAAATTGTTCTTCTAATCTTTCTATATAAGTTTTTAAGTCTACAGCCCGAGTCCAGGACTCTGCGGCATATGCAACCCACATTATATTTTTTATTCGCACAAAGAAAATTTAAAATTAGCAGAGTCAAAACTGTTTCGACCCAAATATACCATATTTATTTTTACTTTTTGATCTTCTGATATATTTAGGTATTCAATAATTTTATTAAACTTTGTAGGCAACCAATATTTGGTGTTACCTTCTAAGCTCAACAGAATACTTTTACCGATGTTTCTGATTTTTACATTTTTAACCGATATGTTTATAATTTTATATATTTTATTTATTTCCAACTGATTTGTATTTAACAATGTTTCGTTGTTACTATAATTGTTATAATTATTTAACTTTGCGATTAAATTTTGCTCCATTACAACTTGAAACTTAATTGATTGAAGTGAATATCTGTTAATAAAAGATGCTTCTAAACTGTGAATTTTTAAAAATTTGTTTGGTCTTTTATACAAATTTTTCAGAAAAACTGTACCATCAATTTTTAATTTTGCATTTAGAAAAGTTTAAATTATTGTAATTTAAGAACTATAAATTAAGTTTTAATAAGCAAGTTAAAAATAATTACTTTTCAATATTTTATTCAAATATGACCCTGAAAAATAAAAATATTGTCGTTGTAATTAAAGATAATAAGAATTATCACTTATTATCTATAAAAAGAATAAATTATAAATGCTTTACTTAATGACTTATTAGCAAAATTATTGATGCATATCCTATAAAAATATATCATTTAACATTACTGTTTAATATTAATTAATATAATAATAATAATATATTTATTCAGATATACAAATGAGACGGTAAGTCTCTACAATATGTATACATTAAATATTTAGTTAATGAAATATGCTCTCAATAATCCATAAAATACAATTGAAATTAGACTAAAACAAATAAATTACAATTGAATGTAGGCTAAAACGATTAAACAAATTTACCAAATAAATTAAAATAAATATGCAAAATAAAAATACAAAATAAATTAACAAACTAATAAATAAATTATATAAAAAAAAAAAATCTAATAAATAGAACAATCAGACAAAGTTAATAGAAAATTAATTTAAAACTACAAAATTAAATAAAAATTAAAATATAAAATCTAAAAATAAAGCTATTAAACAAATTTACCGCCAAGAATTTACAAGGGTCATACATGCTGAAAGTAATAAATAAATAAATAATTACAATTAAGCTATATCATAGAACTAAAGTGCTGGAAACATAGGTCACAATATTTTTTATGCGATGCAGCACACTTGACAACAACAGGTAACTGATTCCATAGGGAAACTATATTTACAAAGAATGACAGATGGCGTAAATGTGTAGTATGTTTAGGAACAATAAGGTTAAAGGTTCTGGGTGATCTCACAAAAGCAAGTTTGTTCGCTAAATACAAAGGTGTTTTGAAATAAATAAGCTTGTGTAAAAAACATATATAACGATACTTTAAATAGTTAGTGAACAAACAGTTTAAGATACAGTTACTAACATCAATCTGTCGAATCTTTGGCGATTGTAGACACATCGAATACACGAATTGAAGAGCACATTGAGTCTATTTCTTTCACCAACATTCATAGACGAATATACAATAAGTAAAGTGCAGAACAGCCAAAGAAACAATCAATTTACGCCTAGAAATAAGCGGAATATTGACAGAAAATTTCCACATTCTACGAAGGACAGCATAAACTTTACAAGAAATTGAACTTATATGATCAGACCAAGACAATGTTTAGTTGAATACCACTCCTAGGTTTTAACTTTGTCACAGTACGGTATAGTTTTATTGTTAAGTCTAAGCAATGGTAAATTAGACGTATCAACATTTTTAGAATATATGATAATTGATTGAGATTTACAGCTATTCAGTTGCAATCCATTGACATTAGCCCAAAAAGATATCGCATCTATTTCTTCATTTAGCTTACCAATATTAGATGACAGTTTCGAAACAGGGCAACTTAAGTAAATTTTCGTGTCATCTGCATAAATATGACATTTTGCTACAGAAAGACTTTCAGGAAGATCATTAATAAATAGGCAAAATAGTAATGGACCCAAAATGGATCCTTGTGGTACACCACATAAAACAGGTAGTAAATCAGACGTAACACCATTACAAAAGACATAGTGAAATCTATCGGATAGATAGCTGATAATAAGATTTATGGCACTATTATCAAAATTATAATTATTTTTTAGTTTTTGGCACAATTTCATATGATTAATCCTATCGAATGCTTTGGAAAAATCCAGAAGCAAAAGAATGGTACATAGTTTTTTTTCAACATTAACAGAGATGTCATCCGTAATGGTTAAGAGAGCTGTTTTGGTACTATGCTTCGATCTAAAACCAGATTGGTATTGATAGAGCAAGTTGTTTGTTTCAAGATATTTGCATATTTGATTGTGCATGATAAATTCAAACGCTTTAGATAAACCAGAACGCAAACTAATAGGCCGAAAATCTGTAATTTGTGGATTATATTTTTTAGATACAGGTATGATATTTGCTAGTTTCCAGCAATTTGGATAAAGCGCCTTAGTAAAAATGTTGTTAAACAAATAAACTAAGTGCGGCAATACCACTGGTAGTAACATTCTAATAAATTTTAGCTGTATTTCATCTGGACCAACAGCCTTGGATTTAATATGCTCAATAGCGTCAAGCACATCTTTCCCATTAATACAATGAAAAGTGTTTGAGTTGGTACTAACATGAGTATAATTGTTGAGTTGGTACTAACATGAGTATTATCATGCAAGACATCAAAAATAACAGCGCTAGACACATGAGCAGGTGCTACAGAAAATAGTTTATTTAGCTCGTTGACATTAAAGCTTTCCAATTCATCAGCGGACTGCTTATTATGAATTCCGAAGTTAGCTACATTTTTCCAAAAATTCTTCGATGACAACTTGGCATCTAGTTTTTCCGAGAAATAAGCTTTTTTCGCTTTCCGAAGTAACAGAGTGGCTTTATTTCTCAGACTCTTATATTTCGACCAATTATTGTCAGTTTTTGTATATTTCCATAGATCATAAGCAAAATCACGCTCCGCAATTATTTTGTTAATTTCGGCATCGAAGTATGGAATAAATTTCGGATTTTTGGTTACAGTACGCAGCGGGACATGATCATTAAACAGTTTACATATAATATTGTTAAAAACGGACCATTGAACATTAATATCAGGTGACGCATAAATAAGATTCCAAGGACACATATTGGCAGCATTGTAAAGGGTGTATATATCACAGCTTTTGTAATCACGATAAGTAATTTTATCTTTATCAGATACTTTTACAGGTACGAGGTATGAAAAATAGATTAGATCATGGTCGCTTGAACCAGGCAATGATATCTGCCCAAATCTAGTAGCTTTATCAATAAATTCAGAATTAATTATGAGCATATCTAGAAGCGAAGAAGATGTTTTATCAAATCTGGTCTCATAAGATGTATTTAGAATTGAGAGTGATAACCTACTTATTAATCTAATAAAAGGTTTGACATTATCATGATCGGACAGAATATTTATACTGTGGCGATAGCTTTTTTAGTTCCTCTGCTAAGTACTCAAGTCGTCCAATTGAAGGTTTACAGAAGTAAACACAACCAAGCATGAATGATTCATGGTCTAATTTTAATTCGATAAACTTGAATATGACCATGTATTTGAAAAGATTGACACACAATTTTAACCGAGAGCCCACACTTAACATAAATTGAGACACCACCACCAGTAATTGAACTGCCATCCAGATTTGTAAGGGACCTGTCATTTCTGAGTAGTTTGTAGCCAGAGATTTTAATCATATCAGATGTTATATCAGATCAGAATTCAACCACGTTTCGGAAATCATGAGTACATGAACATTAGTTTTATATAAAGCTGAACGTATAATATCTATTTTGGGAAATAAACTTCTTATATTAATGTGAAAAATATTCAGCGAGTCCTGGGAATTAAGAGCTGACTTTAGAACAATATTAGGAATAGAAAAATTTCCTAGTGGAACATCACTATTGTTGCCATGAGTGATACTGCTATTGACCATAATTATAAGTTAAATTAGATATAAATAAGTTAATAAATATAGACCTGCCCAGAAAAACTGCAGTCCATGGTGTTAACGAATAACTCGAAATTAGAAAAAAAAGGAATAACTTTTTAATGACCGGTGAAAATAAATAAGTACGCTTTTAATTTGTTTTCCTTAATTGTTTGAAACATGTAACGCAATCGTGTACAACTTTTCGACATAGGTTGCGACATCCAATTATCCAATACTGCTGACGAAGAATGGCGAATAAACCTGAGACGCCAATATGTAAATACGTGACGTGTGCATGCTGAACGATGAGCTTCGTCATTGCGCGATTCTTCGATAATATAATTGGATGTTTAGCTGAATACGATAATGTAGAATTCGTGATACGTCCACCAACTCGTAGCAACAAATTTTTGTCCAGAAATGGCGTAAGCGACAATATGCGACTGTTGTTTGATAAAGGCTGTTGCGTCGTTAGGTGACGGATCTCTGTAGCGAATTCTGCCTGTTGTGCAAACTGTAAACAGAAAATTTTAGAATTATTAAATTCAAATATAGATAAAGCATTTTTGTTGCGACTGAGTTGACTAGCTTTTCTAACGTTGTAGCAAAAGCGATAGCAGTATGCGACTATACGAATTAACATTCTCCATGACGACGTCTTGCTGAGCAAGTACTGCCGAATGTGGTTTTCGTCAACCACCAAATGATGAACCAGAACGTATTTTGTTGCTTTACGTTCTTCTAATGAATTTGTGTCTATAATCGATTCTATAGACAGTGGCCAACAATCGGTTGGCCAGTCCGAATGCGGTTTCCGTAACCAGGTGGGGCCTTCCCACCATAACGTTGCGTTTACCAACACCGATGGCATCAATCCGCGAGATGCACAGTCGGCTGGGTTTTGAGCAGATTACACATGTGACCATCGGGAACGTGGTGCAACATTAAGTACCTCTGATTTGCAATGAATGTTGACCAGCGACGTGGTGGTGATGATAGCCAATGTAGGACCAATTGGGAATCTGTCTGTTTAGCCAACCTAAAATAAAATAAATATATTAGTAAAAATGAAATGAAATGATTTTAATTACTTAACTTTAATTCCATCCAAGGTGTGGTACAATAACAATTCCAGGTTGTTTTATCTGAAAATAAATGTTTTTTATATTCAATATACAAAATATAAAACGAAACATACCTTAGGTGTCCTCAACAACTATTGCATAGTTGAATTTACCAATTGGATCAATTTATTGGAAATTGATGTCCAATGGTAAACAAACCGGCATAACCTGTAAAAAACAATGAAAATTTAGATATATATGAAAATATTGGATTAGACATGTACAATGCCGTAATCCATGGTTTATATATATTAATGGAACCAGAAAAGGCTCCTAAATAATAAATTATAGAACTTACCTGAATTTATTCTTTATTTTCGCCGAAATTCTGGAAAAAACTTCTGCTCGTTTGCGGCTGTCAAACGAGAACTTGTTGATTGCCCTATGTGCAGAACTTTATGTTCAGACTATACAATCTTACTTACCCAGTATGCAAAACATAAGAAAAGGAGCATAAAACATAAAATTATGCTTTTAAATATGTTATGGAAAACATAATTGGAGTGTATGAAACCGATCGGGTAAGCGAGATAGATATAGAACAACAAATCAAGGTCTCTAAATTCAGCAAACGGCAAGGTGCCACTATATCGATGAAATGTAACGCAGGGATGTACAAATTAGATAAATTATAGCATAATTTAAATCACAAAAATTATAAAATTTAACAGGAGAAAACAATAAAATGTTACAAAACATAACAAATTAAGAACATCTGAAGGCAAATATATCATAAAAATTTGATATAACATGGAAATAAATAAATTAAGTAGTTTATGGTAGGTTTACAAGGTAATATGCTATAATTAACGTGCAACCCTGCAAAAAATGGACCAGAACAAACTATAAAAGACTGCGCAACGAATTAATCATTCTCTTTCGTTATCAGATTTTGGTGAGATTAACAATAAATTAAACAAAAAAGTCAAATTTATCAAAGATATTAATTTGCAAACAACACATTATCGCAAACAAACAAATTTTCGCAGCAAACAACGAAAATTAAAATATAACAAGGAGTCAACTACAAACAACAAACAACGAAAATCAACGTTAGTATTGTATGGGTAATATCATAAATACACGAAAGGGGAAATTTTATGATTGTTCCTACTTTACTTTGGGAATAATAATTTGTTGTATAACTATATAAGGTTTTTTCTGCCATTTTGGGAATAATTCATACAATTCATTCCTTTGGTTTTTTTTCCTCGAATATTTTAGGAATTGGAGTAATTTAAAATTATATAATTTGTAAATTATAATTTACGACATCAAACATAAATAAATAAAATATTATTTTTTTTTTTTGGAATTTGTCAAACAATCAATTACAATAAATCAATTGCGTTAATAACAGTATTTGAAACCCCAACTAAAACCGCAAATGACAAGTGTAAATCGTTTTTTTTGTTGTTTAAAGTTAAAATTTTACGGATATATTTAAAACAACTTTTTTTATTATCGTGAATTTTATTTACACCACTTTGGTAGTACTTTGATATTATACATAACAAACATATAATTTCATTTGTTTAATTAAAATTTGCGCATATATTAATAAATTTTGATAATCATTTTAAATTTAGTGTCTTTCGCATTAGTATCGCTTTTGCATCAAACATAAAAGAATACGCGGTTTGGTATACAGTGTGAGTATCGGTTGACAGTTAAATACTTTTGTTGTGCATATTGAATTAAGGTATACACATAATTAACGCAACTTCACACGAATTTTTTTTTATTAAGGCATACACACAATCAACGTAACATTAACGCATTTTGTAAACTTATATAAATTAATATTTGAATTTGTTTGAAATTTTTTGTAAATAATTTGGAAATAAATTGTTGACAAATTAACAATTTGTCAACAATTTATTAAATTTGAGTTTTATAAATTAATTATACTACAGTAATACTAAATTTATTATTATAATTTTATTTTGAGTTTATCAATTTTATTTTAAAATTTAATTTAATTTGTTTAAATCCTTTTCTTTTTTTTGTAATTTAATTAATTTTTTTTAAAAAAATATATACAATTTTTTTTCGATATTTAATAAATAAATAATTTGATCGTAAGCGAAGCATAGTCTTTTATTTTTTAGTTCACGGAGAAGAATTTAATTAATTTTAATTTTATCTAGCTCACCGAACACTGTCCATGCAAAGAAACTTATATTTTGCATCTGTAATGAAATAAATATTTGATTAAATAGTCTTGATAAAAGAACAGCTCCACACAGCTCAAGTCTCGGTAGACTTATTTGTTTCAGCGGCGCGGCTTTAGTTTTCGCGGAAACCAGTATAGTATTTAAGACGCCTGTGTCATCGTGACTGCAGCAATAAATCACGGCGGCGTATGCCCTTTCCAACGCGTCGCAGAACCCGTGTAGTTCGACTTCGGAATTGTTGTACCAAATACGACGACTGATTTTCACCTTTTTAAAATCCGAAATTTCTAGCCGTAATAGACGCCAGCGATTTTCAATATCTTCGGGAAGTAATCATCCCAATCAAGTTTTCGGCACCATAATTCTTGACATAGAATTTTTAGACAGCTTGTTGCGTTTAGTAAATGTTGTTGGATCCGATAACGTTATTATATACGAAAATGAATCATCAGCTGGACACCAACGCAATCCCAATAATTTTATCGATGATGAATCTTGAAGTGTTAATGGTGATAATTCCCGCTGCTCTTCTGGTATTGATAGCAATAGCGACAGGCTGTTTGTACTCCATTTTCGTAAGTTGAATCCAGCAGATGCTAACACCTGCATTAGTTCTGATCGTAACGTTACAAGTTCTTCTAAGGTGTCCGTTCCTGATAATATATCGTCAACATAAAAATCATTGAGTATCATGCTTGCAATTCTCGGATGCGTTGTTTCGTAGTCTTTAGCAAGCTGAATGAGTTTTGGAACAGATCAAAATGGTGCTGGTGAAGTACAATACGTAACGGTATTCAGTCGGTAATGTGAGAATGGTTTCGTGAAATCTTCTCGCCAAACAGTTCTCTGAAAATCGCGATGTTTTTCAGCAACCCAAATTTGACGAAACATCTGCTGAATGTCCGCTGAAAAACAGTATTGGTGCCGACGAAATCTTGTGCAAACTGAAAAGAAATTACGGTGAATTGGAGCACCTATTTGTAACGTTTCATTTAGCGATAAATCATGACCGTGTTGTGACGAGCCGTCGAAAACGACGCGAATGTTTGTTGTACTACTATCTTCCTTGAACACAGCATGATGGGAGAGATAGTAGCAAGCATTCTGTGATACATTTATTTCATTTGAACGAATTAACGACATATGATTTAGAGTAAGATATTCTGTCATGAATTCGCAATATTTTTGTTTTAGTGATTGATTTTGAACGAATTTTCGTTCCATTGATTTTTGTCGCGCGATTGCGGCAACTAGCGTATTTCCAAAGTGGAATTCGCCATCTTTGAAGGGGAGTTCAACGACATATTTTCCATCCGAAGAACGACAATGAGTTGAAGCAAAATGATTTTCCGTTTTTTGTTCGTCTTCAGATAAATGCGAATGTGATGTAACTTCTTCTAACTCCCAAAATTGCTTTAAATCGAAATCTGTGTCCACAGATGTATGAAGAGAAGTTAAGAATGAGCAATGATTTCCCGTTGAAATCGTGCTCGTTACCGTTCCACCAGCAATTACCCACCCAAATATCGTGAGTATGGCATTTGGAGCGCCGTCAGGCCCCTTAAGAATTTGATTTTCGAAAATTGAAAACGTTTTGTCAGCACACCGATAATCATGTCAATTTTCCCAGGCTCATTGAAATTTGGATCTGCAAGTTTGATTAGTGAGTTTGATGGACAATTAGAATTGTTTCCTACGAAATTTGGCAATAAACCGGTCAAATGCGTCATGATATAAGCATTTACCTTAATTGATTTATCGCTAAGCCTAGAATGTAACGTAACTGATACAGATCCCCGTGTGTTACCAGCGTTATTGTTTGACAAGCCTGAAACTGGAACCTTAGCATGTGAACGTTTGAGACTTAACATCTGCGAGCAAGCCTCAGTTATGAATGAGCATTGTGAACCGGTATCCAATAAAACTCTTATTGAATGTGTGGTTCCAAACCTATCTTTAATATTTACGACCGCGGTCGGTAAGTACGCCTTAACTAATGTTGAATCCGTTGTAGCAACCGTATGAGTTAAAGCTGTAGCGTTATGTCGATGAATTGTCGAATGAGTTGATTGTATCGGAGTAGAACTCGATGCGTCGACCGCGACGTTGGGTGCGACCATCGGTGTAGATTCTTGTCGATTCGATTTTGATGATATCGGCGATTGTTGTAAGCTATTTGGCGAACGTGTCTGATTCGTGTGTATTAGCGTATGATGCCGTCCTTGACATTGTTTACATGAACTTTTTGATGTGCAAATGGTCGAACGATGACCAGCTTGCAGGCAGTTAAAACATAATGAATTTGATTGAACAAATGTTCGCCGCGACTGTGGCGACATTGACGAGAATTGTGAACATTTATATAATTCGTGAGCGGAATTACATTTTAAACATGACGATGTGGTTGTGTGAAAACTTTTAAAATTTGATTTGAGTGTGTGGTGTGTAGGCTTACTAGAACTAGGTGTAGCTGGTTTACGAGTGAGATCAGCTGAAACTCGGTGTTGTTGGATATCACATTGGTTTTCAAGAAATTCTAAGAAATTATTGAAGTTTGGAAACTGATTATCAGTTGCAGTTTTTGCCTATGAATTTCGAGTTTCAGTATCAAGTTTACTTAATAAAAGATATATGAGCCATATATCGCGAGTTTCGGCCTCTGGACCTAGCGCTCTTAAACCGCGAATAACTTCATCCGCACCGTCAGCTAACTTGCGTAAATTTGAATAGCTAAGTGAAGTACTACTTGGTAACCCAATGAATTTCTGAATTAATGATTCTGCGATATACCATTTTTTGTCGTATCTTTTATTTAGCTTATCCCAAGCTTCAATGTAATTGTTGTCAGAAACAGAAATATGATTTAACAAATTTGCCGGTTTATTTGTTAAAAATGTTTTAAGATAATAAAATTTTTCACAAGGTGTCAATGTTGTATTTGTATGTACCGTACTTTCATACAAATCCCGAAATGTATGCCATTCAGTGAAATCACCGGAAAATGGTTTAATGTTAATTTTTGGCAACTGTTTTTCTGTTCTGACCATGTTTGACGTTTCATTAAGTGACACGTTATGACTAGAACTGTTATGACTATGAGCTGTTACTGGTGTAAGTTCTACAACTTTTTCATCTAATAATTGAGCTACGGTATAATACTCGATTTCAAACTTGATTAAATCATCATCCGAATGAGTTGATTCCGATTCAGCAGCTACGTCATTCATTGTATTATGAATTTCAAGATATGAATGCCATACTTCTTCTAATTTGGATCTTTTCAATTGAACAGTAGATAAGGTGACGTACAAATCGTATAATTTGAGATGCCCAGTAATTTTCTTAATGATTTAAGATATATAATTTCACGGCTAAGAATATCACGGCATTAATTACTATTAACCAATAATTAAATATTTTACACGGCTATATTTTACACGGCATTATACTTTAATTATTTCTTTTTTTTTCAAACGAATTAATGAGTTGGTAACAATTTTACCCGAATCAAATTCACTATATATACTTTTTTTTTGCACGTCCAAACTACTAGAGACTTTTTCATAAAGGTGAAGATTCTAATGATAAAAATGCAATTAATAATCTCATCAGTTTTTTTGCACGTCCAAACTACAAGTACAAAATAATTATTAAAATTAAGAGATTTACGCACACATATCAATTTATCAATTTATTGACTAAATATCAATTATAATTAACGTTACAATAATTATTTGTTTATTTGGTAGTAGTAATTACCGCCAAAATTATTGAATACAAAAGCGTAAGAATACAATTTAACAATAGTTAAATTCTCAAATTTTATTACATTGATACGTGTGCGTTTTACATTATAATTATTGAGTAGTAATTATATTTTATTATTTTTAAATAATTTAAATGTGAGGGAATAACAGGGTGATTCCTGAACACATGGTAATAACACAGAGACTATACGATCTCGTTCAACAAAAATGACCATGGTAAACACTATAACTAAAATAATACCTATAAACCTAATACAATATAGGTAAAATTTAAAATAAAATATAAAAATGAGAGCAATGACATTAATATAAAGCAAAATGGTAAATTAAGAAAAAAATAAGCATAAGTTTTTAAAATTAAACTTTTAAACATCATATTAATTATTGGCATCAATATCAGCTGGCTCCGAAATAATAGTTTTTCTCGTGACTGTTGTAGAATTGTTACTATTGATGAATTGATGTTTAGCTGTTATCTTGATAGCCTTATCATATACAGTCTTCACTATGTATAGATGTCCCTTATGGGTATATGTTTTAAAGATCCAGCCATCTTTTTTTAGTGTGTTCGCCAGTTTGAGTAATTCTGAAGTTTTTTCGTTAGACTTTCATTGATATAAATTCTACTGTTACCACTGAATCCAATATGCGAGACATTCAACTTTTTAAATTTTAAATATTTGGAGAAAATGAATCTCTAGCCGTTGGCCAGAGAAATTTAACTATAATTGACTCATTCTGAATTCGAAATATGGATGATACATTGTTCAAATCACCATTAAATTTTAGACTAAGACAAATTTGATTAAATGTTTCGATTAATACTTCGTTTTTTAATTTCGGAATTCCATGGATAATCAAATCACTTTTCTGTGACAATCTTTCAAGGTGATCGATTCGATGATCAATTTCATCATTTTTTAATAGTGGATCAGAGTCAGTGCTTGAATATACAGTAAGCTGTTCAACTTTCTGCTCTAGCAAATCAATTTTTATGTTTAGATCACTCTCGACATTAGAAATTTTATCGTTCAGCAAGTCGGCATTTGCTTTAATTGAAGATACCGCATCATTAAGTTTACTGTTCAACTTCTCCTCCAGGATTTTTAAATTAGAATTAATTAATATTTTGATGTTATTTTCAAATTTATCGAATCTATCAGGTAGTTTTTTAATTAGTTCCACCACATGTTCACAATTTTATTTTGTCTGATGTGGCGAATTTAAATTAGCAGCAGATTTAGAAAAGTTGGTAGAGTTTTCACTTCCAATTCTGTTTCTGTTTTCTGGCTTCATCACCCATTGTAATTTACAATTAATGTATTGGAACAGGCGCCAATTAAAGATTTAATAGAGTTGAAACAGAATGAAATTGAAACAGAAGTAAAATTTAGTTGAAACAGAACGAAAGTAAGATACTTCTTGATGACACAGCAAAAACAATAAAAAGTAGTAAATTTGCAAATACCTTTTCCTTGTTTTAGGATTCAAAAAATACCAAAACTTTACCACACCACGATGAGTCCAAACACAAATCTCCACACCAATACACAACTACAGCAATGGATCAGCAAAAACAGCCAAAAAAACTATTAAATACGGGAGCCAAAAAACTAAATGTTTATACTTTCATTATCTGTCAAAGACGTATACTATATAATATAGTTCTTATAAGTTATAATAAGGAAATCATATTAACTTATAAAGAATTATTTTTACTTTTATTCTATTTTCATTGCATTGCATATTATAGTAATATTTTCCATTAACATAAAATGGATTATTTTCAGTAAATAAATTTTTATTTGCAATAAATTATTCGATTAATTATCGAAATATAGTATATAAACCAAAGTAAATTAATACTTGGGATACAGTCCAACATGAGCTTAATAATCGATATTACAGACGAAGAAATAAAATATATTTTCGATTTAACTCAAGTTGAGTTAGACGAATTTAATAAAGATTTGCCAAACTTAACAAAAGATTAATTGAACGAACTATTAAATAGTCCAACACTGGTGGAAGATTTTTTGACTTTGGACAAGATTATAAAAGATGAAGAAAGGAAGCATGATGAGCCGCTAGATCTATCAATGAAAAAATAAACATTCGTTAATCGATAATGTTTAATTAAATTTAAAAATAAATATCAAAAAATTTGTTAATTAATAAATTTAAAATTTTGAAATAAAACAATTTATAAATTTAATTATTGTTTTATTTAAAAATTCAATCAAATTTATTATCAGTTTTTCAGTTGACCATTCCTTCCAACCAGCAAAAATATGGAAATGACTTAACATGAACGTAATTTTTTACATATTTTTATAAAACAGAATTGGACAAGCTGATAAAGTCCAACACTAGATTTGAATCGAATTTTAAAAGAAGAACAAAAGTAGCAGGAGCAGTCACCAGAAATGACCATCAAAAAATATTTTAAAGATAACAATTCCCTACAATCAGAAAACAACAAGCAACAAAAATCACGAAAACACGTAGTAATATTATATAAAAATATCACATTTATTTATTTTATATGTAATATGCGAATAAGAATACATATAAGAAAAACAAATTAATTACATATCAACATTTCAGTGTAATGAAATATTAATAATAATTAAATGATATCTCAATTATAAGATATGCGCGACAAAAAAACGAATAAGACAAAAACCAATCAACCAAAATCTTGTTATATATACATATATATATATATATATATAAATATATTCTAGACTACGAATAAGAAGGAGTATAAATGTTCCCTCTCTTTTTAACACATTAACATTTTAATTTATTAAAAAATTGTTTATGAAGCCACGATTTCGATAGTTCTCTTTCTTTTCACCACCGAACTGTCAAATTAATAATATGAAAAATATTATAACAGCTGATTTTAGATTTACAGGGCTGGCTTATTTTTTTAATTTTAAGAGTCTCAATATAAATTAAAAATATTAACTAGGTAACAAAATTACTCTATTTTACTTTCAATTTGTATAATTATCAATGTGCGAACAAAAATATTCCTTAGGATGATCTTTACATGTATTTTTCAAAAAAAAAAAATTTTCTCTCCTTAAAAATTGCTGCCCGAATTAAAAAAAACATAGTCCGGCTCTTATTTGCTATTTATTAATTTTTTATCTGACAAAGACGTATACTATATAATATAGTTCTTATAAGTTATAATAAGGAAATCATATTAACTGATAAAGAATTATTTTTACTTTTATTCTATTTTCATTGCATTGCATATTATAGTAATATTTTCCATTAACATAAAATGGATTATTTTCAGTAAATAAATTTTTATTTGCAATAAATTATTCGATTTATTATCGAAATATAGTATATGTGATAATTTAAAGAGGAATTCACACATTTTTTAGAGTGAGTGACCATAGAAAAAGCTGTAAAAAGCGTATAAGAAAAACGTTAATAACATAAATGTAGTAGTTAATATTTATAAACTGATAGGAAAATACAATTCATAGTGGAAATTCTCCATTATTAAAAATGGAAAACACACGCATTTAAATGTCAATTAGCTTAAAAAATGCGGAAAATACAAGTACAAGAAATATTAAAAACCACATAAAATGTGTAAATTTACACATGCTGAGTGTGGTAACCGGCAACAATATGTTGTTTACTTTGTAAGACTGAGAGCTAATAAAAAACTATACATATTGTAATTTCAAAATATATGTTGAAAAAAAAATAATTTTTAAATTGATGTCTTTTTGAATATATTTTAGAAATGTAGGTAAAGTTTTTTATTTAGAAATGCTGATATAGGAACTTTTAGTTAAAAATAAGAATTATAATGAAAATATTTTTTATTTAAGTATTTAACAAAAAAAAACATAAACAAAAATAAGGCACATTTAAATAATTCTAATAAACAAAATCAAATTCAGTCGTACCATGAATAAAAAAATAAAATAAAAAATAATTATAAAATAAAATAACATAATAAAATAAAATAATTATAAAAAATAGAAAAATAAATAATTTTTAATTTTTAATCAAACCGAGTTTAGTGATTAAGCTGTTAATTTTATTCTTGCTGTTCATTGTTTTCTTTGAACCCCTTACATCATCTGGATAATGATTCATAAAGAATCGTACAGAAAATTCCATAAATTGTGAAATTTCTTTGGGGAACATGATGTTTAACATATAATAATAACAAATAAGCATTTGAAATATGCCGATAAAATCTGTAGTTTTGATGCACTGAAATAAGTTTACTGCAGTTCTTTCTATATAAAAATATAAACTGTAGTTTCTCCCGACGAACAATATAAATTAGTTTCTGGAAATATATATATCAATATAAATATATGTTTAACATATTTTAATAATGATAAAAAATAGTAAACAATTTCACTTACCAATTAAAGCAGCCCATGGTGCATTGGTAGGGATTTCCTCTTTAACTTCATCTAATGTTGTGCCAAACTGAAAATTATATGTATTTATATAAATTTAAAAAAGATTGTTTCTTACCTCAAAACTTTTGAAAATGTAGTTTACGTCTTCTTTAAAGTATAATAACAAATTTTTGATAATATTTATATCTGTGTTTGCTACATATTTTTTTAATTCCTTGTTTTTGCAATGTAATAAAAAAGTATTAATTCTATCTTTTTTGGCTTCAAAATTAATTTTCAATTCATCAGAATCTATATTCATTAATAGTTTAAAGTGATCCTTCAAAAAAAATTTATCGAAAAGATATGGCCAGTTTGCAATAATAGAATTAATATCAGGTATATTTTCTCTATTATTTAAATATAATCTTTGCTCAGCAAACGTATCCTTCATATATCCTTCAATTGTTTTATGTTCTACGTCTGTTATCTTCTCTTTTTTGTACATATCCTGTAGAAACTTTTTCATGAAGTCTATAGAACCTGTAGAATGGGATGTAATGCTATGTTGGTTTGGTTGCCAATTCGCACAAGTTGTTTTAAGAACATTAGAAATTCTTCTTTCTTTCAACGGTATATTTAGATTAACCTCTGATATTTTACGTTTAGGTGCTCGGTTCATAGTGTTGTTCCTATTTTTCATTTTTGTGATTAAAGCTAATGGTTGACTAGATATAAAATTTCGTTTTTCATCTCTCTCAATTATTGAATCCGGATATTGTTCAGCTGCTTGTTGAGCAACATATCGAAAAACTGACATCGGAATGTAGAATGAAAATGCTCTTAATTCATCTACAATCACATTGGCTAGAGCAGTGAGACGTTTATTTAACATTTTTTTATTTTGTAACATTTCCAATACATCATGAGGCATTTTGTTCCAAGGAATTTTAAATTGTGAAAATAATCTGGTACATTCCGGCATATTTGTTGCAGATGATGATGATAACGTAGTACTACTCATCGACAATGTCATATCTAATGAGAGTACTGATGGACTATCATCTTCAGATAAAATAAAATATTCATCATTTTCTGAAATATGGGATGTGGATGGAATGTCATTGATGGTAACTGGAACTGCATCCTTAGCATCCGATTCAATAATTTTAAATTCTGTATTTGCTGGCAGCCATTCGTCATCAATGCCCATCAACATAAATACGGAATTTTCAATTTTATTTTTACAATAATGTTCGAACACAGCATCTTCACGTATAATTGAACCATTAGATTCTAAAACTAATTTAGAACCTTGCAAATTGAAAGACTGAGCTGGAAATAATTTATCAAAATGTCTTAATATATAGATAGGAGAATAAATTTATATACATAATTAACGAATTTAATTGAATTTAAACATATGAGTTTTAATATCATGATATGTTAATTCAATAATATTCGTATATTATTAAAATTATTGAAATATATTTTAATGTAATATTCTTTAACTGTTTACCTTTTTTTATTACACTGTCAATAGAAGCACTGGAAACAAATATATTTTTAATTTTCCTGTCATTACTCCAAATAGTAAACACATATTCATCCATTTTATTTTAAAATTTTGAAAGTGGTTTAACACTTTTATTTGATCGAATTTTAATATTTTTTTGTAAATTATACCTTTGGTTTTAAAGCAAATGTTAATAAAATAGAGTTCGTACAAGCAAATTATTTAGTAGTATTATTATTATACATATAAAATTTAGATTAAGATGGAAGCTTAAATATGTTAATTAAATCGTACACGTAAAACTTCTTTATTGCATAAATACATTATATTTTTATAATTGGTCATTTGGTTGTAATGAATTTGTTGTTTAATATATTAATTAAAATTTGATTACAAAAAAGTATATTGTTATTGATTAAAAGTATATTCTTGACTAAAATTTGGAATGGTTTAAATTTTTTTAATTAATTTAAATTATGAGCACATACTTCCGAATAGTAATATCGGCTTCGATTATTAAAAAGATTTATTGGTTTCACTTCCATAATCTTTTCAATTTCAACTAAACAATATGTTTTGCCTATATTATAGCTTTCATATAAAATAAGATTTTCATTCTACCACATTTTTAGTAAGTTGCCATAAAATATTGCTTTGTCATATGATCGATTCAAAAAAATTGCTTTCATTATTAAAATTTTTAAATTGCCATTATCATCAGAGTTAAACAGTATAGCGTCATTTTCTTTATATACTGTGTTAAGATACGATATTTTTTTAGTAACAAATGCAAATTGTTCAGGAATGTTTATATTAAACAATTTTTTTGAAAAATATTCAACATGATCGCAAATAATGGAGAATCTAAAACGGTCTTCATTAATACTTGCCTGAGTTTCCTGGTGGCAACTCGCAAGTGTTAAAGTTATATTTTTAAAATTTTTGCACAATTTGGCTATATTTTTAAAATATTGGTGTTTTTGCTCGAACGGTAAGGTCCACAAATTTCTTAGAGAACCGAATTTTCTTATGAGATCCGGATAATGGTAAACGTAGTGGTGCTTTGGTTTTAATGAAGAATTTGGAAAACATTCCTTCCTACATTCGAAATAAACATTTATATGATAGGACAATAATGAAATTAAATTTTCAGATATCGTAGGAGCTAGAATTATTCGACACATTTCAACCATTGTTCCTAGAAACTTCCACACTGAATCCTCAAAATCGTGCACTTTTCCTAACATTATTATTGGGAGAAGTATTACTGTATGTAAAACTTCATTACATTTTCCAGGAATTTTTTTCATATTTTTTTCTATCTTAGGAAAATTTAAATGCATTTTAAATTTTTTCCTTAAATATGATAGAGATATATTAATAAAATCTAGTGTGATGTCATATTCAGAAATAAAGTGTTTTATAATCATCATTAAATCGTGTGGAATAATCCCTTCATACAAATCGTGGCCCAAACAAGGAGGAAGTCCAGGATTACACACATGGTAATGTTCAAGAATGTTAAGACAAGAATCAAATTTTATACCTTTTACCATATTTTCATTTCCAGAATTTAAATCAACTACATTAAGATTATAATTAATTGCATTTCGAGTTTCAGAAAGTGTTAGATCGCAATTTTTAAGTTTTTCACGAGAATAAAAACAGTATCTGCAAAAGTATTCTGTGCTGCTAAAATTCACTGAGAATCCTCCTATCTGATGACTACCCAAGTTATCGCCAACCATTGCGTATAGGGTACCAAAATATTGTTTACCTAAATGTGTATAAGGGTCAATAATTTCGACACCCTCTTTTTCTAATATACGAATATCTTTCATGACTGATTCAAATAATTTCTGGAAACCAAAAATTTTTACGTAGCTTTCTTTACATAGAAAAACAAGTTGAATATTTTGAATTATTGATGATCTGTATTTTTTATCTAAATTGCCTATTATTAAATATCATCCAAGAAGTTTGTGTTTTTTCCTTGAAGATGCTAAGGGACTGCATGTCTCAAATGCGTCTTGAAATAATATTATTTCAATATTTTTGTTATTTTTCAAAAATATATTTTCTTTATAAACAGATCCATCATTATAATCTTTATAAATTCTATCTTCTGATTCTTTAACTTCGTTAAATATATTTATGAACGATTGATCTGACATTAAACATTTTATAGTTTCCAAAATAAGAACATAATAAAAAAAGCAATTATTGTGATATGCATCCTTTCCTAAAAGAATTTGTTGTGGTACAACATATTTGTAATTGCTTTTTATATATATTTTAAGTTTATACGAGGAATCTAACTGATCTAAATCTGAAATTATAGTCGAATTTCTTATAACACTTGCGATTTCATTTTCATGTTTTGAAATATTAAGAGTGTTACATAATTTATTTAATTTATCAATATTTTCATATGAGTTATTCATTAAAATGTCACGGAGCTCATTAGACAGAAATTTCAATGCACTTTACTTTCTGTCAGTTTAAACTTAGATTTTAACTGTACAAATAAAGAAGAAAAAGCATTATTAATGCGGGTATGACAATGGCTTGAAAATTTCAATTTTTCAGAAACTATCCATTTAGAGGGAGAGGTAATATTTCTTATATGAGAAAAAGATATGAGTGCGAGTAACACGCTATATTGAAAAAAATCCTGAAAGTAAAAAAAAATCCAAAAAAAATCCAAAAAAAAGCCATGTCGCTAATGATTTGTCACTGTGTAGCAGCAACAAAACCATTTCTGTCAAAAAAAATCGAAATTTTTTTGGATTTTTTTTGTATATTTTTTGACATTCATGATTTTTTTCAATATTCAAGCATTTTTTTTATTATTTTATTACAAATCGCCGCTTGAATACTTGTTTGCTTCATACGCCATTTTAGAGTTTTTTGAGTTAGGACCATATCTGTAGTGTTTGAGAGATTCTCTTTTTAAAACTGCAATTCGTTTTTTTTTATCTCTAATAGTTACTGAGATATCGAGTAGCAGTTTTGCTCCACATCCACTTCTTTTTTTTTCAATGCTTGCTTGCCTCATTTCTCAAAAATCAGAAAAAAGGTAGCACGTAGAGCAACTTTTCTATACATTTTTCAAGTTATTTTTATTAAATGTTTTTTTGCTCTATATAAATGAGCAATGTACATGAAACATTAACATTAATATTAAATTAATTTTTTTGCTCCATATCCATTGCTCATTGATATAGAACTTTAATGCCAAATTTTTTTTTTTTACTTTTGCCTTATATCCATAGTAATTTTCATAGTCATTATATTATAAGATGGACATGGAGCCGTGCCAGTTATCTTCGGGACCCGTCTTGAAACACGGACCAAGAAGTCTAACATGTGTAAATTGTAAGTTGCAAATTTAGGGTGGATATGGAGCAAAGTGAAAATGTCAAAGGCGTATGAAGCAAACAAGTATTCGAGCAGCGAAATATCTTTGACAGATTAAAAAACAAGAACAATATATTTGACAGCATCAATACGACACTATAGTTGTCTCTCATTGAAAAATATTTGTGTTTCAGTCGCACAAAGAGACATTTTTTTAGTTTTTTTTTGGATTTTGTCAAGCCATTGTCATACGGCCATTATGATTACACTTTCTCTTGAAAAATCGAAATGCAAATTTTCATCAGCGCTCCCATTACTATTATTATGATTTGACACAGCAATACTTTCAGAGTTTGCTTCAATTATATCTGTATTCCAGAAATGTCTCTGATTTTCATTATGTTTTCTGTATATATGAGATCTTAAACTAGATTTATTTGTTATATTAGCGCGGCACTCATAAAATGGACACTGAATTATAGAATTTAAATTTAAATGAGAATTAAGATGATCAAGAGTAAGTTTTAGAATATTTGATTCAAAATTGCATTGCTCAATACTACATTTAAATATTTGGATTAATTCATTTTTTTCTATTTTATAATTTTTTTTATATTGCAGTGTGCACGAAACCAATGAACATTGTAAACTTCATAGCTTGAAAACTGTTTTAAACAATTTTCAAATAAACAATTGAATAGAACTTTTTTTTTGTTCTATGCATATATAAATGTTTATGATACAAATTAAGAGTCTCAGTTTTATATATATTACAGATACTACACTTGTTCGAATTCATATTTTATTAATTATTCACATACCTATATGTAAATTTCACTGTTTTATTGTTATTTTAAATATTAAATTTCACTCTTTATTTTTAATTTAATAATTATTCACGAACCTTTTTAAGCATCACTATAGAACAAAACTCGTCTTTATGTTATGGCGTCTTTTTTAAAATGCTCCAAACATTAAAAAAACCTGAAAATACAATTGACAATGTCTATATGCGAATTTTTTTCTGTAATAAACACTGACAGTGTTAAAACAAAATTGGTAACGGGAATTCACACATCTATCGCTGGAAATAACTATTTTTTTGTTTAAAATCCCAGTTAAAATTAGAATAACGACGTTTTATGTGAAAAAGAACAACGATGGTTTTTTTTTCGCACAGCGACTTGCGTTTTCACATATTTTTATGAGTGAAAAAGACATTTTTTTATGCGAATTTTCAAGCACTTTTTAGAGTGTATATTAAAAACTCGGAAAAGTGTTTTTTATTATTTAATTATAAATGTAGGGTGGATTATATAAATAATTGGTGACCCCGATATAAACACGTAAAGTTTTATACGTATATAAAAGTATAACATTTCATATATAAAAGTATAACATTTATTTAACAAAATAAAAGTATCACATTTATATAACAAAATAAAATTATATTATAACATTTAAATAACAAGATATAACAAGAACTATAAAACAACAATAAAAAAGTGCAAAAACAAAATTTGTCAAAAAAAGTTAAAAGAACGACGTCATCATTTTCAACATATTCTTTGTGAAATTTCAACATATTCATCAGTAAATTTCATCATATTCATCAGTTAAATTTCATCAACATATAACAATTACAACAGTTTAACAGTCAACAGCATCATCAATTTTTTTTAACACGGAATCAAAATTTCTATCAACAAAATTAAACATTCAGAACATCGATTTCACCATTCTGCAAAGTCATCAATTTCATCATTGATTCATCGTATCGGAAAACAAGTAACATTTTATATATTTTTAATATAGTTTTTGTTTGGTAATATTAAAATATACCAATAAATATTAAAATTACATTGGTATAGACAGAAACTATACATTTTTCTTGTGTTAAAATTTATTAAAATTATATATGAACAAATTATAAAATAAAAATTATAAAATTATAATTATTAAAAAATTAAAAAATTATTCAATTAAATTTAATTTAGCTATAGTTAAGAGATTTTTTTTAATATAAAATTCAAAAATTAATTTAATTTGATTTTGCTACAATAATTTTTTTTGTATAATAGAATTCCAGAAAATGCAATTTAATATAATTTTCATATATGTAATTCCAATTTAATATAATTTTCATAACAATTCAAAACTATAAAATCCTGAAAATATATAATAAAAAAACGAATTCAAATTTCAGTTATATAAATTTTCATATTAGTAATAAATATTTTGTTTACACATATATTTTATTTGCCGCATACAATATATAATTATATATAATGTATATATATATTTTTTATATACAATTGAAATTTAAAAATCTTATATAAAATTTCTTTTAAATATATTGCAAAATATAAATATATAAATACATTATAAATAACATTATAAATATATTAAATTATTTTTTAAATACATAAATACATAATACATAAATATAAATATATTAAAATTACTTTTTACAAAAACATATATATTAAAATCAAAAATAAAAAATTAATTTTAAAATTAAAATAAAATTTGCTATTTGCCCGCAACAACTGATTTTATTATTGTTTAATTTTTTTTTTTGCTCTAAACACTTTAAAAGGCCTCTCAGCGAATTTATCAAAATTTTATATACACACAAAAATACACAATATTTTTATACAAAAAGTTTTAAATATAGGGTCATACAAAAATCACATCACATGTTTAGTTATTTTTGGGACCGTCCAAATATTACGTTAAATATTTTTAATTTTTTTTATTTTATTTAAAAAATTTTTTTGGTAAGTTTTTCTAAATTTGGAAATTCATTTTTTTAATTTTTTTTTTTTTAATTTGTTGTAAAAATTTTATATATTTGAAAAATTTAATTTTTTTAATTTTTGAAGGCTTTTTGAAAGTTTTTCTTAATTTTATACGAACCAATTTCTTTAACAATGGAAGATAATAACACCAACATCAAACACGTAAACGTTAATAACGGAACAGAAAATTCTCAACAAAAGAATGCAAATAACGTAGCTCAGAACTCAAATTTATCCAATGAAGTCAGAATTGATTCTGTACGCGTGCGACTACCACCGTTTTGGCCTACGAACTCGTCGACTTCGTTCATCCAAGCCGAAGCTCAATTTCAAGCATATCGAATAACGAACCAAGACACAAAGTACTGCCATAAAGTAATAATATATAGAGAAACTATTTCATATATCATTTTTTGCACAAATTTTTATAAAATAATATAGAAATGTAAGACACCCCAAGATTTTTCATAGGCTAGAACCTTTATTTTAAAAGCCCCCTATTTCTATTCTATTTTCAAAGCTCATTGAAAAAATATTGAAAAAAAAGAAGCACGATTGAATAAACAATCAAAATTTCAAAAAATATTATATGACTTTAAAATATTATAAAGTCATAATAAAAATATTAATTTGATATATTAAAGTTGTATTTACATTATCACACTTTACATAAGACATTCGTATGAAAAATCGTACGAAAAAACCGTATGAAAATGCATACATCAGATTTATCTTAAAACATCGCATCAGACTAGGTATTTTTACGTTCATATTGTACGATTTTTTGATCAGACAAAAAATCGCATGAAATGTTTTATGAAAAATCTGATAATGTAAATGCAGTTTTCTGTAAATACAATTTTGTTATACTTTTTATACTTAAAAAAATATTTTTTCAAAGAGCTTTGAAAATAGAATAGAGGGCTTTTAAAATAAAGGTTCTAGCCTATGAAAAAGCTTGGGATCTTACAATTCTATATTATTTTATAAAAATTTGTGCAAAAAATTATAGATACACGAAGCACAGCAAAACGTGTCCGTGTATACAATTGCCGGAAGATCTACAGCTTCAGCTGTAGCAACAACGCAAGTCATTTAGCACGCATCGAAGCCATAATTGAAAAATTAGATTTCGGGGACAAAGCGTAGAAATGTCAGTGTGAAAAGAAACCTACTGACAATCACCCAAACTTGTAGACGCACCTTGTATAGCGGCTACCGGTACAGTCAAACTCAATAGCCGCCTTAATAGCCGCCTTAACTGAACAACAATAAAAACAATCGGAACAAAAATTTTGAAACTCAATTTTGGTCTTCGAAGAGATTTCATTTATGAATTTCTACTAGCCGATATTGATAAAGCTATTATAGCTGCTGATTTTCTTAAGAGATACGGTTTAATCGTAGATCTACGAAACAAGAAAATCATTGATCCAATTACAAAATTATCAATCAATACTCTTTCTATTTCATCCGACACACCGACACCAAAACTCTGCCTATTGCAAAACGAATATTCGGAAATTCTATCGGAATTCCCGGAATTAAGTCAACCTCCGAATTATTTTAAGCCGGTCAAACACTAAGTATTTCATCACAGAGCCACAAAAGACCAGCTACCTTTTTCAAAACCTAGACGTTTAGACCCGTCCAGGCACGACGCGGATAAGAAAGAGTTCGACCTCATGGTCGAAATGGGCATTTGTCAACCGTCCTATTCACCAGTATCGTCTCCATTGCATATGGTGCGTAAGAAGAATAACACGGATTGGCGTCCGTGTGGTGATTACCGTCGGTTGAACGCGGCCACTATTCCCGACCGGTACCCAATCCCACATATTCAGAATTTCGCAATGAAGTTAAACGGTGCAAAAAAATTTTCAAAACTCGATTTGATCCGGGCATACCATTTAATACCGGTTTCTGAAACTGATATTCACAAAACCGCAATTACTACGCCATTCGGATTATTCGAATTTAGGCGGATGCCTTTCGGACTACGAAACGCAGCACAGACGTTTCACTGTTTCATGAATGAGGTTTGTAGATTTTACCTTCGTGTACATCGACGACATCCTCATTTCATCACCAGATCCGAAAACACATAAAACCCCGAGCAGAATCAACGCAGAATACATAACGAAGTCTACATAAGATATGTCAATAAAGTTAAAATGTATGAAAACATATGAAACCGATTATAACAAACGCAGCCTACGCAGCCTCGTCGCAGAATCGAAAAAAAAGTTAACCAACTTTTAACTTTTTTCGCAGGTAACGCCGGTGGATGTCATAAATATTATCATTTCAAATTTATTTTTGATGATTGATGGTTAGAAATTTATTAAGCGTGTAAATTAAAAAAAAAATAATGAGTTTTGAGGAAAAATTAATTGGTGAAGTGCAAAAGTATCCAGTTTTGTACCAAAAGAGCGCTGGGGGATACAAAAATGTATCAGTGAAATGTAGAATTTGGAACACCATTGGCAAAGACCTAGGAGTAAGTGGTAAGTTGAAATATCTAATTGATGTTGCAATTTACTAGTATTTATTGGGAAAAAATCAACACCAGCTAAAACAAAATCAAAAATTTCATTTAAAAAAAGCAAAACAAATATCTGTCAAATTTACATAACGCAGCAACACTACTTTTCATTGTGGTCGACAATTTTTTTTCTTATGTAGGCTGCGTTTTCTTATGTTGGCTGCGTATGTATTCTGCGTTGATTCTGCTCGAGACATAAAGAACATTTGCGTAAACTTTTTCAAAGGCTATCAAATTTCGGAATTACAATTAATCCTTCTAACTGCGTTTTTGGTGTCACCGAGCTAAATTTCTTAAGCCTTCGGATCACCAAAAATGGGATTTCACCTTCCGAAGAGAGAGTCGAAAGCATAAGAAATTTTCCAACTCCCAATTCTATTCGACAAATACAACGTTTTATCGGAATGGTAAACTATTACCACCGGTTTGTTCCAAAATTGGCTGAACTTTTAACACCAATTTATAATTACTTGACTCAAATATTAAAAGAAAAACAAACTTTTAACATGGCCTGAAAATCTTAACACTTCGTTTCATAAATTAGCAAATGCTACAATGCTTGCTCATCCATAAGCGGACGGAAAATATATCATCTCGACCGATGCTTCCGATATTGCATTAGGAACTGTTCTTCAACAACCAACACAACTCGGCTGGTAACCTATTGCGTTTTTCTCGCGAAAATTGTCACCGGCCGAAAGAAAATATCCCGCTCTCGATCGAGAATTGTTAGCAATATACGCATCTATCAAACATTTTCGGTATGCGGTAGAAGGACAAGAAACTACAATTTTCACCGATCACAAACCATTGATCTATGCAATTTGTTCGAAGTCGGAAAGAAGTCCGCGACAGACACGACATCTGGATTTTATCGCGCAATTAACCAAGGACATTCGACATATTTCCGGTAAAGAAAACGTGGTAGCCGACAAATTCATACGTCCTAACCATAGTTGATCGCCTCACGCGATGGCCCTAAGCATACGCCTTACCCGACATGACTGCGTTAACAGTCGCTAAAGCTTTCGTCATTAATTATATTTTGCGATTCGGAATACCAGCGACAATTACAACCGATCAAGGTGCACAATTCCAGTAGAAATTGTTTCAAGAACTGACGTGAATAATAGGTGTTTTCCGGACCCGGACAACTCCTTACCACCCTCAATCAAACGGGTTAGTCGAGCGGTTCCACCGACAATTAAAGGACGCTCTAAAAGCCAGAGGAAATAGTCCAAACTGGAATTTAGATTTGCCTATAATTCTGCTTGCCATTAGGGCAGCAGTTAAAGAAGACCTCCAGTGTTCGCCAGCAGAACTAGTTTACGGTCAAACACTTAAAATACCAGGTGAATTTTTCATCAACAGGACACCTGAGTCATGTGACAGTAACACATTAATCACAAAACTTAGAGACACCATGAAGAATTTAATTCTTATCTCGACTCGGCAAACAGACCAAAATAAAAAATTTATTCCACAGTCATTGGAGTCGTGTAAACTTGCATTTGTGAGAAACGATAAAATTAAACCGACCTTAGCACTATTACATTTCACTCGGAGAAGGGTGATGTAGTGACAATGGTAATTTCGCCCATTAATTATTTAATATTTAATCAAACTGTAATTCTTTCAATTAATTAATCACACGATAATGAGAAACAATCAATAATATCGAATGTTCTCGATTTCGAGATTTAATTGGTCAAGCGCATCTTAATAATAATAAATAATAATAAATCAATAATATCGAATGTTTTCGATTTCGAGATACCATGAACAACTCACTTCACTTCATTTTGAGTTATCAAACGAGAAGCCAGTTTTTTTATAAAGTGTTTAGAAATATTATTAAAAGTCAGTTAAAGAATAAAGTTAAAATATTAAAAGTCAGTTAAAATCAGTTAAAATAATGTATATTAAATAAAGATTTTAAAATTGTTATAATTTATAATATTATAATTAAAATATTACAAAAAAAACATTTAATAATATATAAGTAATATTTGAATAAACATTTGTACATTAATAAATATAAAATCAATTACATTAAAATTACATACACGTTCTTTAAACATTACAAACAAATTAAAATACTGAATTCTTTTTATATATATATATTAATAATAATAATTAATAATAAATTTAGTGTATATTAAAAACTCGAAAAAGTGTTTTTTATTATTTAATTATAAATGTAGGATGGATTATATAAATAACACCACATTACAATTGGTGACCCCGATATAAACACGTAAAGTTTTTTTATATATAAAAGTATAACATTTATTTAACAAAATAAAAGTATCACATTTATATAACAAAATAAAATTATATTATAACATTTAAATAACTAATAAAATTCTTGTATAAAACTTATGAGATTATATATGAGATTGGCTGGCACAAATAATTTATTATTAAGCTAAAGAAAATACATACTTTATTACAAATGTTAATTGTATAATTGCAAATAAATAAAGTTAATGAGATTTGTAAATTTGGTTACTTAGTTTTGATTTTTAGAATGTTACTAACTGTGTAAGATATAACTTAATATGAGCAATAATTTCATAAAATGTTTTCTAGAAAAATATGATGGTGTACTATTGCAAGAACATAAAGATATAATAATTGATTTTTATATCAGATTTCCAAACACAACAGACACATATACACAACAAATGAATTCACATTTCATATACATGTGCTTGTGTTATGGAACTTTTAAGAAAACAATATATAATGAAAATAATGAATTACTATAAATATCCAACAAAACCAAATAAGTTAATAGTAGTTAATTAAGCGAGTGGTAGTGAAAATGTTTTGGTGTGAAAATATTTATCATGGACAGAAATATTGTATTTGCATGAGAAAATGGAAATCCTTTAAAATAGTTAATGTGAACATTTTTGGTTCGGTGTTAGAGCTTTGGGCAATTCCTGAACATGGTGATGATAAGGTTTTATTACTATCTGTAAGAAATGGTGAATCTTTCCCAACATATCGAAATTGGGGTCTTCAATTTCTTGAGTGGCAGCATGTTCAAATTGAAGTTATGGGTGGTGATAGAATAGCTGGTGAAATAAATAATATAAGCAATGAGAAAAAATGTTTCAAAATAAACAAGTTTTCAATTGACTGTCAATTCGCAGTGGACGATGAATGGGAGATTATTGGAAAGAAAACCTCAGAATCATTATCTCGTACTACCACATCTATATATAGAAAAGCTGACAACATAGTTGTGGATAAATAATCAGAATTGATAAAAAGGCTTAATAATGCATTACTACAATTAGAGAATATGAAGGAAAACTATGGCGATAGAGATACTGTAAATAATATGAAACAAAAAATTATGAGCTTAACAAAAAACTTGAAAACAGTGAAGATGATTTACATGCAAAAAGAAAATAATTCTATTACAGATGATGATGTTTTACGCTTATTAGTATTAGCGGAAGGCAACTTTGGAAGTTCGTTTGCAAAAGAAGGAATAGTCTCAAACAAATTAGATAATTAATATAAAAGTCAATTATCCTAACAAAAATCTCATTCTACAAAATACTATTGAAACATTAACTTCAATCCTTCAACTTAAAGAAGTTTTAAATAAGACGAAAATTTCACTTATTTTTATTTCAAGTTTGATTCTTGCTAATATTTATGGAGCTCCTGTAAATAATAATACATTGAATCAGGATCATAATGGAGATGCTACATTCAATGTTCTACTCCCGAGTAATGAAACAATTCAAATACGCTTGTCTATAAATCTACTAAAACATGTTCATTCTCCTGAACCGGAGGATTCACTGCAAACATCAACTATAAATATCCATTCACCATTACCAAGTGAGGAGCCCCAAAGTTTAACTCGTGTTACTATTGAAGAAGTGATTGAAGCTTTTAAAGCTGATTTAATTAAAAAAGAAAAAGACATTGCTGGTATAATCGAAAGTGAACATATATTTTATAGACATTTCAAATTTGAATATGGTGATGACAAAGAAATCAAAATACGATGTGCCTATGATAGTGATTTTCAAAAAAGATCTTTGAAAATAAAATGTTTGGAATATAAGGAAATTGACAGTGAAAGAATTTTGAGTAACGGTGAAATAGAAAGATATACATCGCATGAGACATCTTATAGATCTGGATGGCTACTATGTAATTCGGTTCGAACCGAAAATATTTTCGAATATGATATTCGATTATACGGAACATTGGCACCATGTGAAATATTCGGATCGAACAACAAGTGCTGCCATTTATTATTGAAAATTTGTTAATTTCATGTCCGTTGAAATTTTTGTCAACTGTCACAGTTTCAAAAAACAAAAACGATATGTGGTGTTTAGTGATTTTTTATAAACAATTTTGTAAATTTAAATAAATTATGGATAGCGTAACATTGTAGTTTGATGAAGAAAATGGAAATGAACAAATTATTAGAACAAGGATTTGAGATAATTCAAATATTATGGAATTAGAAACCAAGAGTTAAAATTTAAATTTTATTACATTTATTTCAGTTCAAAATACAATTTATTTTTATTTTAGTTTTATAAAAGAATTTCCGGCTCTCAAAAGAATTTCGTTGCTTACTAGCAGCTAGAGAACTCCACTATACTCCGGCAAAAGCTGGTAAACTTTAAATGTTTTCTGCGCTTTACACACAATATTTGCCTTAAATTTAAAATGGATTTAAGCAATGAATTATTATACACCGAACCACAGATAAAGATTATGATCGTATTAATAATTTTAATGTGAACTAGAAACTAATAATATAACAAATATTGCTAAGAGAATAAGAGATGAAATAAAAAATAGTTTATAATTATAATTTTGTTATTTTTAATTTCATGTTTGATAAATATTCAATATTTAATAGAAATAGTTCATTTTTATAGGTTTTTCTTCGAATTATTATTACATTGTCTCTGCGCGTTTTTTTTTCAAAATTATTTTTACCTCTGAAATCCAGGTAATTGAAAATAATTGAAACGGCACAATTTAACATATCCGCTAAATTTTTCCATAAATTATTTGACTTATTTCGGCCTTCACTACTTTTGAGCATTCCTTTTGCCAAATCATTATGTTTTTCCATAAATTTCACCATTATTTCAAACTGCCTCTGCTTTGTATTTGAATTTTTTGTTTTTCCCTATAAAAAACAATATATTTTCCCATAATAATTAATTTTTGTATATAACATATATTTTATTAATTTTTATTGATTTATTTATTTAATATGCACATATCCACAATTAATATATAAGAAATACTTACAGTTTTAAAAAAGCGTCCAATCGAATTAATTTTTCACAATTGAAATGGTTATCGAATAAAATATTCGTTTTACGGATAATTTTTTACTCATAATCGAATTACATGGTAGCAAAATGTCCGAATTTTCGAAACGAAAACAAAATATAAATTGGCATCACTGAAATTTAATTTACGGATATCAAAATTTCCGAAATTTGAATTACATAGTACGAATTGTACGTTTACGAATGAAATTTTATTCGAACCGAATTACATAGTAGCCATCCAGATTATTAAATAATTGATTTGAGAAAATTTAACCAAAAGTACAACATGGACATATCTTAAATATGAAACAAAAGATGTACTTTATAATATAATAAATAAATAAAAAGAATTATTTTAGTTTGAAAAATTATATTTTGTTATTTTCATTTACTCTAACCATTTATACAATATTTAATCATTCCTAAAATGCCTATTGACAAACTTGGACGTACTGATGATTGGAGGGAGAGAAAACCCTTACGTGGTCCACCGGGTGTAGGATTTCATTTAACAGTTCAAGGTGATTATGACTTGAAACATAAACGAGTTATAAACATCGCACAACATATAGATAATTTGGATGTTGTTTCAAAACAATTTGTTAACAACGAAACAATTAAAATAAAATCGCAATGTGAAAAATCTTCAAATGAACTAAAAGATGATATTAAAAATTTACCAGATATAATTTTTAATTCACTTAATTTCAAATCTCTAAATGATTAAATAAAATTTTTAAAGGGTGAAATAGAAAAACTAGAAGATTTTTGTAGATCCGTTGATGCATTTGTACATAGACAAAATAAAATTGTTTGATTTACAAGAATTAATATGTAATAAATAAAAAATATATATTTTGAAATAACAAATTTTTGTTTTTATTTATGTATTTACAGAAACATGTACTTATATTATTTTTTTAAATTTTTATATGGAATTGAAGATTTTTCTCCTGATGCTCCTGCTGATGATGATGATGATGGTTTCTGTGAACTTGAAGATTCACATTTTTTTCCCGTACAAAATAATTTATATTTGCACTCCTTCGCTTTATCAATTTTCTTATTTTCGTTGAGTAATTGTTTTTTGTCGCTCATATTTTAGCGTTGATTATTACTTCTGTTATATATGTGTTGTGAATTGTGGCACCCTGTGCTTCAATTTTGGCCAGTCGATCGGATAAAGTTTTGAGTAAAATTAAAATTGTTAATTAAAGCGAGTTGATAAAAAAATTAAGTTTGAATTTGAAATCGGAATTATTATGTTCAATCGGTCGGTTAAAGTATGATTTAAAAAAGCCATTTTAAATTTGTAAAAAATAAAATAAGTCAGTCGATCCGGGGAAAAAATTGATGATTGATTTTAAATTAAAAATTATTACCGTGTATTTTGAAAGATCAAAATTATTATCGTGTTTATTTAAAAAAGAAAAGAAAATTTAGAAAATAAAATTTAATTAAAAAATATTATAAAATTAATTACCAAATCTAAGAAATAACATTTCTTAGATTTATAATAAAATTAAGTTTTTACGTTTATAATAAAATTACGACTAAATTATAATAAAATAAATGAAATTAAATGTGACTTTTTATGTAAAAGTTAAAAGACTAAATTCAATTCAATTCAATTCAAAAGTAGTTTTTATTAAAATTATTAATATTATTTACAAATTACATGTTTTAATTAATTATTATTTAAAAAAAAAAAAAAAAAAAAAAAAAAAAAAAAAAAAAAAAAAAAAAATACAAAGAAACCATTGGCTTATATAGCCGTCTGCTTTTTCTGTAATTATTATATAGTTTTTAATGTAAATCCTACATGTTTTAATTATTAGATTTATTTATTATTTATGTTTTATTATTTATGTTTTATTATCATTATTATTATTATTATTATTATTATGATGATTATTATCATTATTTATATTTATATTTATTATATTATTTATTACTACTTCTAATTATTATTTATTTTTATCTGTACTCATCCTGTATTAATTTCCTATATTTATATGCCTCCACTGTGTAGCCTGCTAATACTTTCCAATTTATACCGTTTAAGATTTCCATTCCTTCATCATAACTCAACACATTCTTATTAAAATAAATTTTTCTTAATTCCCCTAGTATTGGACATTCTGTTAAAAAATGGAAAATATTTTCCTCTTTCTGCAGATTACACATTGTGCACGTTGAAGTTTCCGTACTTATATGCGGCGTATAATTTAGAAATAATAATTCTCCTCTCATTTTAAAAATTGCAGCAATTTCAGACGTTGTATAATTATCATTGAAATAGCTATTTTCTCCATGTTCGTGCTTCATGTTTATGTAAAAGTTTCTATAATTTGATGTTTTCGCCTTATACAGATATTCTTTCCTAAAATCTTCATCTATTTTACTGATTAGTTTATATATATTATTTTTCCATATTTCTCCATTAAATTGATTCCAGTTCATATCTAAATCGTGTTCTTCTGCTAGCTGTATCCAATGTTTAATATGCAACTCTTTTTTACGGTGTATTATATTTGAAATTTTATATGTTAATTTTTCTTTATCTTCACCCATAGTTTTAATTACATAGTCCACATTTAGCTTTAGGGTATAAAGATAAAGTGGTGCAAGACCAGTTTCCACGTAAAGGATGTAGTCAGGACAATAGTTTGGTAATTTGAAAACCCTTTTTAGAAAATATTTTTGTATTTTTTCCACATATTCATATTTTATGTATCCCCAGGTTTGTGCTGCATAACACATTACCGATCTTATAACTGACATAAATATTTTATACTTAACAGAGTGCGGCACATTACTATTTCCTAATAAATTTTTCCATGTACCATTTATCGCTGCTGTTGCTTGGCTATACCTTTCTTCTAGATGTTTATACATACTAATTTTTGGTGTTAAAATCACTCCTAAATACTTATATTCGTTAACGATATCTATTTTCGTTCCATCATAATACCATTTTTCATTTTTTGCTAATCTTCCGCCCGATTTAAAAACCATAATTTTAGATTTATTTGGATTTATTAACAAATTCCATTTTTTAAAATATTGGCTGAGCTTATTAATCATTAACTGTAATGATTCCGGTGTTTCAGCTAATATCACCATATCATCAGCATACATTAATATTTTTATTAATAATTCTAATATTTGTACGCCTCCTGGTAGTATTTCTACGATATCATCAATGAACATTGTAAATAGAGTTGGACTTATAATACATCCTTGTTTGAGTCCCATCGTGGTCAGAAATTCATCCGATACTGCTAAGCCATTCCAGACTTTTACAATAGTTTTTGCGTATATTGCTTTCAACATCATCTTAAATTTATGTGAGATTCCCTTTACATCTAGCTTATATATCAATGCGTTTCTATCAATACAATCGAAAGCAGATTTTAAGTCTATAAAAAATGCGTATACTTTTTTATTTCTTATTTGTCGCAGTTTTATAACATTCGTTAAGACATATATTTGGTCATTTGTTCCATACTTTTCCCTAAATCCTGCTTGATATTTTGACAGTAGTTGTTTTTTATTAATAAATTCATTCAGGCGTCTTAACAGCAACGAGCAGAAAACTTTAGCAATGGAGTTAGAAAATGCTATTGCTCTATAGCTTGATGTGTCATTTGGATCTCCTTTTTTATATATTGGGTAAATAATTGATTTTTGGAAGTCTATTGGTATTGTAGCATTTTTATATATAATATTGAAAAAGTTTAATAATTTCTCTTTATATTCCATTGGCGCATTTTTCAGAAATTCTACTGGAATTCTATCCTCTCCCGGTGCTTTATTATTTTTCATTTTGTTTAGTACCATCATTAGTTCTTGTATAGTGAAATCTGGATCTAGAATATCTGACTCTATATATGTTTCAGCAAACTGAATAGATAGTGATGAATTAGGTGGATTCAGTTGTATGGAAAAATAGTTTGCTAATTCTTGCGCACATATTTTTCTGCCCAAAACGGGGACAAATCCCTTTAGTTTATTGATAATTTTCCATATACTTGTAGAATCTTTTGCTTTTATTAAACTTATCGCAAGATTATTGTTATATTTGTTTTTTTTTTGTACGCATAATTCTTTAAATTCTCGATTTATTTTTATATACAACTTTCTATATTCTTCTCTTTCATTTTTTTTGTACATTCTGAGGTATTTAAATGACGCTTTTCTTGCTTTCCAGCAATGCCAATCAAACCACTCTTCTCGAAATGTTATATTATTGTTAGATTTTCTTACTATTGAAGCTATAATACAGTTTCTTAAACTTCTACTAATTTCCTCTACAGCTATATTTTCAGTTTTTATTTCTATACTTTTTTCTGTCATTTTTTCTTGATATTGATGTTTATAGTTTTCTTTCCAAAGCATTTTTGGCAATAGATTTATCTTCTCATATTCATTGTTTACATTTATATTAATTTTTGCAGTAATTGGCATATGTTCTGTATAGTTTTTTTCATTTACATTGAATTCTTCTAAAATATTTTCCCATTTTCCTTTAACCATACATATGTCAATTACTGACGCACCGTTGGAGTTAATAAACGTATATTCGCCACTTTCATCTCCTTTTGAACACCCATTGATTATATAGTACCCTAATTCATTACACATTTCCAAAACGTATTTGCCTTTACTATCTAGTTTTAAATCTTTAGATTTTCTTTCATTTCTAAATAAACAGTTCATCTGACCAATTCTCGCGTTAAAGTCACCTATTAACATTACATTGCTTTTATTAAAATCTTTTAAATAGTCTTTTAGTTTATTAAATTCATCATTCCATCTGCTATAGCTGATGTAGACTGGTACAATATAGTACATAGTATTGTAGTTTTTGATTTCTACAACAACTTTATTATGAATTTCTTTGAAAGTGACATGGAAACTTCCCTTTTCTCTTAATATACCAAAGATATAACCTTCTATTGGCCTTCCGATATTTTGTTTGGTAGCTGGTATGCAGTATAATTCATGCGATTGAAAGTAGTTGTTAAATTCATTTATTTTATCTTTTGTTACAAATGTTTCATATAATAAAAATACATTAAATTTTCGTACAAATTGGAAAAAATCATTATAAATTCTTTTACTCGCAAGACCTGCAACATTATAGCTTAGAATTTCCAACTTTCCATCATTATTATTATTATTATTATTATTATTATTATTATTATTATTATTATTATTATTATTATTATTATTATTATTATTATTATTATTATTATTTTTATTATTATTATTATTATTATTATTATTATTATTATTATTATTATTATTATTATTATTATTATTATTATTATTATTATTATTATTATTATTATTATTATTATTATTATTATTATTATTATTATTATTATTATTATTATTATTATTATTATTATTATTATTATTATTATTATTATTATTATTATTATTATTATTATTATTATTATTATTATTATTATTATTATTATTATTATTATTATTATTATTATTATTAATATTAAGGTTAAAGCAGACAGCGTTTGATTGTTATTTACTATCGTTTTCTTCTTTCAATAGTTGATTTACTTTTTCTTCAAGATTGATGCCAAATTTTTCTTTAATTTTTATAATTCCAGTTTCTTCCAAAAATTTCCCATTAAGTTTGTGTTCGTATAGAAGACCATCACCATTTTTCCATTTGAATTTATAATCCTCAATAAACATGCCACCATTGGAGACTTTAATTTTTATATTTTTATCTTTTTTAATAATTTCCCTTCTAATAGCTAATAGTTTATTTTGAGCTTTTTGGTAGTTTGCCGGGAGATCTTTACTTATTGAGATACTTGAATTTTTTAGTAATTTTATGTTTTTCATAATAGTATATATAGATCTTATCGACTGAAACTCTACAAGAATGTTTGCTTTTGTGTTAATATTATCATTATTTTTGCGTAAGGTTATTACTTTCTCTATTGCCAGTGGAGTTGCAATTTTTAAATCGTTTTTAATTATATTTGAAATTTTGGTTTCTAAATCATCATTTTTCTCTATTTCAACATTACGAAAAATAAGATTTCTTTTCTGGTAGATCATCTTCATTTTTTCTATTTCATTTTCCAGTTTTTCAATTTTTTGCTCGTTTGCGTTAACTTTTTCTTTGAGAATCTGATTTTCTTTTAGTATATCTTTAATATTTAAATCTATTGTATCTAATTTATTCAATTTATTGTTAATCGGTGTTAATAGCTCTTGCATTTTTTCCAACGTTATAGGTGCTGTTTTATCCATATTTTTGACTTTTTTCTTTTGTAGATTTTGTTCTTCACCTTCAGCTGAGGAATTAGAGAATGCTTCTGATCTTTCTCGTTTTGATTTATATTCGATTTCTTGATTGTCCACAAATACGTCGTCACTCCCACTACTCATTTATAGTTTTATATATTATTTTATTTGTGCCTAAATTTATGCAAAATAATTAATAAATTATTTTGCAATCTAAATCTCATATAATAAATGCTAAAAGCTCATATAATATTTCCAATAGATTGCGTTGCATAAGTATTTAATGAATATGACGAAGTGACAGGTTGAATAGACAAAAAACAGGTTGTATTGAAATGACCTTTGAACACTTTTTTCTTTATAGAAATTTTTTGTTGAGTTGATTTATTTTCTTTCACTTTTCAAATTTAAGAATTTTCAATCACCAAAAAGTAATCCAAATACCTGTTTATTGCTCCCACGAATATTATCAAAATGAAGTAGAGATGAAGATGATTATTTTTATACAACAATATCCAATATTAAAAACATAAATCAATAAGAAAATAATATTTTATTATCCACTAAAATATATTAGGTATTTACACCACAACTCTCTCTCCTTTTCCTCCTTTTTTAAAAGACTAAAATTGTTTTTATTTAAGAAAGAAATTATTTCAAATTAAAAAAGGTGAGATAAAACAATTAAAATAAAGATAAAAATTTATGATTGTAAAACTAATTTTACAACATTGGCGCTGCGGACAGGATGAGAAGTACGTTTCTCGTCCAAAAGAATTTGTGTAAAGGTAAAACGGGAGATTAAAAATAAAAAAAAAAAAATTTATCATAAAATAAAAGTGGACTAAAAATAGTTAAAAAAAATATATTAATTTAACGTTAAATAAAATTTTATAAATCATTATTATAAAATTTTTTTTGTAAAAAAAAAAAAACAAAAGTAGCAGTAATTTAAATAAAACATCTTTTTAATAAAATTAAAATAAAAACAGTGATATCAGAAAAGTTGCAGTTGAAAAGTGGTAGCAGATTAAATAAAGGTAGCAGTTAAAAGTTGCAGTAGAATAGCAGAATTTTTTTAACAAAATAGCAGAAGACGAAGCTGGTAGCGGAAAAAGAAAAAACAAAAAAAAAGGGAAATTTTTTTAGAAAAATTTTTGTAAAGTAGTAAGTCATTTTTTTTTCTAATATAAAAATATATAAAAACACGGGTTGCTAAATATTTTAAAAATATATATATATATAATAGAATATATATATAACTAAGTATAAAATCAATTTTTTTTGTAAAAATAATTTTTTTTTTTTAAATGAATAAATCGAAATCTTTAGGAAGATACGGATCTTCATTATTTTTTATAATTAAATTTACAAAATCTAATAGACTTAATAATGGAGAATAATAAAATTTATTTTTTGGCAAATTATTAAAAAAAAAAAAATGTAAATTTTTGAATCTAATTAAATGACAAAAAATTGTGTGAAAAATTGATTTTTTTTTTGAAAATAAAAGAATTTGTTAATTTAGAAAGAAAATTTTATGAAAAATTTAAATTAATGGCCAAAAAGTAAAATTAAAATTTTTAATTATAAAAAATATATAAAATAATAAATATATAAAATCCTTAATGAAATTATAAAAAAAATATATATATATAAAAAATCCTTTTTTTTTTTAAATTCCTAGTGAATCAAAATCTTTACAAAGTTAATACAAAATAAAATAAAATGCATATATGAAAAAGAACCCCCTAAAATAATATATGTATAAATATACATATACAAAAAAAAATGATATTTTTTCTTATATACTACCAAAAACCTTAACCTATCCTAATAGTTAACCTAATTTCAATTTTTCTCTCTTCAATAAAATTTTAAAATAAAATAGGTATATAATAAATAAAATTGGGGTACACATACATAGGTATATAAAAAATAATAAGTAAAAGTTTTAAATAAGAATCAATGTACAAATACCTATACAATGAAAAATCATAAATTATTAAACATTATTATCATATATTATAATTTTTATTTGTATACATAAAATTTTTATTCTCCAAGTACAAATTGCAAATTGTGCGTTTTTGGTCAATTTGAATTAAAAGTTTATAATAAAGTTTTGTTTACGTGAAATATAATATACATAGAAGTGTATTATTATCAAAGTAAAATCGACATAAAAATAGGGTAACAAAACTAATTACGGTGTAAAAGGTTAAGTTTATTTAATTTAACACAAAACTGTATACAGAAAGTGCAAAATAAAATTGTGCACTAAGTTGACACAGGGCTGTGTAAAAATAAAGAACTTAATGAAAATTTTTTTTTTACATAAGTGTTAAAATATTTTAATAAAAATTGGTTTTAATAACCAACATTTTTTTCGTTACCCTATATTTTCATTTTATATTAAAATTTCAATTTTTTGTTTGTAATGACGAAAATTATATATACATATATATAAAATGATATATATATATATTTTCAAATTACGTTTGATCATTTTTATATAAAATAATTTTGTCAATTTTTAATATAAAATTGATATTAATTAAAATATTTTTAATGACGTACGTAAGTTTCATTAGAGCAAAGCGCGTTTTTTTTTGTAAAATCATTTAAGGATCATACTATGAACATTTTTAAAACAAAATTTTTTTTTGGAAATGAATAAAAATTTTTTTTGCGTAATTTTAGGAGTTGGAAAACTTATATTTCCTATTGATTTACTGTTTGTTTGAGAAACAAAATTTTTTATTATTGCATACTTTTAGGGAATGAGAAAAATAAAAATAAAATAAATATAAAGGAGTATTTTATCTTAAATAAATTTTATTTTACATGATTTACGTTGAATAAAATAAAATTTTAAATGAATAAATTAAATAAAAATAAATTGTAGCAAAAACAAATAAAATTTTTTCGACCCCTAAAATATATTTTTTCAGAACTTTTTATATAAAATGACCCCTAAAAAAAAAAAATTTTTTTTATTAAAATTTATTAAAATATGACCCCTAAATCACAAAATAAAAAAAGGTACATATATATTGATGTTGTTGTTTAATATTTATTTTATTAACTAATGTCGCAAAATTCAAAACCCCCAACGTTGGCGCAATCAATTTTAAAATTTTCAAAGAGAATATCAACATTTTCATTTTTAAATTCAAGTCCGGAATTTGAAAATTCGGATGAACAAACTAAAACAAACGTAGAAAATATAGAAGCGGAACCAAATTTAGAAGTATTGGATAGAAATAACTTTGTTGATTTTTTACATCAAGTACAAGGAGAACGAATATCAGAAAATAGAAAAAGTTTTAGAACATTGCGGTCAGGAGCAAAATACAACAGAATTGGCCCAATAAGGAAACCAAGGAAAACTAGAAGAAATAAAGTTATAATTGCCAAAACGGAAAAAAAAAGTTTGAATATAAAAACAAGTGACAAAATGAATCCAATAAACGACCCCCCAATTGCACATCGAGATGAATACGTTGCGGAAAACTTTACAAATGACAATTCATATCATTTGGAACCAACTTTGTTACCAGTTGAAAAAATAATAAAAACATTTTTAGTACAAGTTTCAACATTTTCGGGTGTAGGGTTGAATATTGAGAATGAGTTGAACAATTTTCTCGAATTAGCTCATCAAACGTACGAATTGACCAGAGACGAACAAAAGGGTATATTATTGAGAATCTTGATTACAAGTAAACTGACTGGTGCAGCCAACGCACTTTTCAGATATGCCAACGTTGAAAACTTTAACCAATATAAAGATATTTTACGTAATCGTTTTATAGAGAGCAAGGATATGGCTACATTAGCATCGGAAATGATGGGAATGTATCAATACGAAAACGAATCAGTGGAATTATTTGGAGAAAGAATAGCAGAAAAATTGGCGGCATATAGAAACAGAGTAAACGAAAGATATCAAAACGAGGGACGAGCTTTAATCAATGAAATGGAGATAACCGCAAAGAGAATATTTTTAGGAGGACTGCGTTCATCAGAATTGAAACAATATTTAATCTTTAAAGACCCCGAAAACTTAAGAGTGTCCATAGGAGCGGCTCGACAGTATTTGAATGAAACAAGGAACTTAGGCAATATAGGGATTTCGGATAAAAATAGTAGTAATAATCAAGGGGACCAAATGATGAATTTATTAACCACTATGATGAAAAAATTAAATGAAAATGGCGGACATGGGCAACAACCAAATAATAACCGGTTAAATCATGGCAACAATTTTAGAAATAATAGTAATAATAATTATTTCCGGGGAACAACAGGGAATTTTAAGTACAACAACAACAACAACAATAATGCCCAATTTACAAATAATAATAATTATAATAATAATAATAAACAATTATCAAACAGTAGTAGCAACAATAATTTTAATAAAAACAATAAGACCCCTAACAGAAATTACAATATGGTTAGTGGTAATAATTTTCTAAACAACAATAAAAATAATACAAGTAATTATAATAATAATTATAATAATAATTACAATAATAATAATAACAATAGGAACAATAATAATGGTAATAATAATAATGGTAATAACAAGGTTCCATTTAAAGGAACAACTGCAAATACGACGATTAAATGTTTTAAGTGTGGTGAACCAAGTCACCTTAGTAGAGATTGTACATGGCAAATCCAGTTAACACCAGTGCAATGCACTAATTGTGGAATGAATGGACATGAATCCACTCATTGTTTTAAACTACGGTCGGGAAATAATAATTTTGCAAATCAAAGGATACTCGCATTAAATAACGAAGAAAGTTTAGAAAAGACCCCTTGTGAAATTGTTGGAGATAATAATATTAATGAAAATATAAATAAAGAAATGGAATTTTTTAATAAAGAATTTTGTTTAAATAGTACTAATGTTAATATTGAAAAAGAAGAAAAAATGGAAATAATTTTTAAAACAGCAGACAAAAATAAGGAAATAAAAAATATAAAAGAATTCAAAATAACTGCACGGAAAATAATAAATCAATCAATAAGATTTTAATTGTAGTAAAAAAAAACAAAAAAGAGGAAATATGTAAAAAAAAATATAATAAATGTAAGGAAAAATATAATTACAATAATATAAAATATTTAGAAAAAATATATAAAATATATAAATATCAAATAAAATTATGAATATATAAATAAAATTAAAAGAAATTTATTATTTATAAAAGAAATTTATAAAAGAAAGTATCAATTAAAATTAAAGAAAGGAAAAATGTACAAAAGAAAATTTAGTATAAAAAGATATAAATTTCTAGTAAAAAAATATTTAACAATATTTACAAAATAAAAAAAAAAAATGTTTAGAAAAAAAATATATATATATAAAAAGTAAATAAAAAAATTTTAAAATACAAAATATATATTAATAAAAGAAATTTTTAGTAAATATATACAAATATACATGTTTTTATAAAGTTAAAAAAATATATATATAAAAATATATATAAAATAATTTTAAAATATAAGAGTGGAAGAAAATCTTCTACCCTTATATTTTTTCTAAGAGAGAAGGTGTTGTGAATTGAGGCACCCTATGCTTCAATTCACAACGGAAATCAATAAATTTCAAATTAATAAAATTATTAAATTTAATTAATGAAAAACAAAAGTTTGAAATTACGCGTTGCTCGTGCACAGAGAAATAATTTAATTCAATAAATAATAATTTCTCTGTGCTGACAACGCGTAAAATTAATTAACCAATCGAATTAAAATTAATTTAAATTATTTTGTTGGAGAAGCTGATTGGTTTTCCACAAAATTATTGGAAAGATTTTGGAAAACCAAAAAAGCTCTCCAACAAAATAAAATAGAAAGAAAAATGAAAATTTTGGCCAGTCGATCGGATAAAGTTTTGAGTAAAATTAAAATTGTTAATTAAAGCGAGTTGATAAAAAAATTAAGTTTGAATTTGAAATCGGAATTATTATGTTCAATCGGTCGGTTAAAGTATGATTTAAAAAAGCCATTTTAAATTTGTAAAAAATAAAATAAGTCAGTCGATCCGGGGAAAAAATTGATGATTGATTTTAAATTAAAAAATTATTACCGTGTATTTTGAAAGATCAAAATTATTATCGTGTTTATTTAAAAAAGAAAAGAAAATTTAGAAAGTTTAAAATAAAATTTAATTAAAAAATATTATAAAATTAATTACCAAATCTAAGAAATAACATTTCTTAGATTTATAATAAAATTAAGTTTTTACGTTTATAATAAAATTACGACTAAATTATAATAAAATAAATGAAATTAAAGGTGACTTTGATAATAAAATTAATAAATAAAATAAATAAAATTAATTTTATGTAAAAGTTAAAAGACTAAAATTGTTTTTATTTAAGAAAGAAATTATTTCAAATTAAAAAAGGTGAGATAAAACAATTAAAATAAAGATAAAAATTTATGATTGTAAAACTAATTTTACAACATTGGCGCTGCGGACAGGATGAGAAGTACGTTTCTCGTCCAAAAGAATTTGTGTAAAAGTAAAACGGGAGATTAAAACTAAAAAAAAAAAATTTATCATAAAATAAAAGTGGACTAAAAATAGTTAAAAAAAATATATTAATTTAACGTTAAATAAAATTTTATAAATCATTATTATAAAATTTTTTTTGTAAAAAAAAAAACAAAAGTAGCAGTAATTTAAATAAAACATCTTTTTAATAAAATTAAAATAAAAACAGTGATAGCAGAAAAGTTGCAGTTGAAAAGTGGTAGCAGATTAAATAAAGGTAGCAGTTAAAAGTTGCAGTAGAATAGCAGAAATTTTTTAACAAAATAGCAGAAGAAGAAGCTGGTAGCGGAAAAAGAAAAAACAAAAAAAAAAGGGAAATTTTTTTAGAAAATTTTTTGTAAAGTAGTAAGTCATTTTTTTTTCTAATATAAAAATATATAAAAACACGGATTGCTAAATATTTTAAAAATATATATATATATATATAATAGAAAATATATATAACTAAATATAAAATCAATTTTTTTTGTAAAAATAATTGTTTTTTTTAAAATGAATAAATCGAAATCTTTAGGAAGATACGGATCTTCATTATTTTTTATAATTAAATTTACAAAATCTAATAATCTTAATAATGGAGAATAATAAAATTTATTTTTTGGCAAATTATTAAAAAAAAAAATGTAAATTTTTGAATCTAATTAAATGACAAAAAATTGTGTGAAAAATTGATTTTTTTTTTGAAAATAAAAGAATTTGTTAATTTAGAAAGAAAATTTTATGAAAAATTTAAATTAATGGCCAAAAAGTAAAATTAAAATTTTTAATTATAAAAAATATATAAAATAATAAATATATAAAATCCTTAATGAAATTATAAAAAAAATATATATATATAAAAAATCCTTTTTTTTTTTGAAATTCCTAGTGAATCAAAATCTTTATATACAAAGTTAATACAAAATAAAATAAAATGCATATATGAAAAAGAACCCCCTAAAATAATATATGTATAAATATACATATACAAAAAAAAATGATATTTTTTCTTATATACTACCAAAAACCTTAACCTATCCTAATAGTTAACCTAATTTCAATTTTTCTCTCTTCAATAAAATTTTAAAATAAAATAGGTATATAATAAATAAAATTGGGGTACACATACATAGGTATATAAAAAATAATAAGTAAAAGTTTTAAATAAGAATCAATGTACAAATACCTATACAATGAAAAATCATAAATTATTAAACATTATTATCATATATTATAATTTTTATTTGTATACATAAAATTTTTATTCTCCAAGTACAAATTGCAAATTGTGCGTTTTTGATCAATTTGAATTTAAAAGTTTATAATAAAGTTTTGTTTACGTGAAATATAATATACATAGACGTGTATTATTATCAAAGTAAAATCGACATAAAAATAGGGTAACAAAACTAATTACGGTGTAAAAGGTTAAGTTTATTTAATTTAACACAAAACTGTATACAGAAAGTGCAAAATAAAATTGTGCACTAAGTTGACACAGGGCTGTGTAAAAATAAAGCACTTAATAAAAAAAATTTTTTTACATAAGTGTTAAAATATTTTAATAAAAATTGGTTTTAATAACCAACATTTTTTTCGTTACCCTATATTTTCATTTTATATTAAAATTTCAATTTTTTGTTTGTAATGACGAAAATTATATATACATATATATAAAATGATATATATATATATTTTCAAATTACGTTTGATCATTTTTATATAAAATAATTTTGTCAATTTTTAATATAAAATTGATAGTAATTAAAATATTTTAAATGACGTACGTAAGTTTCATTAGAGCAAAGCGCGTTTTTTTTTGTAAAATCATTTAAGGATCATACTATGAACATTTTTAAAACAAAATTTTTTTTTGGAAATGAATAAAAAATTTTTTTGCGTAATTTTAGGAGTTGGAAAACTTATATTTCCTATTGATTTACTGTTTGTTTGAGAAACAAAATTTTTTATTATTGCATACTTTTAGGGAATGAGAAAAATAAAAATAAAATAAATATAAAGGAGTATTTTATCTTAAATAAATTTTATTTTACATGATTTACGTTGAATGGTAGCGGAAATAAAATTAATAAAATAAAATTAAAATTAATAATTTTAAATGAATAAATTAAATAAAAATAAATTGTAGCAAAAACAAATAAAATTTTTTCGACCCCTAAAATATATTTTTTCAGGACTTTTTATATAAAATAGAAAAAGTTTTAGAACATTGCGGTCAGGAGCAAAATACAACAGAATTGGCCCAATAAGGAAACCAAGGAAAACTAGAAGAAATAAAGTTATAATTGCCAAAACGGAAAAAAAAGTTTGAATATAAAAACAAGTGACAAAATGAATCCAATAAACGACCCCCATTATTTTAATTTCCAAAAAGCAAATAATACAAATAGAACAATAAATAAACCGGAACTATCAGGATTAAACTCGACCCCTATTCCACCACCACCACCAATTGCACATCGAGATGAATACGTTGCGAAAAACTTTACAAATGACAATTCATATCATTTGGAACCAACTTTGTTACCAGTTGAAAAAATAATAAAAACATTTTTAGTACAAGTTCCAACATTTTCGGGTGTAGGGTTGGATATTGAGAATGAGTTGAACAATTTTCTCGAATTAGCTCATCAAGCGTACGAATTGACCAGAGACGAACAAAAGGGTATATTATTGAGAATCTTGATTACAAGTAAACTGACTGGTGCAGCCAACGCACTTTTCAGATATGCCAACGTTGAAAACTTTAACCAATATAAAGATATTTTACGTAATCGTTTTATAGAGAGCAAGGATATGGCTACATTAGCATCGGAAATGATGGGAATGTATCAATACGAAAACGAATCAGTGGAATTATTTGGAGAAAGAATAGCAGAAAAATTGGCGGCATATAGAAACAGAGTAAACGAAAGATATCAAAACGAGGGACGAGCTTTAATCAATGAAATGGAGATAACCGCAAAGAGAATATTTTTAGGAGGACTGCGTTCATCAGAATTGAAACAATATTTAATCTTTAAAGACCCCGAAAACTTAAGAGTGTCCATAGGAGCGGCTCGACAGTATTTGAATGAAACAAGGAACTTAGGCAATATAGGGATTTCGGATAAAAATAGTAGTAATAATCAAGGGGACCAAATGATGAATTTATTAACCACTATGATGAAAAAATTAAATGAAAATGGCGGACATGGGCAACAACCAAATAATAACCGGTTAAATCATGGAAACAATTTTAGAAATAATAAATAATAATAATAATAATTATTTCCGGGGAACAACAGGGAATTTTAAATACAACAACAAGAACAACAATAATGCCCAATTTACAAATAATAATAATTATAATAATAATAATAAACAATTCTCAAACAGTAGTAGCAACAATAATTTTAATAAAAACAATAAGACCCCTAACAGAAATTACAATATGGTTAGTGGTAATAATTTTCTAAACAACAATAAAAATAATACAAGTAATTATAATAATAATTATAATAATAATTACAATAATAATAATAACAATAGGAACAATAATAATGGTAATAATAATAATGGTAATAACAAGGTTCCATTTAAAGGAACAACTGCAAATACGACGATTAAATGTTTTAAGTGTGGTGAACCAAGTCACCTTAGTAGAGATTGTACATGGCAAAGCCAGTTAACACCAGTGCAATGCACTAATTGTGGAATGAATGGACATGAATCCACTCATTGTTTTAAACTACGTTCGGGAAATAATAATTTTGCAAATCAAAGGATACTCGCATTAAATAACGAAGAAAGTTTAGAAAAGACCCCTTGTGAAATTGTTTGAGATAATAATATTAATGAAAATATAAATAAAGAAATGGAATTTTTTAATAAAGAATTTTGTTTAAATAGTACTAATGTTAATATTGAAAAAGAAGAAAAAATGGAAATAATTTTTAAAACAGCAGACAAAAATAAGGAAATAAAAAATATAAAAGAATTCAAAATAACTGCACGGAAAATAATAATAAATCAAAATAATTATTTAATTAAAAATAATAATACTTTTATCATTGTATTTAAAATAAATGTTAATACTACGGGTATTAAAAATAAAAATTTTAAACCAAAATTGACCCCTATTCTTATTGTTATTATTTTATCATTAAGAAAATTAAATAATAAAATACTAAAATTAAATCATAGGTATAAAAAACATAGGTGGAAGCGTAAAAATAAAGTATATTAATATTAATAAAAAAATATATTAAAGTAAAAAAATTTTAATATCAATAAAAACAAAAAATTTTTTTAAAAAAATTTTTTTTTGGATAATATGGAAAGGGGAGCGTGAACGCTCCAAAACAAATAATAGGGATAATATGCAAAAAAAAAAATCTTATCCTTATTCCTTAAATTCCTATTCCTTTTCTTAAATTTTAATATATATATGCATTTTTTTTTTGTCATAAATTTTACTAAAAATAAAATAAATTTATAATAAAATATATATACATAAAAATAATTATAATATTTAATATATAATTTTATATACAACTTTATTAACTTAATTTTTATTAATAAAATAAAACCAAAAGGATTTTTTTTAAAGTTTTTAATATAAAATAAAACAAAAGGATTTTTTTTTATAAAAGTTTTTAATACTACAAAAGGATTACTTTTTAATATAAAATATAAAACTTTATTAAAAATTAATTTTTAGTAAACACAAAATGATTTTTTTTTAGAATTTGTTAAATAAATCAGTCAATAAGATTTTAATTGTAGTAAAAAAAAAAAAACAAAAAAGAGGAAATATGTAAAAAAAAATATAATAAATGTAAGGAAAAATATAATTACAATAATATAAAATATTTAGAAAAAATATATAAAATATATAAATATCAAATAAAATTATGAATATATAAATAAAATTAAAAGAAATTTATTATTTATAAAAGAAATTTATAAAAGAAAGTATCAATTAAAATTAAAGAAAGGAAAAATGTACAAAAGAAAATTTAGTATAAAAAGATATAAATTTCTAGTAAAAAAATATTTAACAATATTTACAAAATAAAAAAAAAAATGTTTAGAAAAAAAATATATATATATAAAAAGTAAATAAAAAAATTTTAAAATACAAAATATATATTAATAAAAGAAATTTTTAGTAAATATATTTTATAAAGTTAAAAAAATATATATATAAAAATATATATATAAAAATATATATAAAATAATTTTAAAATATAAGAGTCGAAGAAAATCTTCTACCCTTATATTTTTTCTAAGAGAGAAGGTGTTGTGAATTGAGGCACCCTGTGCTTCAATTCACAACGGAAATCAATAAATTTCAAATTAATAAAATTATTAAATTTAATTAATGAAAAACAAAACTTTCCAATTACGCGTTGCTCGTGCACAGAGAAATAATTTAATTCAATAAATAATAATTTCTCTGTGCTGACAACGCGTAAAATTAATTAACCAATCGAATTAAAATTAATTTAAATTATTTTGTTGGAGAAGCTGATTGGTTTTCCACAAAATTATTGGAAAGATTTTGGAAAACCAAAAAAGCTCTCCAACAAAATAAAATAGAAAGAAAAATGAAAATTTTGGCCAGTCGATCGGATAAAGTTTTGAGTAAAATTAAAATTGTTAATTAAAGCGAGTTGATAAAAAAATTAAGTTTGAATTTGAAATCGGAATTATTATGTTCAATCGGTCGGTTAAAGTATGATTTAAAAAAGCCATTTTAAATTTGTAAAAAATAAAATAAGTCAGTCGATCCGGGGAAAAAATTGATGATTGATTTTAAATTAAAAAATTATTACCGTGTATTTTGAAAGATCAAAATTATTATCGTGTTTATTTAAAAAAGAAAAGAAAATTTAGAAAGTTTAAAATAAAATTTAATTAAAAAATATTATAAAATTAATTACCAAATATAAGAAATAACATTTCTTAGATTTATAATAAAATTAAGTTTTGACGTTTATAATAAAATTACGACTAAATTATAATAAAATAAATGAAATTAAAGGTGACTTTGATAATAAAATTAATAAATAAAATAAATAAAATTAATTTTATGTAAAAGTTAAAAGACTAAAATTGTTTTTATTTAAGAAAGAAATTATTTCAAATTAAAAAAGGTGAGATAAAACAATTAAAATAAAGATAAAAATTTATGATTGTAAAACTAATTTTACAACATTGGCGCTGCGGACAGGATGAGAAGTACGTTTCTCGTCCAAAAGAATTTGTGTAAAGGTAAAACGGGAGATTAAAACTAAAAAAAAAAAAATTTATCATAAAATAAAAGTGGACTAAAAATAGTTAAAAAAAATATATTAATTTAACGTTAAATAAAATTTTATAAATATAAAATTTTTTTTGTAAAAAAAAAAGAAACAAAAGTAGCAGTAATTTAAATAAAACATCTTTTTAATAAAATTAAAATAAAAACAGTGATAGCAGAAAAGTTGCAGTTGAAAAGTGGTAGCAGATTAAATAAAGGTAGCAGTTAAAAGTTGCAGTAGAATAGCAGAAATTTTTTAACAAAATAGCAGAAGAAGAAGCTGGTAGCGGAAAAAGAAAAAACAAAAAAAAAGGGAAATTTTTTTAGAAAAATTTTTGTAAAGTAGTAAGTCATTTTTTTTTCTAATATAAAAATATATAAAAACACGGGTTGCTAAATATTTTAAAAATATATATATATATAATAGAATATATATATAACTAAGTATAAAATCAATTTTTTTTGTAAAAATAATTTTTTTTTTTTAAATGAATAAATCGAAATCTTTAGGAAGATACGGATCTTCATTATTTTTTATAATTAAATTTACAAAATCTAATAGTCTTAATAATGGAGAATAATAAAATTTATTTTTTGGCAAATTATTAAAAAAAAAAAATGTAAATTTTTGAATCTAATTAAATGACAAAAAATTGTGTGAAAAATTGATTTTTTTTTTGAAAATAAAAGAATTTGTTAATTTAGAAAGAAAATTTTATGAAAAATTTAAATTAATGGCCAAAAAGTAAAATTAAAATTTTTAATTATAAAAAATATATAAAATAATAAATATATAAAATCCTTAATGAAATTATAAAAAAAATATATATATATAAAAAATCCTTTTTTTTTTTAAATTCCTAGTGAATCAAAATCTTTATATACAAAGTTAATACAAAATAAAATAAAATGCATATATGAAAAAGAACCCCCTAAAATAATATATGTATAAATATACATATACAAAAAAAAATGATATTTTTTCTTATATACTACCAAAAACCTTAACCTATCCTAATAGTTAACCTAATTTCAATTTTTCTCTCTTCAATAAAATTTTAAAATAAAATAGGTATATAATAAATAAAATTGGGGTACACATACATAGGTATATAAAAAATAATAAGTAAAAGTTTTAAATAAGAATCAATGTACAAATACCTATACAATGAAAAATCATAAATTATTAAACATTATTATCATATATTATAATTTTTATTTGTATACATAAAATTTTTATTCTCCAAGTACAAATTGCAAATTGTGCGTTTTTGATCAATTTGAATTTAAAAGTTTATAATAAAGTTTTGTTTACGTGAAATATAATATACATAGACGTGTATTATTATCAAAGTAAAATCGACATAAAAATAGGGTAACAAAACTAATTACGGTGTAAAAGGTTAAGTTTATTTAATTTAACACAAAACTGTATACAGAAAGTGCAAAATAAAATTGTGCACTAAGTTGACACAGGGCTGTGTAAAAATAAAGAACTTAATAAAAAAAATTTTTTTACATAAGTGTTAAAAATTTTTAATAAAAATTGGTTTTAATAACCAACATTTTTTTTCGTTACCCTATATTTTCATTTTATATTAAAATTTCAATTTTTTGTTCGTAATGACGAAAATTATATATACATATATATAAAATGATATATATATATATTTTCAAATTACGTTTGATCATTTTTATATAAAATAATTTTGTCAATTTTTAATATAAAATTGATATTAATGAAAATATTTTAAATGACGTACGTAAGTTTCATTAGAGCAAAGCGCGTTTTTTTTTGTAAAATCATTTAAGGATCATACTATGAACATTTTTAAAACAAATTTTTTTTTGGAAATGAATAAAATTTTTTTTTGCATAATTTTAGGAGTTGGAAAACTTATATTTCCTATTGATTTATTGTTTGTTTGAGAAACAAAATTTTTTATTATTGCATACTTTTAGGGAATGAGAAAAATAAAAATAAAATAAATATAAAGGAGTATTTTATCTTAAATAAATTTTATTTTACATGATTTTCGTTGAATAAAATAAAATTTTAAATGAATAAATTAAATAAAAATAAATTGTAGCAAAAACAAATAAAATTTTTTTCGACCCCTAAAATATATTTTTTCAGAACTTTTTATATAAAATGACTCCTAAAAAAAAATTTTTTTTTATTAAAATTTATTAAAATATGACCCCTAAATCACAAAATAAAAAAAGGTACATATATATTGATGTTGTTGTTTAATATTTATTTTATTAACTAATGTCGCAAAATTCAAAACCCCCAACGTTGGCGCAATCAATTTTAAAATTTTCAAAGAGAATATCAACATTTTCATTTTTAAATTCAAGTCCGGAATTTGAAAATTCGGATGAACAAACTAAAACAAACGTAGAAAATATAGAAGCGGAACCAAATTTAGAAGTATTGGATAGAAATAACTTTGTTGATTTTTTACATCAAGTACAAGGAGAACGAATATCAGAAAATAGAAAAAGTTTTAGAACATTGCGGTCAGGAGCAAAATACAACAGAATTGGCCCAATAAGGAAACCAAGGAAAACTAGAAGAAATAAAGTTATAATTGCCAAAACGGAAAAAAAAAGTTTGAATATAAAAACAAGTGACAAAATGAATCCAATAAACGACCCCCATTATTTTAATTTCCAAAAAGCAAATAATACAAATAGAACAATAAATAAACCGGAACCATCAGGATTAAACTCGACCCCTATTCCACCACCACCACCAATTGCACATCGAGATGAATACGTTGCGGAAAACTTTACAAATGACAATTCATATCATTTGGAACCAACTTTGTTACCAGTTGAAAAAATAATAAAAACATTTTTAGTACAAGTTCCAACATTTTCGGGTGTAGGGTTGGATATTGAGAATGAGTTGAACAATTTTCTCGAATTAGCTCATCGCTTGATGAATTGACCAGAGACGAACAAAAGGATATATTATTGAGAATCTTGATTACAAGTAAACTGACTGGTACAGCCAACGCACTTTTCATCTTTAAAAACCCCGAAAACTTAAGAGTGTCCATAGGAGCGGCTCGACAGTATTTGAATGAAACAAGGAACTTAGGAAATAGAGGGAGTTCGGATAAAAATAGTAGTAATAATCAAGGGGACCAAATGATGAATTTATTAACCGCTATGATGAAAAAATTAAATGAAAATGGCGGACATGGGCAACAACCAAATAATAACCGGTTAAATCATGGAAACCATTTTAGAAATAATAGTAATAATAATTATTTCCGGGGAACAACAGGGAATTTTAAATACAACAACAACAACAACAATAATGCCCAATTTACAAATAATAATAATTATAATAATAATAATAAACAATTCTCAAACAGTAGTAGCAACAATAATTTGAATAAAAACAATAAGACCCCTAACAGAAATTACAATATGGTTAGTGGTAATAATTTTCTAAACAACAATAAAAATAATACAAGTAATTATAATAATAATTATAATAATAATTACAATAATAATAATAACAATAGGAACAATAATAATGGTAATAATAATAATGGTAATAACAAGGTTCCATTTAAAGGAACAACTGCAAATACGACGATTAAATGTTTTAAGTGTGGTGAACCAAGTCACCTTAGTAGAGATTGTACATGGCAAAGCCAGTTAATACCAGTGCAATGCACTAATTGTGGAATGAATGGACATGAATCCACTCATTGTTTTAAACTACGTTCGGGAAATAATAATTTTGCAAATCAAAGGATACTCGCATTAAATAACGAAGAAAGTTTAGAAAAGATCCCTTGTGAATGTTGTGCAAGGAAAGGACATACAATTTTTAATTGTGAAGCTCGTAAAACCTATGAATCTAAAAGGACAATGGTTTCGGGAAACGAGAACGGAGTGAACTAAAAGAGCCCAGCTCATTCCTTTCGGAGGGCAAAATAACTTTACAAGAGCCAATAATTAATTTAGAAAAATATTATTGGATAGACCCTGAATTATTTAATAATGTAATAAAAGATAAAGAAGAAAATAATAAAATTAATAAAAATAATGAAATGGAAATATATTTTGTTAGCTCTAATATCGGTCCTTGTGAAGGTAAAGTAAAAAACGAAACAGAAATCGAGAATAAGAAAATTAAGTTACCAAATGATGGTATTTTGGGGAACATTGCAATGACCCCTACACATGAAGAAAATAAATCGAAAAAAATTACAAAGAAATAACAGGAGATAAAATACAAATGATTAAAGGGATTTTTAATAACGTGCATATAGTAAACTATAAAAATTATTTATTTTCTAAAGCAAAAAAACTTTTAGACAAGGAGTCTCAAATCTGGAAAGCAACTAAAAATTGTACAGATGATTTTAAAACAGAACAAATAATTATTAATTTAAAAGAAGATATTAACACAGGAATTGTTAAATTAAATAAGGAAGAAAAGGTGAATATTATTATAGAAGAAAATGTAGCAGTAATGGTGGAAGAATTCTTTTTGAAGAATATATAGAAGTAAAATGTTTTAATAAAAATGTAGTAGAAGTAGTAGAAGTTATAGAAGTTGTAGTAGAAGAAAATGATTTAAGTACAAAAGTTTGTACTGGTATATTGATAGAAGACGAAATTGTTGGAGATAATAATATTAATGAAAATATAAATAAAGAAATGGAATTTTTTAATAAAGAATTTTGTTTAAATAGTACTAATGTTAATATTGAAAAAGAAGAAAAAATGGAAATAATTTTTAAAACAGCAGACAAAAATAAGGAAATAAAAATATAAAAGAATTCAAAATAACTGCACGGAAAATAATAATAAATCAAAATAATTATTTAATTAAAAATAATAATACTTTTATCATTGTATTTAAAATAAATGTTAATACTACGGGTATTAAAAATAAAAATTTTAAACCAAAATTGACCCCTATTCTTATTGTTATTATTTTATCATTAAGAAAATTAAATAATAAAATACTAAAATTAAATCATAGGTATAAAAAACATAGGTGGAAGCGTAAAAATAAAGTATATTAATATTAATAAAAAAATATATTAAAATAAAAAAATTTTAATATCAATAAAAAAAAAAAAATTAATAAAATTTTTTTTTTTTTTTAAATTTTTTTTTGGATAATTTGGAAAGGGGAGCGTGAACGCTCCAAATAAATAATAGGGATAATATGCAAAAAAAAAATCTTATCCTTATTCCTTAAATTCCTATTCCTTTTCTTAAATTTTAATATATATATGCATTTTTTTTTTGTCATAAATTTTACTAAAAATAAAATAAATTTATAATAAAATATATATACATAAAAATAATTATAATATTTAATAGATAATTTTATATAGAACTTTATTAACTTAATTTTTATTAATAAAATAAAACCAAAAGGATTTTTTTTTAAGTTTTTAATATAAAATAAAACAAAAGGATTTTTTTTTATAAAAGTTTTTAATACTACAAAAGGATTACTTTTTAATATAAAATATAAAACTTTATTAAAAATTAATTTTTAGTAAACACAAAATGATTTTTTTTTAGAATTTGTTAAATAAATCAGTCAATAAGATTTTAATTGTAGTAAAAAAAAAAAAAAAAGAGGAAATATGTAAAAAAAAATATAATAAATGTAAGGAAAAATATAATTACAATAATATAAAATATTTAGAAAAAATATATAAAATATATAAATATCAAATAAAATTATGAATATATAAATAAAATTAAAAGAAATTTATTATTTATAAAAGAAATTTATAAAAGAAAGTATCAATTAAAATTAAAGAAAGGAAAAATGTACAAAAGAAAATTTAGTATAAAAAGATATAAATTTCTACTAAAAAAATATTTAACAATATTTACAAAATAAAAAAAAAAAAATGTTTAAAAAAAAATATATATATATAAAAAGTAAATAAAAAAATTTTAAAATACAAAATATATATTAATAATAGAAACTTTTAGTAAATATATACAAATATACATGTTTTTACAAAGTTAAAAAAAAATATATATAAAAATATATATAAAATAATTTTAAAATATAAGAGTCGAAGAAAATCTTCTACCCTTATATTTTTTCTAACAGGGAAGGTGTTGTGAATTGAGGCACCCTGTGCTTCAATTCACAACGGAAATCAATAAATTTCAAATTAATAAAATTATTAAATTTAATTAATGAAAAACAAAAGTTTCAAATTACGCGTTGCTCGTGCACAGAGAAATAATTTAATTCAATAAATAATAATTTCTCTGTGCTGACAACGCGTAAAATTGATTAACCAATCGAATTAACATTAATTTAAATTATTTTGTTGGAGAAGCTGATTGGTTTTCCAAAAAATTATTGGAAAGATTTTGGAAAACCAAAAAAGCTCTCCAACAAAATAAAATAGAAAGAAAAATGAAAATTTTGGCCAGTCGATCGGATAAAGTTTTGAGTAAAATTTAAATTGTTAATTAAAGCGAGTTGATAAAAAAAATTAAGTTTGAATTTGAAATCGGAATTATTATGTTCAATCGGTCGGTTAAAGTATGATTTAAAAAAGCCATTTTAAATTTGTAAAACATAAAATAAGTCAGTCGATCCGGGGCAAAAATTGATGATTGATTTTAAATTAAAAAATTATTACCGTGTATTTTGAAAGATCAAAATTATTATCGTGTTTATTTAAAAAAGAAAAGACAATTTAGAAAGTTTAAAATAAAATTTAATTAAAAAATATTATAAAATTAATTACCAAATCTAAGAAATAACATTTCTTAGATTTATAATAAAATTATTTTTTTACGTTTATAATAAAATTACGACTAAATTATAATAAAATAAATGAAATTAAAGGTGACTTTGATAATAAAATTAATAAATAAAAAAAAAAAAAAAATTTTATGTTAAACTTAAAAGACTAAAATTGTTTTTATTTAAGAAAGAAATTATTTCAAATTAAAAAAGGTGAGATAAAACAATTAAAATAAAGATAAAAATTTATGATTGTAAAACTAATTTTACAACATATGGCAGATAAACTTGAATTAAATTATTGAAAAATTTTTTAGTGGTAAATACCAAATATGTTTGTTTATTTTAATTTCAAACTGATTAAATTATTCTTCACTGTATTTCACAATAATACATCTTTCTTATTTATCCACGAATTTTGATTGGAAGGAAATCCAAGCCATTTCACAAAAACTTTTTCACCCTTGGTTTTGATAACTTTTTCAACTAAATATATATGTGGATATTTTGCTGTTTGTAATTCATACTCATAGAAACGTCCTTTAATGGGGTGTCCTTGATAATCTTCTAATAAGTAAGTTACTGGTTTTGTCAGCTGTCTTTTTGTTATCTTGAAAACGTCCGTTGTCCAGTTGGGTGTATAACCTTTTTCAAAAACATGTTTAAACTTGCTCACTCGAACTGACTCATCAAGTTTAAAATTAGCAAATGGTGCAATTTTAATGTGATTATAAACTGTAGCTGTAGCTAATAATTTTTTGTGATCTCAGAGGGTTTTCTTTTGGTTGTTCTGTGAGTTGAATGATTATAATCATTAATAAGTTTCTGGATGATGTTAACCCATTTATAGTTTCCATTAAAAATGAATTCCTTCTACATTTTTTCCTTTATTGTACGATTAAAACGTTCAACAATTGAGGCTTTCAGTGAGCTAAATGTTGAATAATGATCAACGTTGCATTTCAACATCAAATTTTGAAAATTTTTGTTGAAAAATTCTTTACCATCATCAGTTTGTAAATTTCGAGGATGTCGATTTAAATTTAAAAAAATCTATTTAAGTGATTTAGTAACATTATCACCAGTTTTATTTTTTATTGGAATAGCCCATCCATATTTTGAGAATGTGGCAATTACAGTTAGTAAATATGCACCCATTTCTACAAGATCAGCTTGCCAAAGATCGTCAAAATCTTTTATTATAACCCGTCGTCTTTTAAAGTTTTTTCTACTGGGTTTATGTAGCTCTTCAACAACCTGCCTTTTGCTCATGTTTTGGCTGAATGTAAATGTATAAAATTACTGATCTTCTTTTTTTAAATTGTGAACTTGTAATTTAATAATATCTTTTTCGAATATTTCTAGTATATCCATCATTTTTAAAATTTCCATACCAATATATTCCATTAAATTATCATATGAACTATCTATATGCTTTTGAAGAATTGTAATATTCCGATCAATTGTATTTATTCCATCATCAATGTATTCTTTTGTAGCTCCATCCTTAAGATTTGTTGGACTACCAATATTAACAAGACGTTTAAATTGCATGTCATAGTCTCCAGCAGATGTTAAATTAAATCCATTTCCTGGTGGTCCTGGATTGGATCTTTCATTATTATCACTTCGACCAAACTTATCGCTAAGCATTTAGCTTATGTTGGAAAAATTAATTTGGAAGGTCTTTTATTTATTTATTCAATTAAGCTTGCCTCCTTAAGCTCTTCAATTATTGAAAGAATTTCATTATTATGAATATTATTTCCAGCTTCTTGAGATGCCATCAAGAGCTTTAATCTATCAACAAGTTCATTCGGATCATCCCAATGAATATACTCCATAGGTTTTGATGAAAATTCCATATCCAATGGCAATCTTTTTGTTTTCGATAGGTTTCCACCTTTTTTTTCCGAGTATTATACGTATGTGTCACCAGATTTTTAATTTTTTTTTTTAATTTATTTATTTGTAAAGCTTCATTAATTTTAATTCATTATCATACAAAAAATTAGAAAAAAAAATGATACAATTAATTTCATATTTAATCTTAATGATCCTTTGAAGGATTCTCTAAGTTATAATCTTACATTTTTATTTTTATGTTAATATTATATTATTTTTATTTTTATTGTAAAATTATTTTATTTACTATAATACTTCGGGAAACGCTTGAAAAAAAACCGATGCTAATTTTATATTTTCAATATAGTAAAACTTAAATACTAATCTTAATTCTAGATCCTAAAACTATGCAATAAAAAAAAAGCGAAATTAATTAACTAGATATAAACAAACTGGTGGTTTTGCTTAGTTCAAGTATAATTATTAATTTATATTTATGTTGATTTTAATCATAATTTAAAAGAAAAAATTTAATTACTAAGCCACCAAAAATTATCTTTATTTAATTCAATTAAATCTTTTTTTGGTAATTCCGTACTATATCTCCAAATTTCAGGTGTATTATTTGTAGATAAATTGGTATTATAATTAATTTTCTTTGTAGTACTTCTCCGAAATATATGATATATAAGAGGTATGTTATCATCATTTTGTATATATTTGTTTTTGCCCAGGTAGGTAAAAGCTTCTGGTGGAATAAATCCAGTTTTTAATGTTTCTTTGATATAGTTATTGTCCGGATAGGCTACGTGAGAAATTAATCCATTTTCTGTTATTTCAGTAATTTTGTTGAAATGTTTTCTAATTAAATGTAGTATGAACATATCAATTCTTGATATGTCAGCGGTATCATACAATGTTTTATTTGAAACAAAATGTGTATATCTTGTTTCTGGTTTGTGATATTTTCCAGTGCATGATCTAAGGCATTTCCTTTCATATTTTCGATATTTTTCCATTATTGAACAACTGATATTATACCATATCTGGCAACCGTAGGTTAAAATTGGCCTTATGATAGCTTGAAATGCTAGTATCTTAACTCGTGGTAATAAATGTTTTGAAGAAAATAGTTTTTGAGTAGCTGCATATGTCTTCCGTGCTGTCTGTATTTTATTATTAATATGACTCCAAGATATTTAACAACTTTTTTGTTAATCAGTTTAATACAATGTGAAATTTTCTCCAGTTTTTTCGAACATCTTTATTTACGATATCAAGAGTTGGGCGAAATAGTATAACATCACATTTGTTGAAGTTAATTCTTAATTTCCAAGAATTGGCATAATTTATAACTTGATCAAATAATTTTTGTAGATTATTCTGTATCTTTGAAGCTTTTTTGCCGTTAACATATATAACTAAGTCATCCGCGAATGCAATGCTAAGTTTTTGTTCATTACTCATATTGAAATCTTGCAATAAAGCACTTAGAAATATATTAAATAAAATCGGTGATAGCACGGTTCCCTGTTGCAGTCCATTACAAATATGAAATTCCTTTGTTGATAAATTGTCTCCAATATTTATTAAAAAGGATTTTTCGTTAATCATTTCTTGAATTAACCTAATAAGATGTTTTGGTAAGTTATAATTTATTAATTTATATATTAGACCGTCTATCCATACGGAGCTAAAATCGGATTCAAAATCAACTAGACATGCACCAACGCATTCTTTTTTATTTATATACCAACATATATCCGAAGTCGTCTTTGTTATTGCATGTATAGCTGAGTGTTTTTTCCTAAAGCCAAATTGATTTTCCGTTATGATATTTGTATCTTCTATTATTTGCATTAAATAATTATTAACAATTTTTTCAAATACCTTGCTTATATTTGGCAACATGCTTATTGGTCTATAGCTTTTTGGATCACTTGCTTCCTTTCCCGGTTTTTTAATTATTATTATTTTAGCTTTTTTCCAACTTACTGGAAACTATGTATTATTTAAAGCGTTATTAAAAATGGTACAATATTCTGATATAAAAAAGTCTGGGGTGGTATCGCGTATTGTGATGGTGTGACAGTCACTTTGTGATATTCCAAAGCGATCACAATTATTTTTGGTACTATGTAATGTGATCACAAAATCACTAACTAGAATCTGGCAACCCGTGAAATATATTTATGCGAAAAATTTGCAGCACTTGTAATTTGTAAGCAAGAACTTGGCAACACTTGTATTTTATGTCAAAAGCCGTGTTTTTTTTGTTGACCCATATGTAAATTTATTATGAACATACGAAATGTTTTACATAGAAAACAATGGGGGGAGGGGGGTGTTATTCTACAAAACGGCGTATTTGAAATACGGACATATTTCAATTTTTTTTAATGAAATATTAATATTATGTACATATATTATGCTGGATGAAATTATATATGCCCATATTTTCATCTGGGATTTTCTCTGGTACCTCTGGATGGATTGTGCTGATATTTGGTAAACACATTCAAATTAGTGGTCCTGATGAAATGATGAATGGCCATATTTTCATCTGGGATTTTCTCTGGTACCTCTGCGAAAAATTGGCAGCACTTGTAATTTGTAAGCAAGAACTTGGCAACACTTGTATTTTATGTCAAAAGCCTTGTTTTTTTGTTGACCCATATGTAAATTTATTATGAACAGACGGAATGTTTTACATAGAAAACACTGGGGGAGGGGGGTGTTATTCGACAAAACGGCGCTAAAAAGTTATCGTTAAAATTTATTATTTTTATATTATTATCTTTATCGATAATTTTTTCAGCATTAAATTCCTCTTTTTTATTTTGTATTAAATTAAAATGGTTTGTATTATTTAATATTAAATTCAGTTCATGACTATTTTGTATTTCCGCGCCCATTATGTTTAAAATATCATTATCATTTATTACTTTTTTGTTTTATTAAGACTAAATTTTGTTTTATTAAGATATTAATATTTTGTAACAAGGGTTTTAATCTTATGTAAGTGCGATCTTCTCTATTTCGTTTTTTTCTGAAACAATTATTCAATGCTGTTAATATTAAACTTTTTTCTTTATGCAGCTTCTTTAAAATAGGTGTCATGTATCTATCAGTACTATTATATGTTTTTCTTCAGATACACTTGTGTCTATTGTTTTTAAAATTATTTCTTCTAATTGTTTTAAATAGTGATCAACTTCTTCATTAGATAAGTTTTTATTATTTGGTACTATTTTATTTGTTCCCTGTTTTTGTATAGTGTAGTATTTTGTTAAATTCTTTTGAAATTTGTTCTACTAAAATTCATTTTGTTTGTACTAGTTTCTTTTTGTTGAAAAAAAAATTGTTCTGTTAAATAGGGAGAAATTTTAATTACAATAGAATCGTGATCACTATCATATGGTAATGTCATTAGATTCGAATCATGAAAAATATTTAATCGACTGTCCGCTATACAGATATCTAAATAAGAATTTTTTGGCTTGTATGTAGGATCATTTGTACCATATAACTTAATTTTATATAAAAGTTCATTTTTGTCTATCCAATTTGTTAGAAAAATACCTCTGCTATTGTTTTTGTCATTGAACCAGTCTCTGTGTTTTGCATTAAAATCCTCAGCCATAACATAATAGTTTTTTAGTTTATGTAATTTTAAAATTTTAAAAAGTTGTTCAAATTCAGAATTAAAATATTCTTTATTTGCATAAGACGAGTATACTAAAATTATATTATTTTTTTTGTTATCTGGAAGATACAGCGATAATAAACAAGTTTCTAAGCTTTTAAAATTATTTAGTTTTCGTTCATTTATTTCTTTGTAATGAAATTGTTTTTTTTTATCAAAATAGCAGTACCACCGCCTTGAGTTGAGTTCGGTCTATCTCTTCTAATTATGTTATAATCTTTGTAGGTAAGTCTATGCTTATGATTTAATTTGGTTTCACTTAATAAGAGTATATCTGGTTTATGATTTTCTATGAATTTTAACAAAAAAGATCTTTTACAATTAGAAATTAAGGAATTGACGTTAATAGCCACTATTTTTAAATTTTCAAGTGAGAATGTTTTATAGTCCATAATTAGCATCCGAAAACATGTCAAAAAGAAAATCAATTCTTTTCGTTTGTTCTTTTAGCCCACACTCGATTATATTAATTTTATTATTAATGGATTCTAGCGATCCTTTTATTTCATTTAATATGTTATTTATATTATTATTACTTCCATTAGAATTGTTATTGTTATTATTTTGCTGGTTTCCTAAATGTGTATCATTTCCTTTAACTACATTTGAGAATTTTGTTAAATCGAAGCTTCTTATTATATTGGTACGCGTATCTATTTTTTCTTTATATATTTCTATTTTCATTTGAATATTTTTCTTAAATTTTATGTAAACTGGGCATCCTTTATATGAAGATGGGTGATCATTGCTTTTGCATACTACGCAAAATAGTTTTTCCTTATTTTCTTCCTTTATTTCTAAAGCACATTTACCAGGTTCATGATTTAAGCACCCTTTAACACATCTATACGTCATTTTGCAATTAAATGCTGCATGGCCAAAACGCTGACAACGTTTACATTGAGCCAGTTCAACTTTTTTAAGCATTTCCCATGAAATAACTTGATTATCAATATATTTTACTTTTTGCAAATTTGAAATATTGCTTTCAGGACTTATTTGTACCAGAAATATAGGTAAGATAACATTATTTTTTTTTTCATTTATTTGTTTCTAAACGAAACACTTTAATTATTTGTACTTTTTCTAAATCCATATCTTTTAACGAATTTAGAATAAGATCTGGTCTATCATTTTCATTAAGCCCTTTTAGAACTAATGTTTTTATTTTATCAGATTTAGGAGTATATGTATAAAAGTTACATTTGATATTTTCTAACATAGTTTTTATATTGTTGTAATTCTCTTTATTTTTATTTATAATAGAGTGCTTTTAGGACCTAACTTTTTTATATAGAAATTATTAATTTTCAATTTTTCTTTTATAATTGTTTTAATATCATTTGGTTCCTGGTCAAAAATTATGATTGGTGGTATTTTATCAATTTTGCTTACCTCTTTAGTTATACTTTTGTTGTTAACAGAATTACATCCATTGTTTTCTGCATTTTTGTCTGTACACGTCATTTGATTTTGTTTCTCATTTTTCTCCCGTGTGATATTAATGAGGTGATCTATTTCATTGTCTTTATGTATTTTGCAATTTTCAATGTCATTAATTTCAATGTCATTATCATTGTTATCTTCCGTTTCAATGTCACTTAATATTGCAAAACTATTTTGCGATGTTGATGACATATATTTATTATCATTAGTATTTGTTTTTTTAATTATTTTTTTAATGTTTGCTAGTTCTTTTTTAAGATTATCATTCTCTATTTGTAATGAAAATATTTTTTTCTTTTTTCCACCCATTTTTATTGGATTAATTTTTTTTTTCTCAAAGTAAGAACATTTAAACTTTTATTAGTTATTGTATAACTACATTTTTCAGTTTTATTTAATTCACTATTTATTGAGTTTATGTTATCAATATTTTCTGTTCCGTTCATTTCATAAGAACAAAACGAATTTAAGGTTTACTATTTCACTACTTTTTATTTTATTTTATTTTATGTACTTTTTTTTTTAATGTATAAAACAAAAATTTGATTTTATTTTTAATTTTATTTTACCACGAAAATATATTTAATAATTGCTCTGCAATCGATGTGTACTCGATAAGACACTCACAGAGACTCTGCCAAATTTTGAATTATATTTATATATTTGTTCCCTTTATTACCATTAATTTGTGAATTTTGCTTAAATTGTTTACACTATCGAAGTGAGGGCCATATGTTTTATCTACTTCAGTCTTTTTGATTCGAGGTGGTGTCCATAATTTTGATGATGATGATGAAATATTAAATGACATATCAGAGTTTACATGATCATTGTAAATATGTCGTAAATTTAAATCATCTTGCTTGAATAATATTATGAAATTTGCATTATCACGAATTAAATGTTTAGGTATATGCGTATAAGATTGACATAAATAAAAACTATCAATATCATTATGACGACCCATACAAAAGTATGATCGTATTTTATTTTGTCTTTCACATGCAACATCATCAAAGATAAAAACTCTTTTTAGCTTCAGATGGTTCCATAATTTCACAATTATTTGAAAATTCATAATACCTCATTCCCATAATAGAGGATATCAATTTTCTCAAATATTCATATTTTGGTTGATGTAATGATTTTGGATATATATAGATATTTTCAAAAATCAAACCATTTAAATCTAATAACATGTTCAACATTATATTTGTTTTACCGCAATTTGATGGTCCGACTATTAAACCTCGTATATTATTCGGTAACTTATAGTTTCATCAAAATTTTTAACTTTAATTTTGATATTTCCTTGTTGCGTCACAAACTTCATCTTTTCTACTAATTTCAAATCGAATTGTGACATAGTTAAATACTATGTCAATAATTAGCAATCAATGTAGTTGTAAAATGGATGTGGAGGAAGATAGTGAAACGTTTTAATTGTAAAATAAATTTTAAACGAGGAGGAGGTTTTTTAAACACAATAATAAATAAATTACCCATTGAATTGCATTTACCTGGATATAATTACTGCGGACCTGGAACTAAACTTAAAAAAAGATTAGAAAGAGGTGATAAAGGGTGAACGGACTAATTCTCTTCTTGTTACAAACATAATGAAAGGAAAAGTAAAACTTGGAATGGGTTCTGCAAAGCGAAAGAAGAAAAACAAAAATATCAATTCATTAAAAGATGCAGTACAATCTGCTTAAATAGCAGTTGAAACTTCTAACGCGACAAATCAAAAAGATGCTATAAAAGTAGCTCTTCGAGCTGCTAAGAAATCTACAAAGTGTCAAAATCGTAAAAAAGAAACACAAGTTGCCGAGAGTGCTACCAATACCAAAAATAGGAGGAGTAATTCCTTTTTTAGTGCCATTGTTCGCTGGCCTTTCCGCTGTTGGTGCTCTTTCAGGTGGCGCTACAGGCATAGCGAAAGCAGTGAATGATGCTAGTAATGCTAAAAAGGGGTTAGAAGAAAACCAACGACATAATAAAAAAATGGAGGCTATTGCAATCAATGATAAAAATGGAGGAGGATTATACCTAAAACCATATAAAAAGGATTAAAACTATATTTAAAATCTGAAAATCAGTCAAAAAAATTTAAAGCTGCTACCTAATCAACCACTAACAAATATAGATTTACTCAAGTTTGGGAAAAATTTACAACATTTTCGAGGTGTCTTTATGCGAGATAATTTACCCTAAAAAATAAGGAAGTACGAATGCGGTATAATAAACTTGGATAATTCTAGTAGACCTGGGACACACTGGGTAGCATATTACAAACACAATAAATTTGCTCATTATTTTGATAGTTTTGGAAATTTAAACCCCCCAATTGAAGTTGTGAAATACTTAAATGCTGATCAATTATTCTATAACTATGTATAATAAAGAACAAGAATTTAACACATATATATGTGGACATTTAGGTCTAAAATTTGTATTAGAAAATAAAATTGTATAATAATAATAATATTGAATGAAATTTAAAAATTGAATAAAAAGAAGGATCTTTCAAAAATTTAATCAATTGTTATCAATACGTCATGTCATTAACGTTAACTCTCAACGGTAATAGTTCTATACTTACATCACAATATTTTCCATCTATTGATTTAAAAGGGACTTATGTATATGGATTAGTAGATTTTCAAACATATAATTCAATACCAAATGTGGATATTGATAATAATAAATTTCATATTGGTAATAAACTCAACACGATACCTGTTGGATCTTATGAAATTGGTGATATAGAGCAGTATATTCGTGAGAAGTTGAGTATTCATGATGATGGTAAATCAGATCCAGCAGATGGAAAAACCTTTGAATTGAAAGCAAATAATAACACTTTAAAATGTGAAATTTGTACTGATGTAGGAGATATTGATTTCACCAAAGAACAGAGTATTTGTAAGCTTTTAGGTTTTAGTAAAAGATTATTATGTTGATATAAATAGAGTGAATACTATACGTATTGAGTGTAATATTATTGGTGGAACGTATATAAATAATCAACAAGCTCATATAATACATGAATTTTCAATTAAAGTAAGTCCAGGCTATAATATTATCGAAGTACCATTGAATGTAATCTATTTACCAATAAACGTTGAACGATTAACATTCTTAGTTTTAAAATTTACCGATCAAGAGGGAAATCTATTGAATTTTAGAGGTGAAAATATTACTACAAGATTGCATTTAAAACCTGAAACATGATAATATATAATCAGGAATATCAACCTAATAATAAATACTTAAGTAATATAGGTCTGAATTTCAATCAGAATCAGACACTGAACACACGTAGACGTCTAGGAACCTTAAAAGTTTTAACACACCAAAAGGAACTTTTTTTAAAGTCAATTGGATTAAAATTAAAGAAAAACAAATCAAAAAATGAGCACTATTATGAATAGTTTTCGAGGACCCGTTTTTGATAAAAGTATTACCAATTCTCAATGGCATAGTTATTCTCCAATTTTGAATTCATTCAATAAAAGCGATATTATACGAATTGCAATCCAACATCAAAATATAAATATATTACCATCTACTAGTTTACTTTACATAGAAGGTATACTCAATACTGAAAAAGGTGAAGCCGTAAAGAGCACAAAATTAATTAATAACGCAGCTGTATATCTTTTTGATGAAATTCGATATGAGCTTAATGGTAAAGAAATTGATCATAATCGAATTGTTGGTATAACATCAACTTTAAAAAATTATATTTCTTTGACTGAAAATGAAAGCACCGGCCTTTACAATGCTTGTTGGTCACCAAAAGAATCGATTACCACTAATGGATTTTATTTTACTTTTGTATTCCATTGAAGAGATTGTTGGGATTTTCAGAAGATATTACGAATATTATACCAAATGCTCGACATGAATTAATTCTAACTCGTGCTAGAACTGATGATAAGGCTTTAATTTGTACTGATGCAGCTGAGAAACCCCAAATAACATTATCAAAAGTTCAATGGAAAGTGCAACATATATCACTATCTGATACGGTCAAGTTAAATTTATATAAGAGTATTAATAATGGAGAAACAATGAAAATAGCATTTCGAAATTGGGATCTATATGAATATATTGGGATGTACATTACCTAAAAACTCCACTCATCATATTTGGAATGTAAAGACTACAACCCAATTGGAAAAACCACGATTTATAATTTTCGCTCTACAAAAAAATGAACGCAGACAAATTACTGCTGATTCTTCAGAATTCGATCATTGTAATATAACTGATCTAAAAATTTATCTTAATTCCGATGTTTATCCATATGAAGAATTGGACATGCTTTTGACAAAAACCGTTATGCTATAGCTTATGATGCCTATGTAAACTTTCAAAAAAATTACTATAATAAATCGGTAGCAGAACCTTTAATTTCCTGGAGTCAATTTAAATCATCTGCAACGATACTAGTATTAGATACTCGCTATCAAAATGAAAATCTAAAAACTGGACCTGTTGACATACGAATTGAAATGAAATTTCAAGCAGCACTAGATGATAATACATCAGCATATTGTCTATGTTGCATGATCGTTTAGTTCATTACAATCCATTGAGCGATGAAGATAATGAAATCATTTAAATGAAATCTCCATACTTTATAATATACATTCAAGGCTTCAGAGATAATAAAAAAAGTTCATTTTAAAAGAAATTGTTCAAACAGGTATTGAAGTCCAAGTTATCAGGCATATATAACAGAGAGTCCTATATAGATACCGTATCCGAACTGGAAAACAAGACCGACATGTTTGCCAAAGCCATGAAGGTTTCGTTCAATGTGTCGTGCCCCATTAAGCGTAGTAAAAATCCTTCCCCGTGTGGTGGGATTCGAACCTAACCAATCTGAGAAAAGTGACTAGGGAAGCATATAATGTCTGCTATCAGCAGAATTCTTGGCAACTCTATAAGGACCGTCTTAGAGAATATAAAAAAGCGATTCGTCTGGCCAAAAATAAAACCTGGCAAGACTACTGCGAATCTATTGAAAGCGCAAGAGACTCTGCCAGACTTAGCAAAGTCTTATCAAAAGAGCACACGAATCCCTCATTCCTAAAGACCGCGGAAGGGGTATGGACGGAAACGTCCTCTGATACGTTGAATTTGCTAGTGAACACTCACTTTCCCGGATGTACCGTAGATTCACGAGAGGAAACCCAGAGGGGTTTCTCAGAGAACCAGACGCATTCGGCAGAATGGGTAAATTCACTTATAATGAAAAAAAAGGTTGCCTGGGCAATCAGCAATTTCTCCCCGTATAAATCTGCAGGTCTAGATGGAATCTTTCCTAAGATGTTGCAAGAATGTAACGAGCTTGTTACTCCACTTTTAACGAAACTGTATCGTGGCAGTCTTACGCTTGGTCATATTCCACAGTCGTGGAGACAAGTTAAGGTTGTTTTCATTCCTAAAGCAGGGAAGAGGGGCCATGACATGGCAAAAGACTTTAGGCCAATTAGTCTCTCATCCTTTATGTTAAAAACCCTAGAGCGCATTCTTGATCTGGAGTTGAGAAACACACTTGAAAGAAGCCCATTATGCAAATACCAACATGCATACTGCAAAGGTAAGTCCACCGAAACCGCGCTGAGTGAAGTGGTACAAACCGTGGAACAATCAATCCATTATAAGCAGTACACCTTAGCCACCTTCCTCGATATAGAAGGTGCTTTCAATAACGTTCACGTAACAGCTATCCAGGAGTCTCTGGACGATCTAGGTGTTGACGCAGCACTTAGCCAGTGGATAGTTAAAATGCTTAAAACGCGTGAGATCCATGCGGATCTCGGCCATATCCGCATTACTAGATACGTGAGTAGGGGTACACCACAAGGAGGTGTGTTGTCACCCTTGCTATGGCTACTAGTAATGAATAAAATCTTAATGAAACTCCAAAAGGAAGGAATCATAGCCGTAGCATATGCGGATGATTTAGTAGTATTAGTCTCCGGTAGGTTTCTTGATATAATCAGCGAGATTATGGAACGTGCCCTATGCATGGTTAGCAGGTGGGCCAAGAGCTGTGGCCTAAATGCTAACCCAGGTAAAACGGAACTAATGCTTTTTACTACAAAAACTACAATCCCGGTGTTTACCCGTCCAAGACTGGGCGGTGTAACACTAAATCTATCCTCTAAGGTCAAATATCTGGGTGTAATTCTTGACTCGAAATTGAATTGGAAGCTAAATATAGAAGAGAGAGTAAAAAAGGCATGCACGGCCTTATATTCCTGTAAAAAGATGCTTGGCAAGAAATGGGGGTTAAAACCTCGCATGGTTTTATGGATGTACACTGCCATAGTACGGCCCATTCTTACATATGTTCAATAATCTGGTGGCCGGCTCTGGAGAGGGCGTATGTACGTACCATGTTAGGTAGAGTTCAAAGAAGTGCATGCATTTGCATCACAGGGGCGTTAAGATCAACGCCGAGGGATGCTCTGGATGCAATTCTATACCTTCTCCCGCCTGACCTCCACATTAAATATATATCCTCATGTAGTGCGGTCAGACTCAAAGAAATTGGGTTCTGGCGCGAAAAGCCATATGGTCACAGCTGCATTCTTAGCCGTCTCGCTAAGGATCTGGTACCTTCGTCCACTGATTATACTATCCCCAAGTTGGTGTTTGACAAGAAATTTAAAGTCAAAATACCAACACGTACAGAATGGAAAGAAGTTAGCCTATTGAGAGGGATAGACACGGTACTATTCACGGATGGTTCAAAGATGGACTGTGGTGTTGGTGCAGGTGTATACTCCGACTCATTAAAAATAGATTTATCTTTTAGACTACCTAACAGTGCCAGTGTTTTCCAGGCGGAAATGCTAGCAATCTGGAAAGCCTGTATGCTTGTCAAGAATGACACATCTCCCAAATATAAAGTGGCAATAGTCACAGATAGCCAGGCGGCCATTTTGGCTCTTAACTCTGCCACTGTATCGTCTAAGCTAGTTAGGGCATGCTCAGAAGAGCTGGCATACATAAGTAGTCAGTACGATGTCACGTTACTTTGGGTTCCGGGCCATAGGAACATCGAAGGGAACGAACGGGCTGACGAGCTAGCGCGAAGGGGGTCCAACCTAGAAGCATCGCTTGCGGAACAGGTTGACCCCCCAATCAACACTATAAAGCGGGACATATTCCTTTACTTCCAAAAAATAGCCAATCAAAGATGGAAAAACCTAACCACTTGTAAAACGACCAGGGAAACATGGCCGTTATACGCTAAGCACAGAACGAATGAACTCCTAAAACTGTCACGTAAGGACATAGCCAGAACTATAGCTGTGTTCACGGGGCACTGGCCAATTGGTGCACATGCGGTCAGATTAGGAATACCATCCCACCAATTCTGCTGTAGTTGTCTTAACCCAGATGAAAGAGAGACGGTAATTCACTTTGCATGTAAATGCCCAGCGCTGGCCAGGGCCAGATATCGCTCTCTGGGTCACTATCACCTTAACAATCTTAACGACCTAGCCACGAAGTGGCCCACTGATATGGTTCACTTCCTGAACGCCACAGGCTGGCTCTAACAAACCTTACCTAGCCATAGATCAAAGCCAGGGTTCACGATTGTTGTGGTACCAAAACGGCGCTAACGCGCTAATTGGAGTCTTCTGAAAGGTGTCAGGAGGCTCGCCACTCCAACCAACCAACCAACCAACCAACCAAAAAGAAATTGTAATACTCTCTTCAACTGGCGAATTACAGCTCTACATTATAAGACCACCATGTAGTTTCCAGATGCTCTCTCATAGCACTCAACATATGGTAAAATGGCTTGAGAAATATCATCATGGAATTCCACGGAACGAGGGAACTACTTGCTTTCGAGATATTATTAACCATATAAAAATTACAGTACATTCTGATATAAAAATATATGTTAAAGGTTTAGAAAAGAAAACTTGGTTAAGCAATAATTTGCATTATAGAAATAATATTATAGATTTAGGTGATAATACTTGTCCAAAAATTAAAATTTTATTGTCCATGTTCAAATTAGATAATATAAATAAATGTTTATTAAAATGTTTGCTTATTAAATAATTATTTGAAAATACATATGTGATTATTAAAAATGTTAGAGATAACAAAAAATAAAAATTTTTTTGTGAAAATATAATATTTATGCAAAATAATAAAAACTTTTTTTAACTACAAATAATTTTTTATTTTATGTTCTTCAATTCTTATTGCTCTTGTTACCTAATTTAATAAAATTTTATGTGGTTAAAAATTTTATGTTCGAATATTTTTTCGAAATATTCGAATATTTTTTCGAAATATTAGAATATTTTTTTTTATCTTACCCTATACATTTTGCAATTGAAATATTTTAAATTATTCTAGCAATTTATTGTTGATAACGAGGGTATAAATATTTTCCTATCACAAGATTTCAACTTTAAAACTTAATTTAACATAATACACAAAATATATTTATCTTAGCTTAAACCGCAGAATAAAATAATTACTAAAATTTGAAAAATAAAATATATGTTTAAAAACATAAAAAATTATTTAATAAATATTTGCGGGTCATATTGCGTCTGGCACCAAATAATTAAATAATTAAATATTAGTAAAAATTACTTAATAGGTATAATGTATGGTAGGAAATATTTCTAAATATTTTGAGGGTGTCAAATGACAATAAAAATTATGAATTTTTAGAGAAATATGATATATATTAAATTAAATTAAATGTAATTATATTATGAGAAAATATGCAAAGAATTTAAATAATTATTAATATATTATGGGAATTAGAATAATTAAATAAAGATTATGGGAAAATTAGAGTTAAGTAAATTCTTAAATTTTTGATAACTTGCACTTTTGTACCTATAAAAGTAAGGAAATTATATTCAATAAATCATTCTTATCAGAACTGTTCCAAGACTTATTTCTTTGTTTTATTTCTGTCTTTGAGTCTGAAGACAGACGGTTCTATAGTACACTTTAAATTTACAGGTCCGACCGCGATCAGTAAGTTAGCTCCAAGCAGCAATCAGTAAATTCTTACATAGAAGAATTAAGCGGTGGAACAAAAGAGCTCCACAGCTATACAAAAAACATTGGTGACCCCGACGTGATACTACAGTAGAGTACTCACATTTTATCATGTCGTCGGATTTGGAACCTACCATTCTCAGACAATCTGAAATTGGTCAGGAAATTGAACGGCATTATATAAACTTCAACAAGGATTCTAAGGATCGGAAGCAGAAAAAAGAATACTTCCAAGCAAGACTTAACATATTGGAAGAGCTATACACAGAATTTTGCGCAAATCATGAAGTTATAATCCCAGCATTAGATGCCAATCACGCATACTGGCGGCAAGGGTACAAGGAAAAGATTGACCAAATATATATCAAATACAAGGAGGCCCTAGAACAACAACAAAGGACATTGATGGAAGGGTCCTTGATCAAACCCTCAGCGTTTAACACAACGCCAGCCCCTACAACACCCGCTATAACATTGACAAAGCAGAATCCGAACCAAGTTGACAACGAGGAGGAGGTGCGTCAAATTAAGCTTCAAAAGGTTAACATGACATCCTTGGAAAGATTATTGCAATCCTTGCAGCAGGATATCGACCAAGGCAAATCCTCAGTCTATTTGCAGCCCAAATATGAGGCATGCTGCAAATATTACGCAGACGTATCAGCACGACATCAAATTGTAATGTGCCAAAAATACATGGGCGATTACAACAAGGATTTTTTCGAATTTCTGGAAGATCAATATTTTGAAATCTCAGCCAAAATAAGGAGCGATGTGGACAGATCTACAGCATCTACAAGCCCAAGCAACACCAGTTCTTCGCACCTCAAATTGCCAAAAATTGTTATACCAGTTTTTGATGGCAATGGCAGAAAATGGAAACAATTTCAAGATATGTTTGAGCAAATGATACACAACCGGACAAATATCAGTACCATTGAAAAATTCTATTACCTCAAATCAAATCTTTCTGGAGAGGCAAGTCGACTCATCTGTCATTTATTGGTAACAGAAGAGAATTACCTTACAGCTTGGGACACTCTAGTAAATCGCTACGACAACACGAGAGTATTAGTATCTGCATGCTTGACCGATCTACTATCTACAGCAGCCTTAACATCGGAGACTCCTTATGGCTTGAAGCGATTTCATGATCATACCAAGGAATGTCTTCTTGCTGTGCGAAACCTAGGTGTTGATATTCGTACCTGGGACTCCATAATTCTACAAATTCTACTGCCCAAGCTGGATAGTGAAACTCGTCGATTATATAAATTATCGCTAAAACATCCCAGAGAGCTGCAGTCGTTAGACGAATTCTACACCTTCATAGAATTACGCTTTCAATCATTAGAAGCTGCTGGAAATAAAGCTCAACAAGGTAATTTGGGTCGTAGCTCAAACAAAGGTATTAACAGAACGTCTGCGTTACTATCCAGAGAATCTCATTCGAACGCCTGCTCCAAATGCAAGGGATCGCACAAATTATACAAGTGCGATACCTTCAGCCGATTATCAGCAGCTGAACGCTTAAATCATGTTAAGCGTTTCAAACTATGCATCAACTGCCTCAGTTCAGGACATGGAGCATCAGCCTGTCCTGCCAGAAATTGTATGAAATGCCCAAACAAACATCATACTACACTTCATGAATCATTTCAACAACCACAAACACCGAAACCCCAGTCAGCCAGTAGTCAACCAAATGCATCGAGTTTAGCAGCACAAACCAGCCAATCAGCACAATATGTGTTCTTAGCTACTGCAATAGTTACTATCATGGACAAAAATAACAAAGCCGTCAGATGCCGCGCTGTACTTGATTCCGGCTCTCAACTAAACTTTGTGACCGAAAGGCTGGCTAAAAAACTTAATCTTAACAGTACCATACACAACTTAGACATAACGGGAATCGGATCACAGATGAGCAGATCGCAAAAGCGGATTAATGTGGAGCTTAGGTCTAACCTCACGGGGTACTCAACACGATTAGAAGCTTTCATTTTGCCAAAAATCACTGGTGATCAGCCTCATCGTAACATCGACACAAAAGCGTGGAATATTCCGCACAACATACAATTAGCAGATCCAGCATTTAATCGACCGCAACAAGTAGACATGCTTATTGGAGCCGACATTTATTGCCAATTAATGTCAATTGCACAATTTCGGCCAAAATAAGATGCACCCATTTTCCAAAACACGCTTCTTGGATGGGTTGTTCTGGGCAGAGCCAGTAATACAAACTTTGTGGTAGACTCGATGTTCTATGGAATAAGTGCATGCGAAGAAATATCTCTTAACGAACAACTGGCTAGGTTTTGGGATATAGAGGAAGTGGACGACGGTAACAAGGCCATGACAACCATGGAATTAAACTGCGAAGCAATGTTCAAAAAAACGGTCATCAGAAACGAGGCCGGACGGTTCTCGGTGCGCTTGCCATTCAAGCCCCAAGAAGAACTTGGCAAATCGAAACCGGTTGCCTTACAACGATTTTTTAGCTTGGAAAAACGTTTGCTAAGGCACACCTCGTTAAGGGTAGAATACACGAAATTCATGCGAGAATATGAAGCGCTACATCATATGGAAGAAGTTCAAGAAGCAGATATTCCATCTGGTCATTATTTTCTACCTCATCACTGTGTTCTTAAGCCTGAGAGCAGTAGTACAAAACTGAGAGTTGTATATGATGCATCAGCCAAAACTACGAACAACAAGTCCCTAAATGACATTTTATTGACTGGCCCTACAATACAGGATGATCTATTTTCAATATTGATCCGTTTTAGATTACATACTTACGTTTTTACAGCGGATATATCTAAGATGTATCGGCAAATTCTAGTTGAAGACAGTGATACTTGGTACCAGCTTATAATATGGAGGGAAGATCCAAGCGAATCGCTCAAATATTATCGCTTAAAAACAGTAACATATGGAACAACCTGCGCTTCTTATCTTGCGATCAGATGCTTACACCAACTAGCTGAAGACGGAGCTAAGGCATTTCCACTAGGGTCCCAGATAACACAAAGAGATTTTTATGTGGATGACGTCATGACGGGTTCAGATGATTTGGCCAAAGCTACCGAACTACAAAGCGAATTGAAGGCACTTCTCGAAAGTGGCGGATTTCCATTGAGAAAATGGTGCGCCAATCACCCCAAATTACTTCAAAATATTGAGTTGCAAGATCATGAAGAGCTTGTCATGATTCCGGGCTCGATCGAAGGCAGCATCAAAACCTTAGGTTTAACCTGGCTACCAAAAACGGATTATTTCAAATTTCAGACCTCATGGCCAGAAAGAAAACAAATTACCAAAAGAACTGTAACATCAGACACTGCTCATCTATTCGACCCATTAGGATTAGTCAATCCTGTCGTTACACTGGCTAAGATTTTTATTCAAGAGCTGTGGAAATTGAAATTAGATTGGGATGCAGCGCTTCCATTAGAGCTTCATAACAAATGGACTCGCTTCCGAAATGAATTGTATAAGATACAGAACATCAACATAGAAAGGCATGCACTTAATGTAGGAGAACATAGGCATATCCAAGTGCACATATTTTCAGATGCAAGTGAAAAGGCATATGGTGCAGCAGTATATTTAAGATCCATCGATGAACAAGGCAAGATCAAGGTACGCCTATTGTGTGCAAAGTCTAAGGTAGCCCCGTCGAAAATCACCACTCTTCCACGATTGGAGCTATGTGCTGCTAAGCTAGCCACACAACTCGCAAACAGGTTAAAGGACACACTCTGTGTAAACGTACAAGAATGGAAATTTTGGACGGACTCAACAATCGTATTGTCATGGATAGCAGCACCAGCCTCCTCTTTGAACACATTTGTTGCCAACAGAGTTGCATGTATTCAAAGAAGTACGAATATAAAGCAATGGAGGCATATTGGCTCTAAATTTAACCCAGCAGATCTCGCCTCTCGTGGAATGTATCCGGAGCAATTAATTCAATCTAACTTATGGTTTCAAGGGCCAGTATTTCTTGGGCTCTCAGAAGACAAATGGCCAACAAGCATAGTTGCTACAACAGGCGAGTTACTTGAATCTAAGGGAACAAATACAACACTGCTCGCGACAGAAGTAGGAAACTGCTTAATTGAATCAATTCGCCACAACAACAATTTTCAGCGGCTGCAAGAAACCTTAGCATTCATGACGCGATTTTGGGAAAATGCGAATAAACCTGCAGAGTTGCGAACATTAAGTATCAAACCAGAACCCCAGGAGATGGAGCGCGCACTAGAACTGATAGTAAAACATGTTCAAGAACGAAACTTCAAGAAGGAGTTGAAGGAATTATCAATCAGCAAATCCATATCAAAAGACAGCAAACTGGCTTCACTCACACCATTTCTCGACGATCACGGTATTATAAGAGTGGGGGGAAGGCTTGAAAGATCATCTCTTCCTTTCAATGCAAAGCATCCAATTCTTTTAGCAGGTTCAGATCCATTAACAAAAATTATGTTTCAACATCTACATATAAAGCATTTGCATGCTGGAGCCCAGGCTCTACTAGCAATCATACGACAAAAGTTTTGGCCCACTCGTGGAAAATGCGTAGCTCGAATGGTTGTCAAACAATGTATGAGATGTGCTAGAGCTAAACCGAGTAATATTCATCAACTAATGGGAAATCTACCAGCAGAGCGAATCGAGCCAGCGCGTCCCTTTATGAGCGTTGGAATAGATTTCTGTGGACCAGTAACCATACATTACAAGATCCGAGGAAAACGACCTACAAAAACATACAAAGCAGTGTTTGTCTGTTTTGCAGTGAAAGCGGTACACTTAGAGCTAGTGTCCGACTTGACAACAGCCAGCTTTATAGGAGCCCTCAAACGATTCATCGCCAGAAGAGGGTGTCCCACGAAGATATTTTGTGATAATGCTACAAATTTCGTTGGCGCTAAATCTGAGCTCCAACGGCTATATGAACTATTCCAAGACGAGCATCATAATGCAGAAATAACAACAGAATGTTCTCGGCATGGCATTCAATGGCACCACATCCCACCTCGATCTCCACACTTTGGAGGACTATGGGAAGCGGCAGTGAAATCAGCCAAGTACCACCTTAAAAGAATTACCAGTGCTGCAACACTCACGTATGAGGAACTTGCCACCGTCATTGCCGAGATAGAAGCTACATTAAATTCTCGCCCGATAACTCCGCTATCTGAAGATCCCAATGACTTACAAGCCTTAACACCAGGACACTTTCTAATCGGAGAACCACTACGGTCTATAGCGGATGGCTATATGAAGGACCGCAATATCAATAGTTTAAGTCGATGGGAGTTAGTTACGCGGTTGCGTCACGAATTTTGGAATAGATGGTCTAAAGAATATTTGCAAGAGCTGCAACTGAGAAATAAATGGAAAGATGGAACAACCTCAGTCAATGTCGGTAGTCTCGTGCTACTAAAGGAACCGAACTTACCGCCACTGCAATGGATCATGGCCCGTGTCAGCAAGGTAATACCAGGAGACGACGGACGAATTCGAGTAGTAGAAGTAAAGACTGCAACGGGAAACTTTACTCGTGCTGTGCACAATGTGTGCCCGTTGCCAGATACAGAGCATGCAGAGGCTGAAGAAGCCACTCAACCAGCATTAGAATCACTAAAACAGATTCCACTAAAAAGTACAGATGCAACAACCAAAAGTGATATAAAGGATACCAGTACAGAGGACACCGAATCAAAAACTCAACCCAGGTACAAGATTCCTAAACTATCTAAAACCGCGACAACGGTATTATTGCTCACCACACTCATCATGCCGGTATTCACAACGAATCCAGTTGAGGTAACTTCGTTCAATAGCACTCCCGGATTATACTTTGAAAATCTAGGCAAGACCAGTCTTATATCAGACGAATGGAAAATAATTGTATACTACGACATGAAAACATATTGGAATGAGATAGACGGATTAAGAGAATGTATTTGGGCCTTAAACGAAATGTGTGAAAGAATGAAAAGTCATAAGACTCATTGCGAGGCTGTCGCAACTCATTTATCGCATCAATTTCGAGTTATCAGCCATATCGATGACGTAATATTAACTGGACATACTGTCAAGATAGATCGCGCCAAACGTTCACCATTCGACTTCATCGGCAGCGCGACAAACACTCTCTTTGGTATACTAGATCAAGGATATGCTGAGAAAATCGAAAAAGAAATAATAAAAAGCCAAGGAAATCAAGAACATCTGTTGACTCTCATAAAAAATCAAACATCCTTGATAGATGCTACTATGAACATATTACAGAAGGTCGAAGACGATATCAACCAGCAATGCAACGAGATCCATGACATAATAAATAACATTACAAACCAGTTGTATGAACAACAAGACGTAGCGCAAGCTTTTAATGCTTTAGCAACCCAAACTGTGGCAGTAGCAGCTGATTGTCGAAACATGCAGAATGCAATAATCGACCTCTTGACGGATACTCATCACGGTCGAATAAATCCGCTACTATTAACACCGGACCAACTCAAGGCTGAAGTATCTATGATAAGAGAAAATTTACCCCCGAACACCATGATTCCTGGGAGCAATACTGGCACAGAACTATTAACATTATATACATTAATGAAGGCTAGAGGTAGGTTGACACTACAATACCTAATTATCACCATAGATCTTCCATTGGTCAGTATAGAGCGTTACGACATCCTTGCAATAACAGCATTCCCCATGCGATATGAAGACACACTTATTTTCATAAAACCATCAATAAAATACCTCATCATAAGCGTACATCAAGACACCTATTTTGCACTGGCAGAGCAGAAATTTATGGAATGCATCTCGTTGACTGATGAAAATTATATCTGCAACCAACAATACCCGGTATTCAAAAGAGGTTCACAAGCGTATAAGTGTGAAACAACACTGTTATCTCAAGAAAACGATATTTCTCAGTGCGAGTTTACTAAAACAGAAGTATCCAATTGGTGGACTGCATTGCACAGTAAAAATGAATGGCTTTTTTCGTTAACGCAAGAACTTTCATTTACGGCTGTCTGCGATGGAATTGCAATTCGACAAAGCATCAAGGATAATGGGAGGATTAAACTTAATGCAGCATGTATCATCCGACATCCACTATTCACCATCGCATCGCCCAGAAATAAGAAAAGCACTTTGAAGACACCAATCATTACACCAAACATCAGTACAGGATTTACCATTAACAAAACGCAGCAAGTAAATCTACATCCACTAACTATAAATAACAGTGCAGACATCAACTCGCTGAAGGAAGCAATACAAAATTTTCAAGAAATGGAGCAAGTATCTACAGGTTTAAACTTCCACGATCTGCATCAATATGTCGTCAGCTATTCCTCTATAACAATTTTGGGGATATGCCTAACCATCTTCATGATATGGAAGTGCAAAAAAAGAAAGCTACCCCCAACACCAGCACCACGAAGATCACAGAATACTCCGCCACGTACCTATTCTAGAGATGAATTATTCGAACTTCAGGAAAATATTTAAATCTCATACCGAGACTTAAAGGTGGGGCAGGATGTTTAAAAACATAAAAAATTATTTAATAAATATTTGCGGGTCATATTGCGTCTGGCACCAAATAATTAAATAATTAAATATTAGTAAAAATTACTTAATAGGTATAATGTATGGTAGGAAATATTTCTAAATATTTTGAGGGTGTCAAATGACAATAAAAATTATGAATTTTTAGAGAAATATGATATATATTAAATTAAATTAAATGTAATTATATTATGAGAAAATATGCAAAGAATTTAAATAATTATTAATATATTATGGGAATTAGAATAATTAAATAAAGATTATGGGAAAATTAGAGTTAAGTAAATTCTTAAATTTTTGATAACTTGCACTTTTGTACCTATAAAAGTAAGGAAATTATATTCAATAAATCATTCTTATCAGAACTGTTCCAAGACTTATTTCTTTGTTTTATTTCTGTCTTTGAGTCTGAAGACAGACGGTTCTATAGTACACTTTAAATTTACAGGTCCGACCGCGATCAGTAAGTTAGCTCCAAGCAGCAATCAGTAAATTCTTACATAGAAGAATTAAGCGGTGGAACAAAAGAGCTCCACAGCTATACAAAAAACAATATATAATTCTCATAGTTTGATATCTATAACAAAAAATAATGAAGTTTATAAAGCTACAAAAAGCTTATTTATCATACTTGAAAAATAAGAACTCTAGATTTTTTTTAAATTTTTTTGTTTAATTTATTGAAATATAATTCTTTTATAATTTTTTGGTTTAATTTATTGATATATAATTCTGTTATAGCTCTGTATAAGTGTAGGGTCCTCCACTGACGTCTTCCGTCTCATCCCAATCCTCAGGATCTTGATGAGGCATAATGGATACTTCGACAGGTAGTCTTCTCATGTCCACAAATTCTAAGTTGGAGGACCTACCCAACATTCCTTTATAAATTAAGCCATGTTGTTTTTCTTGAATTGTCTTCATGAGCTGCTCATCCATCAAGTTGAATCTGCATGGTATAAAAACCTGGAATTCATCTTCCAGGGTTATAATTTGGGAGATGAATTCCAACAAATATATATTTACTCAAGTTTAGGAAAAATTTACAACATTTTCGAGGTGTCTTTATGCGAGATAATTTATCCTAAAAATAAGGAAATACGAATGCGGTATAATAAACTTGGATAATTCTAGTGGACCTGGCACACTGGGTAGCATATTACAAACACAATAAATTTGCTCGTTATTTTGATAGTTTTGGAAATTTAAAACCCCCAATTGAAGTTGTGAAATACTTAAATGCTGATCAATCATTCTATAACTATAATAAAGAACAAGAATTTAACACATATACATATATGTGGACATTTAGGTCTAAAATTTTTATTAGAAAATAAAATTCTATAATAATAATAATATTGAATGAAATTTAAAAATTGAATAAAAAGAAGGATCTTTCAAAAATTTAATCAATTGTTATCAATACGTCATGTCAACGTTAACTCTCAACGGTAATAGTTCTATACTTACTTCACAATATTTTCCATCTATTGACTTAAAAGGGACTTATGTATGTGGATTAGTAGATTTTCAAACATATAATTCAATACGAAATGTGGATATTGATAATAATAAATTTCATATTGGTAATAAACTCATCATGATACCTGTTGGATCTTATGAAATTGGTGATATAGAGCAGTATATTCGTGAGAAGTTGAGTATTAATGATGATGGTAAATCAGATCCAGCAGATGGAAAAACCTTTGAATTGAAAGCAAATAATAACACTTTAAAATGTGAAATTTATAAAGATGTAGGAGATATTTATTTCACCAAAGAACAGAGTATTTGTAAGCTTTTAGGTTTTAGTAAAAGATTATTATGTTGATATAAATAGAGTGAATACTATACGTATTGAGTGTAATATTATTGGTGGAACGTATATAAATAATCAACAAGCTCATATAATACATGAATTTTCAATTAAAGTAAGTCTAGGCTATAAAATTATCGAAGTACCATTGAATGTAATCTATTTACCAATAAACGATTAACATTCTTATTTTTAAAATTTACCGATCAAGAGGGAAATCTATTGAATTTTAGAGGTGAAAATATTACTACAAGATTGCATTTGAAACCTGAAACATGATAATATATAATCAGGAATATCAACCTAATAATAAATACTTAAGTAATATAGGTCTGAATTTCAATCAGAATCAGACACTGAACTCACATAGACGTCTAAGAACCTTAAAAGTTTTAACACACCAAAATCAACTGTTTTTAAAGTCAATTGGATTAAAATTAAAGAAAAACAAATAAAAAAATGAGCACTATTATGAATAGTTTTCGAGGACCCGTTTTTGATGAAAGTATTACCAATTCTCAATGGCATAGTTATTCTCCACTTTTGAATTCATTCAATAAAAGCGATATTATACGAATTGCAATCCAACATCAAAATATAAATATATTACCATCTACTAGTTTACTTTACATAGAAGGTATACTCAATACTGAAAAAGGTGAAGCTGTAAAGAGCACAAAATTAAATTATAATGCAGCTGCATATCTTTTTGATGAAATTCGATATGAGCTTAATGGTAAAGAAATTGATCATAATCGAAATGTTGGTATAACATCAACTTTAAAAAATTATATTTCTTTGACGGAAAATGAAAGCACCGGCCTTTACAATGCTTGTTGATCACCAAAAGAATCGATTACCACTAATGGATTTTATTTTACTTTTGTATTCCATTGAAGAGATTGTTGGGATTTTCAGAAGATATTACGAATATTATACCAAATGCTCGACATGAATTAATTCTAACTCGTGCTAGAACTGATGATAAGGCTTTAATTTGTACTGATGCAGCTGAGAAACCCCAAATAACATTATCAAAAGTTCAATGGAAAGTGCAACATATATCACTATCTGATACGGTCAAGTTAAATTTATATAAGAGTATTAATAATGGAGAAACAATGAAAATAGCATTTCGAGATTGGGATCTATATGAACATATTGGGATGAACATTACCTAAAAACTCCACTCATCATATTTGGAATATAAAGACTACAACCCAATTGGAAAAACCACGATTTATAATTTTCGCTCTACAAAAAAATGATCGCAACCAAATTACTGCTGATTCTTCAAAATTTGATCATTGTAATATAACTGATCTAAAAATTTATCTTAATTTGGATGTCAGGACAAGAAAGTTGAGAAATCAAAAAAATAGGGCCTGGAATAATTTTTTAAAATTTAAAACTAACGAACTTTATCTTGAGTTTGTAGAATTATTTAATACGTTTAAAGCTCTCCTAAATAGCAATTATACTAATTATCTTAACGATATGGCTATTCAATTAAAAACAAATCCTAAAATGTTTTGGAAGTTTGTCAATTCCAAAAGAAAATCGGATCAATTTCCTAATTTCATGACTTTCAATGGAGAAACTAGTAATGATCCAATGTTGATTGTTAACCACTTTAAAGACTTCTTTGCTAGCTCTTACTCGGCTACCACTTTCAATTTAGATGAAACAAAATTTCACCATATGCATAGCTGCCCGGAGTTGCCTTTAACTTCAATTAGTTTTACAGACTTACAGGTAAAACAATACCTGGTTGGATTAAAACATGATACATCTGCTGGGCCGGACAATGTTCCTGAAATTATTCTTAAGAATTGTGCAGAATCGCTAGCTGCTCCTTTGAGTACTTTATTTAATAAATCTTTAATTAGTGGACGATTTCCAGACTTTTGGAAAACTTCTTACATAATCCCAGTTCATAACAAAGAGTCAAAAAACAATATAAATAACTATAGGTCGATTGCTAAACTCTCTAGCATACCTAAATTATTTGAATTAATGATTTATGACTCGATTTATAGTTTGTGCGCAGGGTTATTAATATCTAACCAGCATGGGTTTATGAAAAATAGATCCACTGTAACCAATTTAGTTGAAGTTTCTTCTTTCTACATAAATACCATGGAGGCGGGCTTTCAAACTGATGTCATTTATACTGACCTAAGTAAAGCTTTTGATCTCTTACCTCACATTGTAATTTACTTTAAATTCAAAAAATTAGGTTTTCCTGGTTTTTTGATTAAATGGTTTGCTTCATATTTAGAAAATAGAAAATACTGCGTAAAATTTCGATCTGCTATTTCAGATCCATATTTTGCCAACTCTGGTGTCCCACAGGCCTGTCACTTGGGCCCATTTATATTCATTTTCTCTATTAATGATGTTTCTTCTATCATTAAGAGTAGTAAACTGAGCATCTATGCTGATGATATGAAGATTTATAATAAAATCTCTTCGCAAAATGATGTAATTACACTGCAGGAAGACCTAGATTCCTTTAAAAATTGGTGTGATAATAAAAATTTATCCTTAAATATTGGCAAATGTGCTTTAATTAGCTACACTCGGCGCACTACACCAATAATTGAAAACTATTCTTTTGATAATAAACCAATTAACAGAGTTAGTCAATTTAAGGATCTAGGGGTGTGTTTTGATGAGAAAATGACATTCAAATTTCATTTTGATAACATAATTGGCAAAGCGAATTCAATGTTGGGTTTCGTGAAGAGATGGTCCAAAGAATTTGAGGATCCATATATCCTTAAATCCTTATTTACATCTCTTGTTAGGCCCAACCTTGAATATGCTTGCCAAGTTTGGTCACCGTACTATCAAGATCACATTAAGAGATTTAAGTCAGTTAAGAAAAAATTTCGTAGATATGCTTTAAGATATCTAAACTGGTCAAACCCATTAATTTTACCTCCCTATAGGAGTAGATTAATTCTCTTACAATTAAAAACGTTAGAATCACGGAGAACTATTGCGGATATATTATTTATTGCCCAGGTTTACAATAGCCAAATTGATTCAGACTTTTTAAAAAACCAAATATATTCAAATCTTAACCATAGTACTCGGTTTAGATCTGAAAATATTTTTAGGGTAATATCTCACCGCACTAATTATGGGAAATTTGAACCTATCAATAGAATGTTCATGGCGGTTAACAACTATAAAAGTCATATTGATTTTTCTGATACTAAGGATAAAATTAAGAAAAACTTACTTGCACTAATGCCATAGATATCTGACTCTTAATTTTAAATTTGTATAGTTGTTTTCATTAATTTTTTATATATAATATCATAATTTTAATTTTACTTATATTATATATTAAACTTTAAATAATGACTATATTCTAGTTTGTCTTAGAATAAATTAAAATTAATATTTAATTAGAATCTATTTGAGAAAATTATATATTTAATTTTAATATAAGTATTTAATTGTTTGAGCTAAACATAAATAAAATAAAAAAATGTTTATCAATATGAAGTTATGGGTCTTGCTTTTAACAAAAACCGTTATGCTATAGCCTATGATGCCTATGTAAACTTTCAAAAAAATTACTATAATAAATCGTTAGCAGAACCTTTAATTTCCTGGAGTCAATTTAAATCATCTGCAACGATACTAGTATTAGATACTCGTTATCAAAATGAAAATCTAAAAACTGGACCTGTTGACATACGAATTGAAATGAAATTTCAAGCAGCACTAGATGATAATACATCAGCATATTGTCTTATGTTGCATGATCGTTTAGTTCATTACAATCCATTGAGCGATGAAGTTAATGAAATCATTTAAATGAAATCTCCATACTTTATAATAGACATTCAAGGCTTCAGAGATATTAAAAAAAAGTTCATTTTAAAAGAAATTGCAATACTCTCTTCAACTGGCGAATTACAGCACTACATGATAAGACCACCATGTAGTTTCCAGATGCTCTCTCATAGCACTCAACATATGGTAAAATGGCTTGACAAATATCATCATGGAATTCCATGGAACGAGGGAACTACTTGGTTTCGAGATATTATTAACCATATAAAAATATATGTTAAAGGTTTAGAAAAGAAAACTTGGTTAAGCAATAATTTGCATTATAGAAATAATATTATAGATTTAGGTGATAATACTTGTTCAAAAATTAAAATTTTATTGTCCATGTTCAAATTAGATAATATAAATAAATGTTTCTTAAAATGTTTGCTTATTAAATAATTATTTGAAAATACATATGTGATTATTAAAAATGTTAGAGATAACAAAAAATAAAACATTTTTTGTGAAAATATAATATTTATGAAAAATAATAAAAACTTTCTTTAACTACAGATAATTTTTTATTTTATGGTCTTCAATTCTTATACCTCTTGTTACCTAATTTAATAACATTTTATGTGGTGATAAATTTTATGTTCATATCAATATTAGAATATTTTTTTTTATCTTACCCTATACATTTTGAAATTGAAATATATTAATTTATTCTAGCAATTTATTGTTGATAACGAGGGTATAAATATTTTCCTACCACAAGATTTTCAACTTTAAAATTTAATTTAACATAATACACAAAATATATTTATCTTAGCTTAAACCGCAGAATAAAATAATTACTAAAATGTGAAAAATAAAATATATAATTCTCATAGTTTGATATCTATAACAAAAAATAATTAAGTTTATAAAGCTACAAAAAGCTAATTTATCATACTTAAAACCGCAGAATAATTGCAAAAATCCCTTAATTTTTTTAAAAAATTCTGTTTTAATTTTTCCCATATATTAGTATTTATGTTTTCAAATCAATTGTTTTTTTGTGATAAATTTATTCGTTTCCTCCCAAAAATTCGTTTAAATTAGGCAGAATTTTCTAAAATAAATATTGTATAACAAAAGTTATTCACGAAAGAAGACAACAAAAATGGATCCAACAAAAAGGTTAAACATGATGAGCAAATACCCCGACACAACCAAGTTGGCAAACTTGGATGAAGGCAGAACATACCGGATCACCCACATAAAAAGGGTGTTCACAAAATATGGTAAAAAAATAGTTGAAAATCAAACAGTGAACTTCTGAAAATGAAAAATAAGAACTCTAGATTTTTTTTTAATTTTTTTGTTTAATTTATTGAAATATAACTCTTTTATAATTTTTTGGTTTAATTTATTGATATATAATTCTGTTATAGCTCTGTATAAGTGTAGGGTCCTCCACTGACGTCTTCCGTCTCATCCCAATCCTCAGGATCGTGATGAGGCATAATGGATACTTCGACAGGTAGTCTTCTCATGTCCACAAATGGGTTGTAGTCTTTACATTCCAAATATGACGAGTTTTTAGGTAATGTTGATCCCAATATATTCATATAGATCCCAATTTCGAAATGCTATTTTCATTGTTTCTCCATTATTAATACTCTTATATAAATTTAACTTGACCGTTTCAGATAGTGATATATGTTGCACTTTCCATTGAACTTTTGATAATGTTATTTGGGGTTTCTCAGCTGCATCAGTACAAATTAAAGCCTTATCATCAGTTCTAGCACGAGTTAGAATTAATTCATGTCGAGCATTTGGTATAATATTCGTAAAATCTTCTGAAAATCCCAACAATCTGTTCAATGGAATACAAAAATTAAAATAAAATCCATTAGCGGTAATCGATTCTTTTGGTGATCAACAAGCATTGTAAAGGCCGGTGCTTTCATTTTCAGTCAAAGAAATATAATTTTTTAAAGTTGATGTTATACCAACATTTCGATTATGATCAATTTCTTTACCATTAAGCTCATATCGAATTTCATCAAAAAGATATGCAGCTGCATTATTAATTAATTTTGTGCTCTTTACAGCTTCACCTTTTTCAGTATTGAGTATACCTTCTATGTAAAGTAAACTAGTAGATGGTAATATATTTATATTTTGATGTTGGATTGCAATTCGTATAATATCGCTTTTATTGAATGAATTCAAAAGTGGAGAATAACTATGCCATTGAGAATTGGTAATACTTTCATCAAAAACGGGTCCTCGAAAACTATTCATAATAGTGCTCATTTTTTTATTTGTTTTTCTTTAATTTTAATCCAATTGACTTTAAAAACAGTTGATTTTGGTGTGTTAAAACTTTTAAGGTTCTAAGACTTCTATGTGTGTTCAGTGTCTGATTCTGATTGAAATTCAGACCTATATTACTTAAGTATTTATTATTAGGTTGATATTCCTGATTATATATTATCATGTTTCAGGTTTTAAATGCAATCTTGTAGTAATATTTTCACCTCTAAAATTCAATAGATTTCCCTCTTGATCGGTAAATTTTAAAACTAAGAATGTTAATCGTTCAACGTTTATTGGTAAATAGATTACATTCAATGGTACTTCGATAATATTATAGCCTGGACTTACTTTAATTGAAAATTCATGTATTATATGAGCTTGTTGATTATTTATATACGTTCCACCAATAATATTACACTCAATACGTATAGTATTCACTCTATTTATATCAACATAATAATATTTTACTAAAACCTAAAAGCTTACAAATACTCTGTTCTTTGGTGAAATAAATATCTCCTACATCTGTATAAATTTCACATTTTAAAGTGTTATTATTTGCTTTCAATTCAAAGGTTTTTCCATCTGCTGGATCTGACTTACCATCATCATTAATACTCAACTTCTCACGAATATACTGCTCTATATCACCAATTTCATAAGATCCAACAGGTATCATGATGAGTTTATTACCAATATGAAATTTATTATTATCAATATCCACATTTCGTATTGAATTATATGTTTGAAAATCTACTAATCCACATACATAAGTCCCTTTTAAGTCAATAGATGGAAAATATTGTGAAGTAAGTATAGAACTATTACCGTTGAGAGTTAACGTTGACATGACGTATTGATAACAATTGATTAAATTTTTGAAAGATCCTTCTTTTTATTCAATTTTTAAATTTCATTCAATATTATTATTATTATACAATTTTATTTTCTAATAAAAATTTTAGACCTAAATGTCCACATATATGTATATGTGTTAAATTCTTGTTCTTTATTATAGTTATAGAATGATTGATCAGCATTTAAGTATTTCACAACTTCAATTGGGGGTTTTAAATTTCCAAAACTATCAAAATAACGAGCAAATTTATTGTGTTTGTAATATGCTACCCAGTGTGCCAGGTCCACTAGAATTATCCAAGTTTATTATACCGCATTCGTATTTCCTTATTTTTTAGGGTAAATTATCTCGCATAAAGACACCTCGAAAATGTTGTAAATTTTTCCTAAACTTGAGTAAATCTATATTTGTTGGAATTCATCTCCCAAATTATAACCCTGGAAGATGAATTCCAGGTTTTTCTACCATGCAGATTCAACTTGATGGATGAGCAGCTCATGAAGACAATTCAAGAAAAAAAACATGGCTTAATTTATAAAGGAATGTTGGGTAGGTCCTCCAACTTAGAATTTGTGGACATGAGAAGACGACCTGTCGAAGTATCCATTATGCCTCATCCAGATTCTGAGGATTGGGATGAGACGGAAGACGTCAGTGAGTGGGATGAGACGGAAGACGTCATAAATTAAACCTAAAAATTATAAAAGAGTTATATCTGAGGATTGGTATGAGACGGAAGACGTCATAAATTAAACCTAAAAATTATAAAAGAGTTATATTTCAATAAATTAAACAAAAAAATTAAAAAAAAATCCAGAGTTCTTATTTTTCATTTTCAGAAGTTCACTCAAATATTTAATCAATTTGATTTTGTAGGATTTTTCATGTTTCAACTTGAGAGATTTAATTTTTTATGATTCATTTTCAGAAGTGTTGAAATTTCAATTTTATTTTGATATTTCAATAAATTAAGAACTTTAATTTTTTAGGATTTTTCAACTTCAGAGATTTATTTTTTTTGGTTCAAGCAAAAATATAATATAAGTGAAAGAAATTAAAATAAAAAAAAAATTGTTAAGCAATAGTATAGTTGTGAAAGACTTAAATGTTTGATATAAATTTTTTGGTATATGATAACAAAATAAACAACAATTTTTTTTTATTTTTAAATTATAATAAAGCAATTTTATTTTATATTAAATAAAATTATAAATCTAGTATTTTGTAATGACCCCATGGTATTGTATCATATAAGTCATCTAAAAGTTTTCTTTAATCATCATCAGGATACACTAACAATGTCATCAGCAATATTATTTAATTCCTCTGCAAACCATATTCCTGGTTTTTCCTCTCTGTATGCTCTATAATATGACTTACTATCATCATACGAACATTTCAAATAATATCCGATGCTGAAAATCTCATGTTTTTGATAGAACTTGTAGTTCTCAGTTTTTATTAATGAAACCGGTTCTAGAATTGCTTCTAAATCTGCGTACACTATAAAGGGTACCTTTTCCTTTTTTTTGTAATTCTCAAAAAAATAGTTGTTTTATTAGGTACACTTATACTAGTGAAATTTTGTTTTTTACAATTTATAGTGTGAGCAACTAATTTCACATTTGTTATAAAATAGTGTAAGCATCTATCGCATAAAAAAACTTTGCCATTGTGTTTCGATAATTGACTTGCGACTAATCTAGATAAATTCTTAATCCAACAATAATGTTATTGGATTCTCTCATCATTATAAACATAATAGTCTTCATCAATATTTTCATCATCATCATCATCAACATCATTATCTTTTTCAATATCATAATATTCTTGGATCAATAAATTAACATGCTTATTCCAAATTTTGATTTTGTCAATCTTAATGGTAAAACTTTAAAATTTTTCTTAGATATTTGTTTCAATATGTAAATGTTTACTGACATATTATTTAGCTTTTCAAACTTTTCCACCTGATTAATTCGCATTGGAAACTCTATTCCAGTTATATTTAAAACAGATTAATAATCTGGATAAGAGCAAGTTCCATAATTATGCGACATTGTTGGATATAGAGCTGAAACAATACCCCAGGCAAAGCAAGCATTATCATCATTTTTAACATTTACACAAGCTTTTTTGTTTTAATAAAAGGAGGAAGTTCAATAAATGATGATCCAATCAATCTAGCACACTAATTTATATTAATAGCTAAGTATATAATAGATGAGAGAGCCCAACCGCTTCCTTTCTCTTGAAACTCGCTAAGTTCGGATAAAATACTTTTTTTAATATGTTGACTAAACCATTCTTTATGATCTTCAAACATCTCTATTATTTCATTTGGTGTTGAAATAAATTTGTCTTCTGATATTATTTCGTCGCCGGATTTAATTAAAAACTCACAACATAGGGTAGAATTTATTTTCAAACACTTTTCACCACTTTCAGCAATACAAATTTTAACATTTTCTGCGAAAACTCTCTCTGAAAACTCTCTCTTCTTATACCTGAACCGCTAACTAAAAATCTGTCTTCCAATCTGATTTTGAGGCACATCAGTCTTTCAATTTGATATTCAATGTGTTTTTTAGCACCAATTGTAGCAACCCCTTTCAAAGATTTTTCCAATGTAGTTATATCTTTTACTATTTGAACAATTTTTCCCTTCAGCTGGTCTAACGATAAAATACTTATATCTGCATTACTAATAACTAAATCTCTAATATTTTCATTATATTTTATTCTTTTCGAAAATTTTTCTTTCCGTACTTTCAACAAATTATTTTTCTGAATATAATTGTTTAGACATTTTTTTTGTTGGCAATGTTGTAATATTAAAATTACAATCATATAATTTTTTCAATCATATAGTTTAATATATTATATTGTTTTAATCTCACCTTTACTTTCTCTAATTTTCACTTTAACTTTTCTTCTTTAAAATAAAACTCCTTTAGTTCTTATTACGTATAAAAAATCTTTATTTGTTATTTTTATCTATTTATTGTATTGAATTATTTTTATTTCCACTAATATAATCTTTTCTGTTTTGTTTACTTAATTAATTTAATTTTTTTTAATGTTAATTAATATGTTAGCTTAACTTAAAATTCTTAAATTCCTTCACAAATTTTTACTTTCACAAAACTATTTATTAATATAATTCTTTTTTGATATTTCCTGACTGACTTATTAATTTGTTATTCAAATAAACTTTTTAATGTTTCCGACTGATCTTTTAAAACTTTTTTATTTCAAATTAAATTACTATTTTTTTTAACTCAAACATTTTTCCGGATCAATTGACTAAATTAACAAATTTAATTTTACGTTTTTAATATAACTTTTCTTTATCCGATCGACTGGCTTAATTAACAATTTTAATTTTAATATTTTAAAAGTCAACTTTATCCGATCGACTGGCATAATAATTCCGATTTTAAAATTCAAACTTAATTTTTTTTATCAACTCGCCTTGATTTTAATTTTTCTTTCTTTTTTATTTTGCTGGAGAGCTTTTTTGGCTTTCCAAAATCTTTCCAATAAGATTTTGGAAAACCAATCAGCTTCTCCAACAAAATATTTAAAATCAATTTTAATTTAATTGGCTGATTGATTTTACGCGTTGTCAGCACAGAGAAATTATTATTAATTAAATTAAATTATTTCTCTGTGCACGAGCAACGCGTAATTTAAAACTTTTGTTTTTCGAATAATTAATTTTAATAATTTAATTAATTTGAAATGGATTGGAATTTTATAATTCCGTTGTGAATTGAAGCACAGGGTGCCTCAATTCACAACAGCAAGTTAAACTCTTATTTTAAAATATTATTCACACTACTTATTGTTACTTAAAAATCAGCAACGCACTAATTATTGTTACTTCAAAATGAGTGTTATTTATATACAAATTTTCGTGTATATATACATATATATATATATATATATATATATATATATATATATATATATATATATATATATATATAATATATTTCCTAACATATATTACCTAAAATTCATAAAAATCAACCACAAAGACTATAACTTATCATATTACCATATTGCACAAACAAAATTTGTGGTCACCAATTTTAAAATAAATATATTTTAATTGAGTATAATTAAACAATTAACATAAGGTTAAATAATATTTTAATATTATATTGATAGATAAAAAAAAAGTAGCTATGCACCGAAGCTTGAACCATCATTAAAACTAGTTGCCATTATACCAACATTATTTTAATGGTTTGCCATCCTAAGCCATAGCTACTTGTAAAAATATATAATTATAAACATATCTAAAATATTATTTTAAACTATCTAAAATCATTAACATATGTTTTACTATATACTCTCTATCAAACATAAAGTTTTTTATCGTAAATATGACCTTGATATCTAAAACCTTAACATTTGTTTTAGCTAAATTCTTATAGCAAAACTCAAAATATAATTATTTTTTTATATATTCAATAACACAAAAATATTCATTCATAAACCACAACTTATTACTGATAAGGTAAATAATTTAATCAGAATATATTTTAAATTTAAAAAAATTTAAATACAAAACATAAACGAAAATTGTGAAATTCACTGATAAGACTAACCACAAAAATTTTAAATTTAACAAATATCAACTAATAGAGTTTGTTAAAAGGTTAAAACTCATACAAACAATACTAACATCATTAACCCACTCAACCACACCCCATCCCACACCATCATTTCCAATACACCAACCCCCACACACTAAAACGTGCTCATTAAACAACAATGACAGACCAACAAACCGACATACAAAACGATAGACACTATGACACACCGACAAACGACAAACCGACAGACAACACGACAACCCGACAGACAACACGATAACCCGCAGACAAAACGACAGACCGACAGACAAAACGACAGACCGACAGACAAAACGACAGACACCAACAACTATCAACATACCCCTTAATTCATTTTTACAAGCAAATTCAGGGGTGTGTTAATTGGTGGCCTAGAACTTTTTAGCCCTTACTACTACTAATCAATTAAATAAACAAGTCATAATCAAATAACTTAATCAAAAATTTAAATATGATAGTCGTAGATGTAAACAAACAACAAGAAAGATTAGATGAAACTCTGACTAAAATTTAGAAAACTTTAAATGATTTAGAAAGATCAAATTTAACTTTACAAATTTAGGTAGATATGAGTACAGTAAACCGACCTTTAGAAAAACTTTCAGATATAATTTTAATGAAAAAATTAAATCTTTTAGCTCATGACATATTAACTGAAGAAGAAATAAATAACTATATAATATAACTGTGACTACTTTGCCATACCTTCAAAATAGTATTTTATTTAACAGGTTGAGTGCCATATGCAACGCCCGCTGTACACACTACATTGTATACATATTCACATAGTACTAAGTACTATCGAAAAAACATATTTTTCGAGTACCAGTAGGTTTTAAACTGTTTATATTATTATGGTATAACAATCTATAATGATAAAAGTAAATCAGAATTTTTTTATGCAGGTAAAAGATGGAACAAAACGAAAAGATTACAAACATAAAAAAATTTATGCCACGCGCTATAACATACTACGGCACCTTTTGAATTTATTATTGATATACATGACGGCACTCAACCTGTTAAAGATGGCGTAGCGTGCTTATTTTAGTTATTAGGATGGCTACTATGTAATTCGGTTCGAACCGAAAATATTTTCGAATATCAATATGATATTCGATTATACGGAACATTGGCACCATGTAAAATATTCGGATCGAACAACAAGTGCTGCCATTTGTTATTGAAAATTTGTTAATTTCACGTCCGTTGAAATTTTTGTCAACTGTCACAGTTTCAAAAACCAAAAACGATATGTGGTGTTTAGTGATTTTTTATAAACAATTTTGTAAATTTAAATAAATTATGGATAGCGTAACATTGTAGTTTGAACACAATGTTACGCTATCCATAATTTATTTAAATTTGGAAATGAACAAATTATTAGAACAAGGATTTGAGATAATTCAAATATTATGGGATTAGAAACCAAGAGGTAAAATTTAAATTTTATTACATTTATTTCAGTTCAAAATACAATTTATTTTTATTTTAGTTTTATAAAAGAATTTCCGGCTCTCGAAAGAATTTCGTTGCTTAGAGAACTCCACTATACTCCGGCAAAAGCTGGTAAATTTTTAAATGTTTTCTGCGCTTTATAGCTGATTCACAATGTATTTCAGTCAATTGTCCATTTGTCCATTTTTTCCACAAAAAAATAATAAAATAAAAAAAAACATATTAATAGTATTAAATACTACTAGAATTGGTATATTTAATATACAAATCATCACCTCAGTTCTTAAGTGTTCTATGTCCAAAAATAAAAATGTTGAGAAATTGAAATTTATGATTTAGCATAAAAGTTTTAATACCTTTTGCAACATTTCAACAATTGTAATTATTTTTTATAAATATTTCATTTCGTTTTTATATAAAAGTGATAAAAAAAATATTTATAAATAGTTAAAATTTATATTTTTTTTAAAAAACTAGTGATCGATGTCGAATTGGATATTAACAGTATATTATATGTAGACCGGTAAATTATAAAAACTTTTGAACATAACTTTTCAAGAATATCTTGGAAACGATTTGTGATAGAACAAAACGTTTTACGCCAATCGAAAGATCGTAGTCAAATTAGTAAAACTGCATATTTAACTCATTTTGTCAAAAAATGGTCTATGAGGTGACGAATTAATAATTTTTTTAAACTATTTTTTTTAAATTAAATTCCTTCTATCTAGTTTTCCACAAATACTTTTGAGAATGAGAAATATTTTTATTATTATCTGTCAATTACTCACGTTGATTATCGTAAAAGTTGAAAGTTAGCCAACATTTGCTTTGTTACGCGTCGCGTCGGCTCTCCCTCTCTTCATTGTGAACAGAAGTATTGTTTTCATATAGTTCAACTTTTTAACTTTGATTTGCGTTCCGTTGCTTTGCGCAGCGTTTCTCATTGTGAATCAGCAGTTACACACAACATTTGCCTTAAATTTAAAATGGATTTAAGCAATGAATTATTATACACCGAACCACAGATGAAGATTATGATCGTATTAATAATTTTAATGTGAACTAGAAACTAATAATATAACAAATATTGTTAAGAGAATAAGAAATGAAATAAAAAATAGTTTGTAATTATAATTTTGTTATTTTTAATTTCATGTTTGATAAATATTCAATATTTGATAAAAATAGTTCATTATTATAGGTTTTTCTTCGAATTATTATTACATTGTCTCTGCGCGTTTTTTTTCAAAATTTATTTTTACCTCTGAAATCCAGGTAATTGGAAATAATTCAAACGGCACAATTTAACATATCCGCTAAATTTTTCCATAAATTATTTGACTTATTTCGGCCTTCACTACTTTTGAGCATTCCTTTTGCCAAATCATTATGTTTTTCCATAAATTCCACCATTATGTTTTTCCCTATAAAAAACAATATATTTTCCCATAATAATTAATTTTTGTATATAATATATATTTTATTAATTTTTATTGATTTATTTATTTAATATGCACATATATAATATCCGCAATTGATATAAGATATACTTACAGTTTTTAAAAAGCGTCCAATCGAATTAATTTTCACTATTAAAATGGTTATCGAATAAAATATTCGTTTTACGGATAATTTTTTACTCATAATCGAATTACATGGCAGCAAAATGTCCGAATTTTCGAAACGAAAATTATATATAAATTGGCATCATTGAAATTTAATTTACGGATATCAAAATTTCCGAAATTCGGATTACATAGTACGATTTGTTCGTTTACGAACGTATTCCAAATTTTACTACAGAATAGTATTACAATGCATTGGTGATTGCATTCCCAAATTATAAAAAAGAACAAATAGATTTTGAAAATGAAAAAATTATTATTCAAAATAATAACGTATATACATAATGGGTTTTCGAAACGTCTACCAGATGAATTTGGTACAAATTAAAAAAAAAAGTCGAGGCATTTTTATTTACATTAAATTAATGATACAGCTATACGATATGATAACGATATTGTTTTAAAAAAAATTTTAAATAAGTAATATTTTACAAAAAAAATAACATAAATGTGAATTAAAATTAAATAATGTATTCTCAATACAAAAAGTATTTGATGTTTTAATAATAATAAAAAATTAGATTCAGTAATTGTAAATTACAAATAAACAATTTTGTTCTTATGGCGTGTGTCCATGTATTAAAAATAAATTGGTTAAAAAATAATCCCCACGAGGTTTAAAAAAATTTAACTGTGGGGTGTTTTTAAAAATTTTAACTGTTTGGAATGCTTAAAAATTTTACATAATTAAATTCTAAGGAAAATTCAAGATCAATAGAGTATTTAAACTTAAACTATCATGCTTATTCTGGAAACCTTCGTATTTGAGATTCCCTTCACTTTGCGTTTCACTTTCACAAAATTGGAGTATGTATTCTAAAAACGATCGAACAACTACTTTATCATAAGTATTGAAATACGTAAATACGTATTTGAAAAATTAAAATTTAAGTTTTTAATGTCAAAATCGAAATAAAAATATATAATTAGAGCATCCGTATAGCTGTATCATTAATTTAATGTAAATAAAAATGCCTCGACTTTTTTTTTTAATTTGTACCAATTTCATCTGGTAGACGTTTCGAAAACCCACCAGCAATGTCCTTATTTAATTTCAGGTCATTGATTTATTTTTGAAATTATTTCGTGTTTGTTGTTTTTTTCTTAAATATGTACTTTTAACATTTAAATACTTGGTAAATATATATATAAATGTTTAAAAAATTTGTTGAATTATTTTTAATTACATTTTGAATCTTCTAAAAGTAACAAATTTACAGCGAATGTCTACTATATGAAAAACGATTCACTTTTCGATTCGACAGTATTACAGAATATTAAATTTTTCGAATCGGTAATACAGTTTTCCGTTTTGTAGAATAACAAAATTTTTCGAATCGGTAATACAGTTTTCCGTTTTGTAGAATAACAAAAATTCAAATACGATCGTATTTCAAATACGAAGTTTTCCAAAATAATCACGATTATTATTATTTTTATTTTAAATTTATTATTTTATTAATTATTAATTTTTTTTATTAAAAGAAAAATTGATACAAATTTGATATCAATTTAAATTTAAATTTGAATCCAAAGTTAATTTATTTTAATCAAAAATTTAACTAAAGAAGTGTCAAAATTTATATTAGGTCTAGAGCAGATAAAATTTCGGGGTCTTCTTGTGGTGAATAAACTTTCAAAAATGTTAATTTTACTGTAATAATTTTAATTTTTAAACGGTTTTTACCAATTCACACACGCCCTTAATAATAAATTGGAAAATTTTATAAATACAATAGTAATTCCAAATACACATATAAATTTTACAAAAATTACGAATAATTTAACTTTGCAAAAATTAAATATTGATAACATTAAAAATAGAGAAATAATTAAATATGTAAGCTATTGTTTCCTAAGCATAACTGTTATAATAATATAATAATCATTGTAATAATATTAGTAATTTTAAAATGCAAAAATAGTAAATCTAAAATTAATGCTACTATTGAGCTAGTAAATAAACATGCAGATCCTTTTGCGGGGAACGCTAAATACATGTTATAAAAAAATATAACTTTGACTTTATGAATTGCAATAACATATCATATTACATATTCTTCATAACAATTCAGACTATACATTTTATATAATTGTTATAAAAACAATTAAAGTAAATTAATCAGATATTACAATTCAAAACAATGCAGTATCATTAATATAATATTACTGTTTTCATTGTTTTGAACTAATATAAGATTTAATTTAAGAAAATAGAAGGCAGTCGAAATAATCGCCCCTTCCAGTAATAATCAAAATAAATTTGATACAATACATAATTATAAAAATAAAAATTAGTGTTTTATTCCCTATTTCCTCACATATAAAACTATATACAATTTTTCAAATTTTGTTATTTACATTTACTATGAATAAAAATCCGAAAGAACTTTTGTTTTTAAGTAAAGGCTGTTTTTCATTGTAATGCAAATCAAAAAACGCATTTTCATTACTATAATATTTTAATATTTAGCAGAAAACTAGAAAGACATAGTACATATAAAAATATTGTATAAGGCAGAACGAGACAGCGTCACTAATTTTATTTTAAGCCATCAGATGTCACTAATCTTTTTATGGTGAAATATTTGACAGAGTATAAAAATTATTTGTCTATTCATTAAAAAATATAAATAATTTTGTAAACTTTATGTAATTTAATTTTTAATTAAGCTAAGTTTTTACTTAAAAAAAAACTAGCAATTATATCATATTAAATTTAAAAAAATTTGTCCAAAAACACCTGTTTGGTATCGAAACCACCAGTTTTTATACTATGTAAATATGACAAAGTAACAACCAAGGAAAAAATTTTGCACCTTGGAAAATATTCTATATAAAATCATAGTTTTTTTGAACTGAGTACTAAGTACATACCTAGCTTAACTAATATATGTATATTACCAGTTACTCTAATTTAGGTTTATGTTGTTTATATCAGTTAAATACTAAGGTGACGATGAACATTGTGTATGAAAAATATGTAGGTCGTTCAAAAAATTTATACTAATAATTTGCACAGAAGTACCCTGTGCAGTGGACATACAGACATACCTACATAACATATTGAATTATTTGTTTATTCAAAACGCCTTCAGAAGCGATAACTTATCGCTTAGATTTTAAATGTTTAGTTTTATTGTAACAGTCCGCAAGTTCATATATATGCAAGAACAATAATAAATATTACTTAAACAAAACATAATATTAATTTAAAGAAATTTGAAGTATCAAATGGCTATTATTTAAAAACAGTGATTTATTTTCTTTTTAACTAGTAATATTTTTAATTCTGTTCTAATTGGAATATACAATTATATTAGAAAAATAGACAATATGTATATATTTTGTTGGTTTTGTGTACTACTAATAGTTTTGCTATTATATTTTTGTTACAATTCAACGAAACGCCCACCAAATTATCCACCTGGTAAGTCTTTCAAATGTCCTACCATATAATCTTTAATTAAGTATGAATAATTTTTCTTGCAATATATATATGTATATATATATGCAAAATTAACATCAAAGATACATATATATATATATATATATATATATATATTATATAAAAGCTATATCTATATATATACAGGTAATCATTCACAAGAATAATTGCTTTGTCTTATGTCAATGCCTGGGAGACCCACAGATTTCGTTACTTTTTTATTTATTTTCTAACAAAATAAATTTCTACTATACACTGAGTTCGAAACTTGAATCAATTGAAATTGTAGCGGATGTAGCTTTGGGTAAATAAGCTACAGTAACTTATTATTTGTTGTATAAATTTATCTTCCTTACAATATTCTTGAATAGACGACACTGAAAAATAATAGATTTTGCTTTATTTCTATATTACATTATTTTGAACATCGTATAAAATTAAAAATTTATGTAATTTGTGTCTAATGAAACTATACATACCAAGAATTTTTTTCAATATATACAATTAATATTATCAACAAATTTTATTTTATGCGCTATAATTTATACGTAAACAAAAGTTACATACATACATATATTATATTAGACTTACCGGACAAAGTACTGATTTATTTGTAAAATTTTAACGGAATTTTTAAACTTTAGTTTCAATAGCGACGCTTTTATAATTTCAAGTTTACATAAACTTACACTACTTTTACAATTGTATTTACATATTCCCTACAGTTTAATGAATAGACAATCTGAAATTAGTGTTTAAAAAATAGGCGGGCTTTTTTTCTGGCGCTACATGTTTAAGGATTGTATCTTTGAAGTTAATTTTGCATAATTGCATATTTCTTGGAGATTCCGGTTGTGGGGAAGGAAAGAGTTTTTTAAAAATTATAGAAAAGAAATTAATTTTGCTCAATGTTGTGTATTTTGAATTTTTTTGCTGAATTTTTGAAGTAAAACTTCTTTTACTCTTCATATATACTCGTATATATATAATATATATATATATATATATATATATATATATATATATCCCCATTTCCCCATTTAATATGAGTGAAGTAATATTATATATAAATAAATAAATATAAATATATTTATATGTATATAAATATATATGTACATATGATATAAATACCATCCCCATTTAATATGAGTGAAGTAATTAAAATTATATTTTATATTTCAAATATAACACGATATCTGTGAATTATATGTAAATGCAAGATAAAATTTCATGTAATACAATATCTGTATAATATCTATATCTATATATATATATATATATATATTAATTGAAGAGTATATGTATATATTTATATATTTATATAAAATATCAAGTACCACTGTTGAAGTGTTACTTCTTCCGTGTGTGGTGTGGTCCGAAACGCACATGTATTTTTATTATACAAATATATAAATGCTTAAATTCTATTGGATCGATATAATGCGAATGATTGTGATTTCAAATAAAATGTATAGAGATTTTGAATTATTATCTAATAATATATAGTAATATAATAATATATAGATAATAATATATAGATATAGTTGAATTGTTGAAAATAATTAGTTGAATTCTTTTATAGTGTATATTTATATATATATATATATGAATATATGAATAAATATACCACACCATACTTTAACACTAAACCGCCTTTGTAGTAAATTATGAAAATTTCCAAATTCTTTTACCTCATTAATATGGAAAGGCAAGTATCAATAATAATTAATTCTTTTACCTTATTAATAATTGTTTTACTTTACTAAATTAAAATTACTAAGGAGAGGCAAGATCAACTGATTTTGAAATTACTTTTATTTTGGTTGGTTGGTTTGAAAGGGGGGACTGTAGCGGCCAATCCATGTACCTGGGCCCTATGGTCCGTTGAACTCTAATACGAAATGTTTCTCAGAAGATTCACCACGAATCGTGCCATCCCACTTCTTTAATAAATTTGACCAGCTTAACAGGTTTTTCTATGCCTATTTGACTTAAGTTTTCTGCAAGATAAAAACCAAAATATTTCAATATTTTATTGCAAAATAAAGGACAGTGGCAGAGGAAATGTTTGATTGTTTGATCATCTTTTGCACAGCCTCTACAAAGGGTTTCCATTGTCAATGTTAATTTCGAGACATGTTTTCGTAATAGTATATGTCACGTAGTTATACTTGTGTATAATCTGAGCATAGGTTTTGCCATGTTTAGAATTGTTCTAGAATCTAGATAGTTAAGCATTGGGGTCATCCCAGAGTAGCATTGGGGTCATCCCGGGTCATCCCAGAGTACTAATCATAATTTTAATCATCTTTTAATTGAGCTTACTGGGTAACTGATTTGACAAGTTGGGAGGTTGGTCGTTACCGGAAATAAATTATAAAAGTAAAAATTTATGTAATTAATTGACACTAGACAGAAAAAATGGAAACCTTTTTAAAAAAATAAAATAATGCTTGCCATATTTATTTCATATTTTAATCATATATGCAAACCAACTTATTAATGCTCAAATCTACATGTTCAAACACAAAAAGATAGTTGGTCAACATGCCACTGCATAAAATATATTTCTATATTAAAAAAATTAAAAAAAAATTGCAGTTTTTGTTAAAAATATTTTCTGTCTAAGGGTGTGTGCCAATTAGTTTAAATTTTCATTTTCAAATTAAATTATGATCGACAAAATTAAATTAATGCACTAGCATGGTGAATATAGAATGCTAAAACTTAACAACCTCCTAGACGTAGAACATGTACGTAGAAAATATATACGCACTGTGCCATGATTTTCGTTTATTTAGCTCGATTTTTTTGAATGTAACCTAAAAAATATTTTAATATCCGCGAAAAAGTTAATTGTAACAACAATTAAAATATTTAACATAAAATGTATATTAAATGGAATGCGGAAATAACTAAATCTGCATTGATTATTTTTAAGATATTCCAATAAAATATGATAAACAAACCACGGGTTTGTCAAAAGCACATTTCCTCAAAATCGCCTCATTTCAATTTCATTTATTTCAAATCATTTTTAGCATATTCAGATAAATTCCACAATTTATAATAAAAAAATATCAAAAAAAATCAAAGACTTAATAATAATTCATTAATTAACATAACAAAAATCATACCAAAATAAAAAACAACAAGCACTCAAGTTATGTACATATGTAAATATTGATAATAAGTCAAAGAAATAGTGTTTTCCTATCCCAATAAATTTATCATGAAAAGCAAAATAAAATGAAAAATATAGTACATGCATTCTGTGCAAGCAAGGTTGCAGTGTCGAATGCAACAAAACAACTACTAAATAAATTAGGTTGTGGAAGTGAACAAGATCACTAGAATTTATGAATAATAATTATAATAAAAAATAAGAAAATAAAAATAATAAATTAAAGAAAGAATTAACTTACTTAAACTACTAAGCGAATTAAATTCAAAATTCCATCATGATCAAAACTGAGAAGCCAAGACTTTATCTCTTTCAGCAACCTAGAACAATAGCCTAAGTTTACAATACTCCTTGGTAATAAATTAAATAGCCGAGGAGCAATTGTCAAAAAAGAACTCAAGAAATGTTGCAAAATGCTAATCTACTATTATTACTTCTAAGACTATACGTTGCAGAATTTCTAAATTTTATAAAACCACTATTACGGATAAATTCCTTAAGAATTCGAAAATAAAACAGATGTTTTAAAGGAAGAATGTTTAGATCACGAAATAAATCAAACGAACTTACTCTTCTATTTTTTTTCAAGATTATTCTAATAACACATTTCTGTTGTAAAAGAAGAGGTCGTAATAAATTATTATGAGTTCCACCCCAATTGATAATTCCATACTGTAGTCTAGAATTAAATAGACCATAATATAACATAGTTAATAATTTTGAAGAACATAGATGTTTCAGATGAAAAAAATTTCTAAGTACCATATGAAAATATTTTTTTAAGTTTTCTGTATGCACAGTCCAGTCAAATTTAGAATCTAGTGTAACACCTAGATATTTAAACGAGTCAACACAGTCAACTTTAAAACAACCAGAAGAACAACTATTAGAATCATGGTACTTATGATTAGAGACATCATTAATTTGATTTAGACTAAATTTTTTACATTTAGCACAGTGATAGTAAATATTATCAACTAAAGGAATAGACCCACTAAGACCAAAAAACATAACTTTAGTTTTATCACTTAATAGTAATTTATGAGCTACAAACCAGCGCCTTAGAAGCTCCAAGTCATAATTGATGTCACATACTATGTCTAGAATTGAATCACCAGTGTATGAACAACCAACATCATCAGCAAATGCCGTTAATTTACTCTTAAATTTTTGCATGAATATGGAATTGAAATATATCAAAAACAAGATTGGGCCAAGAACTGAGCCTTGAGGAACACCCAATAGAATTTCTTTGAAATCACTAAAAATTTCATCAATTCTTACCTTTTGCTTACGACCAGCGAGATAAGAGCAAAGCAATTTGTATATATTACCACGAAAACCAGCTCTAAAGATTTTATTGAGCAATATATTGTGATTAACAGAATCAAATGCTTTTTTGATGTCTATAAAGAGTTCAGCATTTTTAAACTTTTTATTAAGACCTTGATAAATTCTTGAACAAAAATCTAATAGAGCATCTTCCGTCGATCTACCATTACGAAAGCCATACTGAAAATTACTAAAGAATTTCATTTTATTTAAAAAGCTTAACATTCTGGTTTTAATAGTTTTTTCAAATAGTTTCGAAAACACACTCAACATTGAAATTGGACGATAATTATCAATATTATTTTTATTGCCTTTTTTGAAAAGTGGCAACACCTCAGCAATTTTCAAAGATTCTGGAAAAATACCATCATTAACACAGCGGTTAAAGATCACAGTAAGAATATCAACAACGTTAAGAGCTATGTTTTTCAACATAAAATTAGAAATACCTAAATGAGATTTCGAATGGGAATTATCAAGTTGTAAAATCAAACTATAAAGTTCAAGAGAAGATATAGGTTCAAAATAACAACTTTCACGCTGATACACTTCATTAACTAAAACATTGTCCATTTCACCATCAACCGAAGAAGATTCAGCACCAGAATTGCATATATCTGTGAATTTATCATTAAAAATATTACTAATAATTCTCTTATCCACGCACGACTTCAATATTATCAACCACTATACTCTTTATACATTCACTGTTACCTTTATCCCTATTTAAGATAGAATTAATAATTCGCCATTCTTTTCTTGTATTACCCTTAACTCTCTCAAATTCGTTAAAATAAAATTGTTCCTTAACCTTTTTTATTTCTAACCTAAGATTTTTGCAATAATTAATATAAGCTATTTTTAAATTCAAATTATTAGGATTTTTGGCACAATTTTTTAATAATTTCCGTTTAAATTCCAATTTGCTTAACAAATTAGAATTCATCCACGGTTTAAGAGGTTGTAATTTAGTCTTAGATCTCGAGAAACTTTCAGTACAATCATTTATGTGAAAAAGTAATAAATTAATAAAATTATCAAAAGCTAAAGATGCATTAGCTTCATTGTGTATCTCATTCCAAGTTTCAAACCTCAATTTAGAATTTAGCTTAACAAAATTAATTTTTGAATGTTCAAAACTGGTACTAGACCTTTTACGACTGTTTTTAACGTTTCCCTTACCAAGCACTAAATACGACATCACATGATCAGAAATACCGTGATCCAGAACACAACTTTGTAAATCGATGTTATTTGAAACCTCGAGTCTGGTAAATATGTGGTCAATACATGAACGGGACGATTCTGATATTCTTGTTGGTACATTAATACAAGAAACAAAGCCGAACGATGACATCAAGTTTAAATATACCTCAACATCAGCAGAATTAGACAAAATATCTAAATTAATGTCACCTAAAATAACAAAATTTCGAGATTTAACTGTAGGCAGATAATGAGACAATTCTTCCAAGAAAACATCCTTATTGAATTTATTAAATCTGTATAGACACAGAAAAGTAATATCCACGCCATCAATTTTGCAACTAATTCTTAAGCCATCAGCACTACGCATAATAACATTAATTTTTTCACACATATAATCCTCTTTGACAAAAGCTAACACACCACCAGCAGCATAATCATTGTTACAAGTCGCAAATGAGTTGTAATTAGGAATACTAAACAAAGAAACTTCACTATCATAGATCCATGTTTCTGTTAAGAAAATAAAGTCTGGCTTATTCCGCAAAGAATTTATATAAACTATAAAAGAATCAAAATTTTTTCGCATACTACGAATATTTTGATTTACTGTAGAATTTCATGTTGATTTGATTTCATGTAGAACTATGAGCTATTCTAAAACAATGGTAATTCCTATAAGTGTATAGTATTTTTTAATAGTGTTTTCAATGTACTATACATAGGAAAGATAAAAAATTATATGGTAAATATAGGTACAAAATGTGTCCCTGTTCGATTTTATTAATTTTTTTTTCTTCTATTCTGTAATTTTGCTTTTAATTGAACATAATGTGATATGAAATAATATCCCATATTCCATTTATATAGCTCCTAAAAATATGCAAAATGTTCGTTTTTTTGCAAAAATTTTCATGATTAAGAATTTTGATTAATTATAAGTGTGAAGCAAATTATTATAATTTATTAATTAATGCACTTTAAAGAAATATGATTTTCGAAATTTTTCTCAATATTTGTTTTTAAATATATTGTGCAGTTATTGGTTGGTTGGTTTAAGTGACTAGTCACCGACTCCTAGTCAATGACTACAATTAACGCAAAAACGCCGTTTTAATACCACTCACTCTCGCGACCAGTATGTTGTTTAGAAAGGCAAGTAGGGTACGTTTCTAGAACCATCTCGTGTTGTTCAAGAAATGTACCATATCCCGAGGGTTTATTTTGGCTATATCGCTTAACGCATTGAAAGAGGGCTTTCCGAGTGAGCGGAGCCTGGACCTGGCCAGCGCTGGACACTCGCAGATAAAGTCGGTTATTGTTTCTTCTACATTTGGTACCTTACAACTGCGTCATGAGGGGTTAAAAGGGATACCGAGCTTAGAGGCGTGCACGCCAATCGGCCAGTGACCCGTGAGCACAGCTACCGCTCTGGACATGTCCTTTCGAGGTAGTTTTACCAGCTCTTCTGATATATTTCTACTGTACGACGGCCGTGCTACATGAGTTTTTTTTAGCCGTGCTACATGAGTTTAGACCAGCCCATCTTGAGTTGGCTAAGGAAAGGAAGTGCAGGTAAATGTCTCTTTTGACCGTATTCATTGGTAGATGTACCTGTTCTGCCAATGTCTGGTGCAAACTTGAGCCTTGTCTGGCCAATTCGTCGGCCCGCTCATTACCCTGAATGTTCCTATGACCGGGAACCCAGACTAGTGTAATGTTGAGCTGACTTCCTAGATATGAGAGTTCATTGTGACATTGCTTAACTATTTTTGAGGATACTACGGCTGAGTTCAGAGCCAAGATAGCAGCTTGACTATCTGAGACTATTGCTACATTACGTTTAGTTGAAGTATCATTCCTGAGTAACAGGCAAGCTTTCCAGATTGCTAGCACTTCCGCCTGGAAAACGCTACATCTATCCGGTAGACTGTAGGAATGGGCAAGTTCAAGTGATTCCGAATAAACCCCAGCACCAACACCGCAGTCCATTTTGGAGCCGTCTGTGTATAGTACTGTGTCTATATTGGTAAGCGGGTTGTTACCATTCCATTCATTCCTTGACGGTATCTTAACTTTAAAATTCTTGTCAATCTCTAGTCTAGGAATGGTGTAGTCAGTGATGGTAGTCTCCAGGTACCTAGCAGTGGCGCCTAAAACTTTACCGTGTCCGTAAGGTTTCACTTGCCAGTGCTCATTCTCCTTAAGTCTGATCGCACTACACGTTGCTAGGTGCCTGATATGAAGGTCGAGTGGCATAAGGTGTAGAAGCGTGTCTAAGGCAGCGCTAGGTGTCGTTCTCAACGCGCCAGTGATGCTTAAACAAGTGCTTCTCTGTACTTTGGATAACATGGAACGAATGTATTGTTTTTCAATGGCAGGCCACCACACCAGTGATCTGTAGGTGAGGATGGGTCGTACAACAGCAGTATACAACCATAGAACCATACGAGGCTTCAGGCCCCATTTTTTCCCTAACATTTTTTTGCATGAGTACAGAGCTATGCAGGCTTTTTTTACTCTTTCTTCCGTGTTAAGTCTCCAGTTTAGCTTCGGGTGAAGCATTACACCGAGATACCGCACATTGGAGGATAAGTTAAGTGTTACACCGTCCAACTTAGGACGGTTGAACAGATGTATTTTAGTTTTTTTTGTAAACAGCATTAACTCCGTTTTCTTCGGATTAACGTTAAGACCACAGTCTGTGGCCCAACTGCTTACTATTTTAAGAGCACTCTCCATAATTTCGCTTATTATGTCAAGATGTTTGCCTATGACCAGTATCACTAGGTCATCCGCATATGCTATCGTAATGATTCCCTCCACTTCAAGTTTTTTGAGAACCCTATCCATCGCTATTAGCCTTAGCAGGGGGGACAACACTCCCCCTGCGGCGTACCTCTTTTAGCAAATCTGGTAATATGGCTGTTACCAAGATCTGCCTGGATTTCCCTAGAAAGTAGCATATTGACTACCCATTTAAATAGAGTTGGGCAAACTCCTAGTTCGCTCAGAGACTCTTGAATAGCGTTGACTTGTATGTTGTTAAAGGCACCTTCTATGTCTAAAAAAGTGGCTAAGGTATATTCTTTGTATTACAATGATTTTTCGACGTTACGCACCACTTCACTTAGCGCGGTCTCGGTTGACTTACTCCATTCATATTCTAATAGGTTATAACCTATCTTCTCTATAAACCGAGAGTGTTTACCCATGGCTCTTGAATGATGGCGATGTCCAGGTCATCTTCAGCCAGGAGGACCTGCAGGTTATCCGAAGCATTCTTAGAATGCTTAAGATTTACCTGAACTACTTTCATCATCGCCATCACTTGCTGCTTCTGGTAATGTCTCTGTGGCAAGAGACATCTCTTCTAAGAGGTCGTTGGCCTCGTCTAGACCATCAACCTCCTGCGCATACCTGAATATTTTAAGTTTGGACTGCCTGATACCAAACCGCAACTTAAAATCCAGCCGTTCCAGAGGCTGGAGGCATTCTCCATTGATCAGGAGGAGGAACCAGATACTGCTCTTCTGGTTATCTCCATTCCCCTCCTCCCTCTTAATCACCACCCAGTTGCTCATGGACACGTCCGGGTTGTGCAGGTGAAGGCATCTGAGAAGCTTCCCCCCGTCGATGTCCATCCTGAGTAACCAGATACGGGCTCTAAGTCTCACGGGGATCTCCCTAGCGGGCATTAAGCCAATCTTGGCTTCTTCCCAAGTGTCACTGATCTTAGCAACGCTGACGCTAAGGAAATCCTTAGAGAACTGGTCTTCGCATCGGATTGTCCGGTAGCCCCTGACCACCTCGGATGAATCAAATCCGGGGAGCGGCCCCTTGCACTCAAGGACGTGTTCCATCACTCACCAACTCTGACAGTTTGGCTTCTATCTTGATCCAGAGTTCAGCTGTAACCTTCCGAAACTCCGCCTTGTCGTTAACCATAGCCTGCGCCAAGTGATCTTTGACAATTTCACTAAATTTACGCTGAGATGCGGTGCCTCTACCTGCATCCGTCTTGGCAAGTTTAGGTTATAATGTTACCAGTAAATTAAATTGTAATTTTTTGATTTTTGAAGGGCCACAACGGAAAGGGGAGGGGAGATACGGATACAAATTCTTCAGAGACTCTAGTTATTTTTTAGATATCTCTTTGGTACATAAATTTCAGCCTTCCATAATAAGCATAGTTTGGGAAATACAGGGTGCTAAAAAAACTAAAAAAAGTTGTACGAAGATAATGGTATTTTTATACAACAAAGAATTAAATTTTAAAAAATTTGTTAATTTCACAATTAAGATAAAAGATTTTCCTATCTTATAGCTTTACAGACCTCAAAAATTTTAATTGGTTTTAAAGTTATTATATGTTCAATATAGGCAATTTTCGAACTTAGAGGAAGAATAACTCAGAGGGGAAAAGAGATAGAAGAAAATTTTGTGTTACTGGACCTATTATTTTATTACTATCTATATATATTCAAAATTTTAACACTCTATCTTAATAGATGTAGAAGTTTGTGTAAACGGACAGACGGCAGACGGACAGACAGAGTGAAACTAATGTACACATTTCTTCCAATTTCGCTAAAAATGGTTATATTGGGATATTCGATTAAATATCTTTCACCTCGATAAAAATTATTTCACCTTTTTTTAACTTTTTAACTTTGTAACCAATTTAGACAGGCCCTAAGTGTAAAAAATATAAGATTTTACAATTTTCACCGTGGTAAAATTATTTTCTTTTTTTACTGTGTAAAATTACAAGCCACCCTCATTTTTCTTCCTAATATTTTTGTACCTATCACTAGTCTTCATGTATAAAAATTCGTTCTTTCTCACTTCTTCTATTAATTTATCTTCGTCCATATAATAATTATTACATTTAATTAATATGAAATTCTGATTTGGATTTCATATGTGTAAAAAAATGTCGCGCAGTTGAACTACTCCGCAATACTCCATAACCATGGCCTTGTTTTTCTTAATTACATACTAGTATTTTGCAAATTCTTCTCTTTGATTCCTATGCTTTGCAACTTAAGGGTCGAGGAGCGTCAGAAAAAAGCCCGAATCGTGACGTCACGTCATACCAATGTTTTTTTCTGAAAAAGAGCTTTTATATTTTTTGTGTGTATGCGTTTGTAATACATTAAGTGATGTTTTTATAGGAATGCGGCGTTGCCATATAATGTATATGTTATTATATTAGATTATGTGTGATGATAAAATTATCCAATAAATTTTGATTTTTGGAAACGAGTTAAATATAATATATGTAATACATCTATTATTGCTTGACCAGATATTTATGGGTAACGAATTCATTTTACTTTCCCTTTATTGAATTAACAATTATTTTATATAATATAATATATATATAGTATATACATATATGTATATAATATTATCTGATCAGATATTATAATATTATATACTAAATAGTTATGCATATATCTATATAGATATCATTCAATTATATTTTTTTTTTTTTTTTATTATCTTATTCCAATTTATACAAAATTCAATTATAAATCCAATAAATTTCGAAAAACATAATATATAATATAATAATTCAAAAATCAAATAATAAATAAAAGAATACTTAAGTTAAAAATACAATATGCAATTATTTTACTTCAATACTAAATGACCAAATTATGAAAAAATTAAGAATTACTTTAAATAACTAATGAAATGTATAAAATGTTTTCCAAAATATCCAAGCATCATTGGAATAAATTACCACATTCTATAAAAAGCCAGTTTCAGTGTCGAATGTGGTTTTCTAAGAAAAACTAGCTTAGAAAATAAATTAAAATTTTAAATCTAAGTGGGGTGAATAATATATAGAAATACCCAAAAATATATAAAACCACCAAAACAATAAAAATAAAATATATATGTACAAATACAAATATATGATAAAATAAATAATCCCAGCATGATTAAATAATTATACGAATCAATGTTTTTATTTCATCGTGATTTAACTTAAAAAGCCATGACTTTATTTATTTAAGAAGCCCGGGACTATAGTTATGATTAGTAACCCTTGGTAGTACATTAAATAGCGTAGGACCAATTGCACAAAAAGGACCAGTGCCGGAGCTAGAGATTTTTGCTCCTGGTGCACTTTCTAAAAAAAACCGCCCTACAAAACCGTTTCCACATCAGCCAAGAAGTAGGTCTTTCGATGCATTTTTTATGAGGTGTCCCAAAGAGGTATATTCCTCAAAAAATATAAATATTTAAAAATTAAAACAAAATAACATTAATTACAAAGAACGTACTAATACATACAATAGACTTATAAAATGAATTAAAATTGAGTTATGAATATTATATTTCAAAATAAATATAAGTATCTATTTTTAAAAAGTATAAAATTAAATTTTTATTGCGTAAACTTTCAAAACAAAAGAAGAAGAAAGAACGTTACAGAATAAACGATATCCCGATCGCATGTCCTGTTAAAATATAGTTACCCAGGCTGTTTTAATTAGAGAAATTTAAACTTTTCTTTGAAAATAATTATTTCAATAAATTACAGCTTCATTAATTGCTTCATTTTCCTGTCTATATTAGCTGTGTTTTTTTCAAACGGGTATGGTTCAAGGTTTTCATTTTTATATGAAAAACAACAACAAGATAACTTAAATATTTATCTGGTTCAAGGTTTTTGGATATTGAACCATTTTTGGATATTGGGCGGCAATTGGATATTGAACCATTTTCATATAGAAGATTAGTTTTTAGTTTGAAGAATTATAATTATTTTGTATGGATAGCAAACATTGAGTGGTGCGTAGTTTTTTCATTGACCCAAGAAATATATATATTATTTATGTATATAAGATCTTTTTTAATGAACTATTTAGCTTAATCTAACGTTTGCTGGATATTTTTATAAAAGAAAAGAACGTAAATAGTCCTGAAAAGAACGTAAATAGTGAATTACAGAATGAGGAGGTATAGCTAATCTTGAATTATTACATCTAAGATTATAAATATTAGAATTTCTAGAAATAATATAACCACTTCTTCGAAAAAATTCTTTCAGAACCTTAAAATAAAAAAGATGTTTTAAAGGAAGAATTCCTAATTCCCTGAATAATTCGATTGAATGAACTCTACTACTTTTTCTCGAAATAATTCTTATAATGCATTTTTGTTTAGTTAGCAACGGTGGTAATGCATTATTATGCGTTCCACCCCAGTTCAAAATACCATACTGCAATTTTGAATTAAATAAACCATAATATATTGTAGTTAGTAATTTCGAAGAGCAGAACCGTTTTAAATGATAAAAATGCCTTATCAAATTTTTAAAATAAATATTCAAACTTTTTGTATGACTTGCCCAATCAAACTTGTTGTCTAGAGTTAGTCCCAAATACTTAAACGAGTGTACGCACTCCACTCTAAAGCAACCAGACGAACAATTGTTGGAATCCAAGAAACTAATAAATGCATTATTTAAACTGTGTTTTGAACAACTTGCACAGTGATAAAAAATATTGTCAACTGACGGAACTACACCAATAAGGTTAAAAAACATTATTTTGGTTTTTTCACTTAGTATAAGTTTATGAGCACAAAACCATTTTCTTACTAAATCCAGATCAATATTAATATTACACACAATTTCAAAAAATGATTCACTATTATAAGAACATCCAACATCATCTGCGAAAGCAGTTAACTTGCCCTTGAAATTTTGCAAAAAGATTGAGTTGAAGAAAATCAGGAATAAAATTGGGCCAAGAACTGAACCTTGAGGTACTCCCAGATTAATATGGACAAAATCGGTCAGGATTCCATCAATTCTAACACTTTGCAGCCTGGCTGTGAGATAAGAACGGAAAAAATTGTAAATACTACCACGAAATCCAACTTTATAGAGCTTCGTTAATAAAATATCATGATTCACTGAATCAAAAGCTTTTTTTATATCAATAAAAAGAGCAGCATTTTTATGTTTATTGTTTAAACCTTCATAAATTTCCGAACAAAAATTTAGGAGAGCATCTTCTGTAGATTTACCTTTTCTAAAACCATATTGCTTATTGTTGAAGAACTTTGTTTTATTCAAAAAACACAACATCCTTGTTTTTATTGCTTTCTCTAAAATCTTTGAAAATACACATAACATAGAAATTGGACGATAATTGTCAATTTTACATTTGTCACCTTTTTTAAATAGAGGTAACACCACTGCTTTTTTTAAATAGTCTGGGAAAACGCCTTCTTTAACACAGCCGTTGAAAATAACAGCAAGTATATCAACAATGTTCAAAGCAATTTTTTTTAGAATAATGTTTGAAAAACCTAAGTGTGATTTGGAGTTGGAATTGTCCAAATTCATAATTATTTTATAAAGTTCTAAAGAACTGATAGGTTTAAAAAAGAAGCTCTGACATTGATACAATTCATCAACTAGATCACTAAAGTTACATTGCACAGAAATAAATTCCCCAGAAATTTTACTTGTATCAGTGAATTTTTTATTAAAGATATTTGCAATACCTTTCTTATCAACATATTCCAATCCATCATCAGATATATTTTTAATAGATACATTATTTTTTAAATTACGATTTAGAATAGAGTTAACAATATCCCACTCCTTTTTCGAATTACCCTTGGCGTTTGAAATTTTTGTCATATAAAATTCTTCCTTTGTTTGTTTGATTTCAAACCTCAGATCTTTACAAAATTTAATATAGGTTTTTTTGAATATAATATTGTTTGGTGACATGGCACATTTCCTACCTAATTTACGTTTCCTTTCAACCTTTTTCAATAACGCAGGAGTCATCCAAGGATTAAGAGGCTGAATATTGTTGCCAGATACAGATAATAATTCAGTGCATGCAGATAAATGACCATTCAAAATATTAATAAATTTATCAAATGCTATATTAGAATTAGGTTCATTAGAAATCTCATCCCAGCATTCAAATACTAGTCTAGCATTCAAATGTTCAAAATTTATTCTAGAATTGACTTTATTAATAAGATTTTCAGTTCGATGCCTTTTAAAAGTAACATTACTTAACACTAAATATGACATAAAATGATCGGATATGCCCTGATCAAAAACAGAACTGTGTAAGTTTACAGAAATTGAAGAATTAAATCTGGCAAAAATATGATCGATACAAGACTCACCCATACGCGTAGGTACATTGATACATGAATCCAATCCAAAAGACGACATTAAACTCAAATAAGATTCAGTATGCACCGAGTCAGATAAAATATTTAAATTTAAATCTCCCAAAATTACTAAATTACGAGAATTATCTGTGTTTAAGTAGGATACGAGTTCATTCAAAAATAGAGCTTTATTAAGCTTGTTAAATCTATACAGACAAAGAAAAGCAAAGTCAAAATTTTCAATTTTACATTGAATTTTTAAGGCATCTGCGCTATTCATTTCAATACTGAAATGTTTACAATGAAATTCTTTCTTAATAAAAGCTAAAACACCTCCAGAAGCATATAAGTTATTACAAGATGCAAATATATTATAACCGGGAATATTAAAAATACATATTTCACTATCAAATATCCAGGTTTCAGTTAAAAAAACAAAGTCTGGCTTATTTTGTAACGAATTGATATAAAGTAGAAACGAATCAAAAATTTTTCTCATGCTACGAATATTTTGATTAATAATTGTATAATTATTTTTCAGATTTGGATTTTGAAAAACACTCTCACAAAAATCATTGTCAAAATTACAAAAAGGAACATCATTTATAATTTCTATTAAATCAGAATTACCAAAATTGAACATAATAAAGTTATTAAAATAAAATTATTAAATATAAAATAAAATTATTAAAATTTTTAAGGTAACCTATCAAGATCTTCAATCGATCTGATTTCCACAGCAATTTCATTTTCCTTTTTGCGCATATAGACAATATCATTTCTTACCCAAAGATATTTGTAATTTTTTTTTTTTTGTTAGCACGACAATTACTTAATAATCTCCTAGTTGTATCAGAGTAGCACGCATTGCTTATGCAGACAAGAATGTTTTTTCATCATAATTGATTTTTTAGTATACAACGAAACAAATTTTAAACAAATAATTTGTTTTGCATTTCTACATATCTACATATCATATATACATATCAGGGTTCCCACCCGTCCTCTCAGGGTTCCCACCCGTCCTCGCCTCGCGAGGATTGCCCTCGTTTATTGTTTTTGTCCTCGCATCCTTGTGAGAACCAAAAATATCCTCGCGAATTCGGTATTTAACTATATAGAAAATTAATACTATTTACAAATCAAAATTCGGAACTTAACCAAAACTCACAGCGTGGAAATATTTTGCTGATGCTGACAAAAGTCAAATGAAAATATTTATAATTTATACTGTAGTTATAATTTGAATATTTTGACAACTATTTTGAAATACAATTTATATTTTTAGTAATACCCTAGACACACCAAAATTGAAAACCAAAGCTGAAAACGTTTATAGTGACAGGTGACACACCAAAATTGGAGCCAGATTTCGGTTTCGGTTGTCAAATTATGAAAATTGTTTATTTAAACAACTCTACGTAAAAACCAAAAAATTAAGAAACAGTGATTATTTGTTTTTAATGACAAATTTTGATTTAATTATTATAAAAATTATCCAATAAAATAAAATTTTTCTTCTTTGTTTAAAATTTTTTTGAATTTTTTTTTATTTTTCACAAAAAAGGCTACTTTTGTATGGAAACTTAGCTATGCCAACTTCAAAAATATGTTTCTTCTATTTTTTCATAGATGGCGCTAGCATATATTATCGCGAAAACCTTACAAATTTGTAGGTTTCGTGTTTTCAATTTGATCCTGAAAACTGTATACTAAAACATTATGAATTTCCATTTTTGAAGTTTGAAAAACGAAAACTGATTTTTCGGTCTGGTGTGTCACGGCGGGTATTAATTAGTTAGCTAAAAATGAATTTGTATTATTATTTTTTAATTTCAATAAAATGTAAAAAATTTTATTTTCAATTTGGTTTTAAATAATTTTAATTGCCCTCGTCAGCAATTTTGAAAAGGTGGGAAATATATTTAATCTTTATTCTGTAGAAAAAAAAATATCAAAATATGTAAGGGTTTCATAAAAAAACTCATAAAATGGGCAATAAAATGGTCCACTTTCAGGTGCGTGGACAGGTAAATGGGGGGGGGGGGGTAATTAAAAACGTAAAACACCTATCCGTGAAATTAATATATTCTTGATACTTGATATGTTATAAAAATTTCGTGGAAGAAAATGTTCACTGGTTTTGAATAAAATGGGCAAAACAATTCCTCTATAAAACAAGAAAGTGCGCTCCTCGAGCCTTAAATAAAAGAATATAGGGATGAGCTGTACTGTATTATAAATTCTATGTAGTGATTTGCGCATATAAGTAGAATAATTTTAAAAAGGGGAGTTTTAAAGGGGGACAAGTGCTGGAATATATTTTATTATTATTTTTTTAGTATTATTATTTTTAATAAAACTGTATATTATTAATCACAATTTGGTTTTTTATTTAAAAAATATTTCATAAACATGAACTTTAATATCTATTTAACAATTCGATTTTTTTAATACAACAATATTTATTAAAAAAATCTCTATATTGGCTGCCAATATCTCTTTCAGAAGGACAATATATTATTTTCCCACGCATAATTTCGCTATTTTGTTATTGGAAATGTTAAAATAAACAATAGAATTACATATATAAAAATTATTCTCATACTTGTTAACGCACTCCCTCATAAAAGAAAAACGCACGTCTTTCAAAACTGCCCTAATTCTGATTGGTTAACATTTTCATGACAAAAAAATATAAAATATATTTTTTTAAATTATTAACTTTTCTAAAATAAACTTTAACTTATGTTTCAAAAAATAGTTTAACATGGTTTTTACTAATTATATTTATATATTTTTATAATCATAAATCACCTATAAAAATATATTCCAGTAGAATGGAGATTTATTTTGTATTCACATAATTAAACACTGTGCTTTATAATTATTTTAAGATTAACAATTCCACTTGTCTATTAATTGAGTAATTTTTAATTATCACTTTTATTTTCTCTTCAAAAATAAATTTTTAATTTATAAATTTCAATTTTTTCAAACACAAAATTATTTTTCATAAAAATTTAAAAAAATTAAACAGTTCACGTTCTACTGCTTGATTGAAAAATGGTAAATTTCCCATCGCAAAAGTTAAAATGTATGGACTAGGAACATTGTATTTATATAGTTTTTTATCAGTATACCTCTGTGAACTGTTGTGGGGTGCACACGCAGAGAAAATTTAGTCTTCCAAATAAAATAAAATTTAATTAATTTTGAGTGAAAAGTAATTAAAAATTAAAAATTAAAAAGTAAATTAAAAGTAATTTAATTTTTCAAAGTAATTAATTTTGAATTTTTGAGTGTTATTTCAAATAAATTATCACTTTTTTTTTTTTTTTTAAACAGAAAGAAAAAAAAATAAATAAAAAAAAACACAAATAAGAATTATTTAAACTATTAATCATAAACAGTTGTTTCTTTTATTGCTGAATACTTATATGAAACAATTAAATATGCAGTGTATATGTAAGAAAAAAATTGAACGACAACAATTAAAAATTATTTGTAGTGACTGCAATAACTATTTCCATGCAAATTGTGTTAATTTGTTAGCGAGCGACATTGAGTATATTAATAAACACAAAAAATCATTTCGCTGTGAAAAATGTTCAATTCTACGTCGTAAATTTCTTCATTTACCGCATTTACCACCAGCAACATTAACACAAGATTTGCAATTATTAGCTACACCTGCGCCTACAAATATTCAAGAATCTCCAATTAGCAACGAGAGTACAACAAACAGAGATGTGACAATAACTTTGCAACAAATTTATAACGAGATCATCGAATTAAAAAATGTCAATGCTATTGCAATCGCGCAAATTAATGAACTACAAGAAGATAAACAACTTCTTACAAAAAAAGTCGCTGACCTGGAAAAAAAAGTGAATTCTTTGGAACAATATAAATTATCAAATTCAATAGAAATTGTTGGTTTACCAAATGTTAATACTAACAATGTTCAATGTATTTGAAAAAGTGCAAAAAGTTTTTGCTGATGGTATTGGTGTGGAGATTTCTAACGATCATGTAGAGAGTTGTTTCGTTAAGAGAATTAAAGTAAATAAAACCACGTCATCGTCTTCATCTATTTCAACAAATAATAATGATAACAATGTTTCAGCATATGTTGATGTTGCTTGTATTAAATTCTCATCCATCAAAATGAAACAAAGCATTTTGAGTAAAAAGAAATTATACAAGAATCGTTTAACTTGTAAATTATTTGGTAATGAATTTTCTGAAAATAATATTTATATCAACGAAAGATTAACTTCTTATTCAAGATCATTATTTAATGCTGCTAGAAAATCAAAACAGATTAAAAAGTTTAAATTTCTACGGTTCCGTAATGGTGAAATTATGATGAGGAAAAAATAGATAAAATTATTGTTATTAAATCTTTTGAGGATCTAGATTTATTGTAAGTTTTTATTTGCTTAGATCCATTATAAATTTTATAATTTAATGAGTATTTTTAACTCTGAATTTAATTTAGATCTTCTTGAATTTAGTAAGAATAATTTATCCAGTAATAATATTTGTGAAAGTGTTTTTCATACGAACAATACCTTTTCAAACAAAATTTTCATTATTCACCAGAACATTCGTAGTCTTAGAAAAAATTTCGATTCTCTTATAGCGCATCTAGAAACTTTTTGCAACAAACCAGATTTTATATTCCTATCCGAGATTTGGATTTATAATTGTGAAAAAAATGATTTTAAGATGATACATATGCTTCTAGGGGTGTTGCTGTGTTTATTAGGTCTGAATACCATTGCAATATTTCTTACTGTGATACAAGTAGTGCTGACATTATTAAAGTTGAATGTGAGTTAGATAAAGAGAGCTTTGTTTTTATGTGTATTTATAGATTGCATGAAATAAGTTTAGATGTTTCTGGGAGAATTCAGTGATTTGTTAAATACTGAAATGAACAAAAACTTAATATTATTAGGTGACTTTAATATTGATTTATTGGCTAGATCTCAGTTTATTGACAATTATTTATTCTTGATGGCGTCAAACGGTTTAGTTAGTGCAATTAATAACCCCACACGTGAAGTATCTGGTACATGTTTAGATCACATTTTTACTAGATTTTGTAATAATAACAAATTTTCTTACGATAATTCTACTTTTGATTTCAAAATTACCGATCACTGCATGACCGGGATATTAATGAAAAATATTTCGAAAAACTTATCGCAAAAGTACATACCTTTTCCAACTACAAAAAAAATAGATTATGAGAAATTAAATGCTTCTCTCTAAAATGAATTTTGGGAAAGTGTTTACTCTGAATAAAATCCATCTATAGCGTATGACATGTTTCTTGATATTTTACAAAAAAAAATTGAAGAGTGTAAAGGTAACATTAGGGGTGAATGGAGGGTTGTCAACAGTATTTTGAATAGAAGTGTTGATAGAAACAATAATTTTGAATTAGAAGTTAATAATAGTAAAATTGAACAACCTGTAGAAATTGCTAATTTGTTTAATGATTATTTTGTTTCGATTTCTGAAAAATTAATTCTTAATCACTACTGTATTGATTGAATCTCTGTAATGATGAAATATTAGATGACAATGTTCAGGAAGGTACTTTCATTTTCGAACCAATTTCAACTTTTGAGTTGCATAAAATAATCATGTCACTTAATGATACAAAATCATGTACAGATGATGGGGTCTCTGCTTCAACTATTAAACAAATTTCGCTAAATGTTGTTGATGTTCTATCGTGTATTTTTAATAAAAGTGTCAGTTCTGGAATCTTTCCTGAAGCACTAAAAAAAGCGGAAGTTATTCCGCTTTTCAAAAAAGATGATAGAAAAAACATGACCATTTATAGACCAATTTCTATTTTGCCATCGTTCTCCAAAATATTTGAAAAGGCCATTAAAAAACGTATTCCTGATTTTCTAAATAAATTAAGTTATTTCAGTGAAAAACAATTTGGGTTTCGTGAAGGTAAATCTACAGAAGATGCTCTTCTAAATTTTTGCAAAAATATTTACGAGGAAATAAAAAATAAAAAAATTACAGCAGCTCTCTTTGTAGATATTACCAACGCATTCGATATGGTAAATCATAATATATTGCTTAATAAACTATACAATGCTGGTTTTAGAGGTTTCATGCACGATTGGTTTCGTTCATATTTAAATTCAAGATCACAAAGAGTGAAAATAAATGGTAAATTTAGTGAAATAAAAAATATAGCTATTGGCGTACCACAGGGTTCAGTATTGGGTCCAATTTTGTTCTTAGTTTTTATTAATTCCTTATTAAAACAGCTATATAAATCAAAAACTACAGCTTTTGCTGATGATTTAGCCTGTGCATATGCCAGTGTTAGCCCCCTAAATCTAATCGCAGAAATTAATTATGACTTAGATCTGCTGAGGAAATGGTTTGATAGGCATAAGCTGGTTTTAAGCAGTAAAACTAAAATCATGTTCTTTAATATATCTGGAATTAATAAAATTGATTTTGATTTCTATTTTCACTCGCTTTCGTGTAGGAGATTTTCAAAACAGTGTCTTAAATGTAATCGGCACGTATCCCTTGAACCTTCTTTTTGTGCGAACTATGATTGCACGCCAGATTGTTTTAAAATTGAAATAGTGGATTCATTCAAATATTTGGGGGTTACGATTGATGGTAAATTAAATTGGTCTGTTCACACAGATATTTTGAAAAAATACAGCTTAACAATAATAAGGAACTTCTATCATCTACAAAAATACTGTTCGGAGAAGATTTTGTTAATGATCTATTATGGCCTATTTCACTCTAAAATGCATTATGGTATAGTTTGTTGGGGTGGTCCTTATTTCAATAAAATCAAATCACTTCTGGTTGCACAGAATCATATTTTAAGAATAATTTGTAAGAAAAGTCGGCGTTACAGTAGTTTTGAACTGTTTAACAGGTTACGTGTTCTTCCGATTAGGCATCTATATTTTTATAAAACTTTAAAAATTTTCTTTATCATGGGTGGTTTCTTCCACAATAGATATTCAACTGCTTATAGTCTACGGATTAATAGTGGAAGTTTTGCAATGGTTCCCAGATTTAGTGCTACACATTACAGTAACTTCTTTACCATCACTGCTCCCAAATTATTTAACAAATTGCCAGCGGCGGCTCGTCATATTGGGCAGGGTGGGCTAAGCCCAACCTGTATTTACAGGAAATTGCTACAAAATATTGATTTAAAATATATTATAAAAATGAGCAAAAAAAATTCAAATTTTTTTTAACATAAATGTCATATAATATACGTGTATATAATTTATTCCATCGAAATTCGTACACCACCGCTGCGAAATATAATATGTATATACAAATATAATCTAAAATCTAAATATGAATATGAACGCTAAAATACAAATATATTATACTAACACTACATAACTTTTTCAATATAAAAAGACAACTACTCTTTTCTCTTTACTTCAGGGGCTAATTGAAATTTGCCCACCTTATTATACTAATTTTAAACAAAACAATTTTGCGTATGTGTTGAATTTTGTATGGATCAGGCTGGGCTAATTTAAACTAGCCCACGAAGACCACGTGTTCCCCATAGAAATGCGAAATATTTGTTATTGTTATATGATTTTCAGAATTTTATTATTTTTTCTATGGAAGAAAATTATTAGAAAATTTCCATTATATGAGCAAGCAATGTCAAATTTCAAATTTTTTAAACTAAACTACCAGGCGCGCATATTTTATAATCAACACTATTGAGTTGAGTTATTTCCTTCTCCTATATTAAAAAATTTATATTGAGAAAAATATATCATGGGATAGAAAATCTCTTATCCATAGAAGAAATATTCCTATACTGAAAATTTGCATGAAATATTTTTCATTAACAAAAAGAGAAATATATCATCGTGGGCTAGAAAATCGCAGCCCCTAGAACGAATAATTCCTTTGAGTAAAAATTTGCATGAAATATTTATTTCGTTATATAAATATTTTATATTAAAAAATAAATAAATATATCTTCATGGGCTGGAAAATCGCAGCCCATAGCAATAATTTTATCGCTTATATTTTAAATTCCCTCAGTAGACAAAAAATTATTTAATTATAGCACACTTTAGAACAAAATTTTTAAAATTAGTACCAGGCGATCATAAATTTCAGAAAGTAACAATTTTATTCTTAAATGAGAAAACTTAAGGCAATTGCATACAAATATAACTATTCAAATATGTGTGGAGTGTGCCATGATTTTCATTTATTTAGCTCGATTTTTTTTTAATGTGTCTATTTTTTTTGTGTATAATATGTGATTTATTTTTCTTGTGTGCATAGCATATGCATAATGATTTTTTTTATGAAAAGCATATTAAGATGCCAATGTGATTAACTAACTAATGATTAGCTTAGATGCCAATGTGATTAACTCACTAAAACGAAAAATTCAAAAGGTTGTATATTTAATAACCTCAAATCTTTGCTTTTCATAACAAAATTTTTTCCTTTAGCCCACCCAGAACTTTTGATCACGGTCCGCCACTGCAAATTGCCATTTGAGGTTAGACAAATTCGGGTATTGTCACTTTTTTTGCGCGAAGTCAGGGCCTGGCTTCTTGATATATGTCATAATCGCATTGAAAACTTGCTTAATACTCTCAGTTAATGATATTTTTCTTGTTTAATTTTATTATTTGCTGGTTTGTTTTTTATATATGTATTTAAATATAAATTTCAACTAGTTTTTGATTTTATTGATTAAGAATTGAAATACTTTTATTAATTTTCCAAAACTTGCTATAAACTAAGAACATTTAAAAAATTTTAAATGAATCAACAGTTGGGGCATTCGCCACTATTATTTTCATAATAAAGAATGCTCTCTAACTTTTTCTTCCCTCACATAAAATATAATTGTATATTGTTTGAAAGACACTTTTAAAGATATATTTAATTATTTATGATTTTTTACATTTATAAAATGAATTAAAGTAAAGATTGTAATTAACTATTAAAGTAAACATTAACATAATATCTAAAGTAACTTAATAAATCATAAAATAGTTGTATCTAATAACTTAAGTTTTTATTCTATTTTAAACAAACAATATATGTTCATTAATTGTACCTATATAAATTTTGAGAGAAGAATAAAGATCAATTTATTATTATTATTATTATTATATAGTCGGATAGAAAATTTCAAATCGCAAAAGTTAAATTCAATTCTACTTTTCATTACGATGCGCTGACAATATTGTTCGAGTTTCCGTGTATTTTCACAATAATTTAGTATAATCTAGAATTCTTTTGCCCATCACAGCCATAACTGAAAACATTTTGACACATAATTTAAAAAAAAAAATCTAAAAATTTAAAACAAAGCCATCTTTTTTCTTTTTTATTAATAATAACAATTTTAGAGAAGCATAATCAGCTGTTTCCTCCATTTTTAATATTTTTATTTTATTATTTTTTTATTTACAATTACATTTTTGACATCTACCTAGCGATATTTATAAATCAGGCATAACAACAAAAATCATTTATTGAAGGTAAAATTAATTTTACCGTTTTCATTATTATTTATATTTTAGCTGCGGTAATTATTCCTAGAATAATATATACATATTACTAAATTTTAAAATAAATAAGATTCCCAATATATGTATTTGTGAATATCAAATTTTCACAATTGTACATTTTTAGGATAATAATAAACGCGACTATAATAAAATAAAATAATGTCCTTAAATTCAATATAATTTTAGCTATATTTATAATAAAATATCAATTTAAAAATATCAATTCGTTTTCGATAAACTCGACGGAAATCGTATTTTACTGCCACATAGCGGGAAAATCGAATTATAATTACTAGATTAGCATTCGTTTACCAAGATAAATTACATTTTAAAGACATTATAATTATTATGCTACGCTCTCAGGAAGCAGAAATTAAAAATATAACAACAGAAATTCAGTTGTATTATTTTCTAGCTTTCATATGCGTTGACACCAGACATTTTATTACTGGAAATTCTACTTTATAGATTAAACTTTAAGATATTTTGGTTTTTAGCGCATATAGTGGCATAAATTTTTGAAAAATGTTTACTGCCCTCGTATTTATTCTTTCTTATCTATTGAAACTTCATTTTCGGAGCTTATTTACTTTTCGAAATTACATTTTAAAGATTAAATTTAAGATTCAACGCCTCTAGTGGCAGAAATTGGAAAATATTTAACTTGCATCTAATTATACTCATAATATACTTCCCAACGAGTAGAAACACTTTATTTTTCAATGACCCTTATGAAATTACAATTGTATTCGGAAAAACATGTTTTGGCAAATAGCGCCGCTTACCAGATGAATTTTACACGATTTTTTTTTACTATAGCAGCATTTCATGCGCCATTTTCAGGCAAATTTCAAGTTATAATAAAAAAGTAGAAAAAACAATACAAAAATTTATTTGCCTTCACTGCGATTTTTCAAATATTTGTTTTATTTAACGACCGTTCAATCAAAGCCGTATATAATATAAAGATATTCAAAATTTAAAAAAGACTTAATAAACTGAAAACATTAGGTGGCCAATATGAGTAGTTCACCACAGCAAAATATTTTTGTTAAGAAAGTTGAAATAGCGAGTTTGTGGATAAGACGTAGAAATTGTATAGAGACGACAGAAGGCACACACATTTTTCGTGGTGCAATTTAATCATTGCGCTCATTTATTTTCTGTATACTATGATAGAAAAGGATAATAAAGAAAGAAAAAAATATATATGAGGTATACTTTATATACTTTAATATACTTTATATGAAGCAAAAATTCTACCTGTTTTGGGTTTTTGAAACCAAAGGATTTTAAAGGATACAAATTTCATTTATTTTTTCAAATTTCAATTTTGTATTTTTATTTATTTTTGGTTAAAGATCAACGAACTTGCGATCGTAGTAAAATTATTAATTTTATAGGAAATATTGACAATTTTTCCAAAAGATTCCAAATATCAGTTTCTAAATTTTTGTTAAAATAGATTAAAATAACCAGAAATATACATATATTTCCTTACCCTTTCTTTCTCATAGAAATTTTTTCCTTTGTCTCTATTTTTTCGTCCTTATTCCTTTTTATATTATTAAATTTCACCACGAAAAATGTGTGTACCTTCTGTCGTCTCCATACAATTTCTACGTCTTATCCACAAACTCGTTATTTCAATTTTCTTAACAAAAATATTTTGCTGTGGTAAACTACTCAAATTGGCCACCTAATGTTTTCAGTTTTTTAAGTCTTTTTTAAATTTTGAATATCTTTATATTATATACCGCTTTGGTTCAATCTTATTATTTTTTGTCAAAAATCACTTTTGGCCTAATTGGCCAAATGAAACTATTCTTATTTTTTCTTAAAAATATACAAGTTCATTGTCCGACGTTTCGTCTAATTTCATGTACATCGTCAAAGATTAAATTATAACAATAACAATATAAAAAAATTTTAATATATTAGTACAACATACTTTAAATTTTCCGACAATTTAAAGAAAAGTTTTTCAAAATTTAATGATAACCCGAATTTGCTTTTAGGACGATTTACACGGTATCTGCACTTTTTCGAAAATTATAGATAAAACTGACAAAGGACTTAAAACAGACATTGTTTACAAACCTCCCTGCGCGAGCAACACACACGAAGCATGTAACCAATCCTACACGTCGGAACTACCAAACAATTTTCAAAAAATTCTACTGTTCAGCCATAAGTCCGAGATAAAATGTGAGAACGGTAATAAGATGGTACTGGATTTTCATTCGATTGATTGACCATGCACCAAACTATGACGAATCAAAAAAAAACTATTGAGAAGAACTGTAACAAATTACTTAAGTATATTAGAAACTCGACATTGAATAGTTTGTTGTTGAATAGTTAATCATAAATTTAATTTATAATTAATATTAGTAATGTATAATCTGTAGCCAAACTGAAACTTGTCTGTAGACAAATTGAAACATTAAACATATATAATTTGTAGACAAATTGTGATTAATTTTATCACAACAATTAGAGTAGTTAAAATTTTTTTAGTTAAATTTTTAGTGTAAATTTCGCGTTGGGTACGAAATCTCCAAACCAAAATCTCCAAATCAAAATCTCCAATTCAAAATCTCAAGATTACAAAATCTCCAAATTACAAAATCTCCAAATTTACAATCTTACCATAATCTCCAAAAAATCTCTAAATCTCCAAAAGGAAACCAGAAAAGCGGGGCCGCTTTAAAAGAATGATAAGGAAATATTAAATGATTAATACTTTTTATTCATCAGAAAATAAAATAATAAAATAAAACAAATTAAATAATTCAAAAGAAACTTAATTCTAAATTACTTGCTTAGATATTAAATTAATTGCACCAAAAATAAATTTCAAAATTACTGATTATAATAAATTCCATATTAATTGCTATATTTTTTTAAAACTGAATTTCTCCCATCTATTGTCTTCTGTTTAAGATATTATTTATTCTTTCATTCCTTTCCTTCTGTTTTTTTTTGCATTTGGAATTTGACCACTTTTTATTTTAGCTAAATTTGTTTTAATTAGAACCATTTCCTTTTTAAGCTATGCTGAATTATTTCATATAATCCAAGGTTTTTGTTCCGACACGGAATTCTGTAGGAAGATTTGCAGGATTGCGTCCTCAATTGACCAAAACTCTTGCAAATACTTTGGTCTTCTATTATTTTCACATATGATATAATTTCTGTTAAACCAATTATAAATTTTTTTTAAATCAACATCATGATTATTTGATTTTATTAACTTAAAATAATGGTCAACTTGATCCACAGTTAAAAACGCAAGACTTTTTAACATTCTTTCACCTGAACTAAAGTTTTCATTTTCCCCATATTTTCTGGGGAAAATGAAAACTTTAGTTCATTTTCAAATAATATTTGGCCGAAATGGAACAAACAACCTTTGTGTAATACACTAGGAAAATACTCTTTGATGGAACATACTAAAGCTGGCTCAAAATCTGAAATTATCCGTTGTGGATTTAAATTAAAAATCTTTTTCAATAGCTAATCGGAAGAGCTCATAAAAACATTCGTTATAGGTCTCAACAGATTTTGTGCTCATAGGGCAAAATATTAATGGAATTATTTGGCCATCTACTAGTGCATGTTCACTAAAAAGGTTCCGCATTATAATGGGAGCAACGTAAAACGTACCATCTACCAACCAACAAGAACTTTCGGCCAATGTCTTTAAACTAGTCATAGAACCAACTATAATGATTATGTTATTATTAGCTGTGTTTTATTCAGACCCCGATAGAAAGTTTTTATCGGGGTTTGAATAAAACGATCGGGGTCTCTATCTGGGTCAGCAAAGAAAATATGTTAATTTGAAATGTTGGCAGCAGTGAGTTAAATACTCGCGGCAATACTGCTCATGAAATTAAATAGGCACGGCAATACTTCTCAATGTGAAATGCCAAATGTGAAAGGTCAAATCACAAATTTAATAATTTTACCTGAAATATAATTTGTTTTGTTTATGTTTAATTTTATTCTGTTTGTGAAGTGAAATACATTTTAATTGTTTGTAATTAAGTATTAAATTAATACACTAATTTTAAATATAGTAATTGGTACAAAATATGGATTTTATATCGGAGGTTTGAATTGATTTTAAATTGTATTTAATATATATTAAAAAAAATTAATAAACCAAAAATTCTTTTAGATTTTATTTGACTCATCTTCTGAAGCGGAGTATGGCGATGATGATGTTGATATGGATATAGCGCAGGTTATTTTCTTCAGATTCATCTTCTTCTGACTCTGGATCAGAAAATGAATCGCATGCAGTGGTAAATAATTTTATTGATACCATAAATGCTCTCAGCAAGAAAGATTTTAAGATGCATTTTCGCCTGAATCGATCTACTGTCAATCATCTATTAAATATGTACGAACAATCATTGCAACCTCAACAAAATGGTGGTCGAACAGCTCCTGGCGCTGAAAAAGAAATTTACATATTTCTGTGGTACATCGCCAATACAAATACCTTCCGCGAAATTGGTAATTTGTTCGGAATTTGTAAATCTAGTGCTTGGAACATAGTAATGAAAGTATGCTCTTGGATTATATCCATTGGTCATAATTTCGTTAAGTGGCCAACACTGAGCGAAATTACTACTGGAATGACATTGTGGGAGGAAAAAAAAAATTCCATTTGTTATAGGAGCTACCGATTGTTCCCACATCAAAATAAAAGCTCCACAGGAAAATAAAAGTAATTATTTTAATAGGAAACATTATTACAGTATCCATTTGCAAGCAGTTGTGGACATTAAAAAATTTATGATACTTTTGTTGGCGAACCAGGTTCCTTACACGACAGTCGTGTTTTAAGGAGATCAGAATTATTTCGTGATGTTGAAGCAAATATAGAAACTCTTTTTCCAAATCGTGCTGTCATACTTCGAGATTCAGCTTATCCACTTCTCAGTTGGCTTATAACACCATTTAAAGACAATGGAAATTTATCTAATGTTTCCAGACAATTCAATTTACTGCATTCATCTGCAAGAATTGTAGTGGAAAATGCCTTTGGGATGCTGAAAATCAGATTTAGACGCCTATTACATTTTACGGAGCAAAAAAATATAAAACTAGTTATTAATCTAACAGTTGCTGCTTGTATATTGCATAACATTTGCATAGATGAAAATGATGACTTTCTTCGTGAATTACCACCAAGATCAACAAATTCAATGAATGGTCATGAAGAAGATAATCTCCATAGTAATAGAAGACAGCAAATAGTGGATTATTTAATAGCAAAACGGCATATAATTCCATGATAAAATTTGATAAAAAAATATAACATTCAAATTTTTACGAAACCAATTTATTTTAAACTTAATACTAACAAATAAACTTATACACTAATGTAATTTCTTAAAAAACTTAAAATTAAAAAATTATTATATACTTATTATAAATTATTATTATTGTATACTAACTACTTAAAAAACTTAAAATTAAAGAAAAAAACTTAAAATTAAAAAATTATTATATACTTATTATAAATTATTATTATTGTATACTAACTACTTAAAAAACTTAAAATTAAAGAAAAAAACTTAAAATTAAAAAATTATTTGTTTAAAAATTTATTTAGTAAATTCATTTTCTCCTCGTGTTGTTTTTTCTTAATTTCTAAAATTTGATTTAAACGATCTATTTTTTTTAACTCCATGTCTTTAATTAATTCAATCCTTGTAAGCTCTTTCCTTTGTAAATATTCCATTTTTGCTTCGTAATAATTTCGCTTTGAAATTATTTTTTTGTGATGATGGTGCTGGTGTGGATGGTATTGCTGGTGAGGACGATGAGGATGGTGCTGGTGACGATGATGATGATTCAGGTGTTGATGGTATTTCTGGTGTTGATGCTGATTCTGCTGTTGATGGTATTGCTGCTGTTGTTGGTATTGCTGGTACTGGTAACGATGATGATGATGGTATTGGTGGTACTGGTGACGATGATGATGATTCAGGTGTTGATAGTATTTCTGGTGTTGATGCTGATTCTGCTGTTCATGGTATTGCTGCTGTTGTTGGTATTGCTGGTACTGGTAACGATGATGATGATGGTATTGGTGGTACTGGTGACGATGATGATGATGATGTTGGAACAAGGCCGACAGATGATTGTATCGTACCGTGAATTTCTATGGCCGATATCGGTTTTCCACGTAGATTTATGATACTCGAATTAGAAATAATTGGTTCAGAACCAAATATTTCATCCAATTCGTTTACGAATGGTATTAAAATAGGCGCACTACCAGTTCTTTTAATACTATCCTTTCCCGCTTTGAATGCCCGTAATAAATTTTTTATTTTATTGTTTAGGCCTTCAACATCTCTTGGCTCCAACTGAAACAGAAAAGTTAATTTCAATTTGAAGCTTAAATATAAATAAAGAAATACACTTACAAAAACATTTTGACCTATTAGATCCTCAAGAACATTCTGCATGGCAAATTGCTTCTTTCGAGGGTGCGTAAACTCTTCTTTTCTCGCAGAATAAGCTGTTAGAAAAGCTTTGGTTTCGCTATACGTCCAAATTCGCCTTTTTGCTGATGGTCTACCGATAAAGTTACAAAATATAATAAATTATAAAAATATTAAAAATAATACCTTTCTTTGCTAATTTTTTTTTGTTTAAACTACCTACTATAAAATTTAAAAATAAATTTACTTTAAAAATATTAACTTTAATTTACTTTCACACAAAATAACAACTTTTTTTTTAAAATGTCAAAATAATAAATGTCAAAATAATGATATTTATAAGTTTTGATAGTAAGAAATGCCAACATTTACAATACAAATATTGCTTAGCCATCTGTTGCAATTTTTTGTAACTAAAATCTATACAGATCAACGAAAATCGCTGACCCCGATAAATCACTAACCCAGATAAATATCTGGGTTAAGTTGTTGTTGTTTTACGTGTTATAAACCTTAACCCCGATAAAAGCTTTCTATCGGGGTCTGAATAAAATACAGCTATTATTAAATCTTTTTTCTCGCAGGACAAATAATTCTCCCTCAAAAAATTTTATTTCTTCAGGTATATTTCTGTGGTCACCAGGCATAACCGCTTATGTGTTATATAGTTATTTTTCAGTAATGCAGTTTTAGTTTTGAAATTAAATTTTAAAAAAATTTATTTGAATTAAAGACATATAATATTTATGTTTAATATAAAAATACCTTTAATTTTAAGATTAGCTTAATAACAATCTTATTTAATTTACTTGCTATTAGTAATTTGCTGATTAGTTACATAAGTTGTTATGCTTTAAATCCAGTCCATATGCATACATTTCTTAGTCAGACATAAGCGTTTGTTAAACATTGCATTTGTTTATATTTTCTACATTAAATTCACTTAAGTTTTTATTGCAAGTTCAATATATATTAAGGTAGTGCCCTAATTCAAGGAATATATGAAAAATAAAATATTTTGTTTTGTAGTTTTTATTAATTTGTATGAATTTTTTACATATAAAAAATTAAACAAAAATCATAAATTATAATTATTCATTGTAAAATAAGAAACAAAATACTTCATATAAAATTTAATATTACATAAAATGTATTAAAAAAAAGGTTAGTATAAAAAAATATTATTACTCGTGCTCATTTACATCTTCATCTACCAAATCCGGATGAATATTTGGTACATCATTCATACTTGTTGGCAACGATTTTTAAAAATCATGGAAATCTGGATCTATGAACTGACATAGTTCTATTAAATTCTTTTTAGGGCTTTTTTTTAAAAAAAACTCCCTTATGTTAACGCTTTTCTGTCCGTCTGTCCGATGTAAACAATAAAAAGCAGTTATTTCACATAGTTACTATACACACAAGTTCATAATAGACCCACCAGTAGAAAGCTTAATTTATTGAGAACCAGATGTAATTGATATAATTTTAAAATTCGGCCGGTAGACGGCGCTATTCACATTTTGCCAAAACATCTTTTTACGAATAAAAATTTAATTTTATATAGTAAATGTGCACCAAAAATGAAGTTTGACCACTCGTTGGAAAGGTATTTAAGAGTAAAATACGATGTCAGTAACCATATTTCAAATTTGTACCGCTAGAGGCGCTGAATGGTAAAATATATAAAATGTCAATTTTTAAAATGTGATTTCCAATAGTCAATAATTCCCAAAAATTAGGTTTAATGTCGCATATGAAAGGTAGTAAGTAGTAGTATAAAATCACAGTTGTTATAATTTTAGTTTCTGCCACTAGAGGGTGCAACATAATACACAAAATATGCAGTTACAGTAGATAATTTAAAAAAAGCCCATGATTATAAAACTACTGATCAGTAGTTCGGATGCGCGGCATTTTTTTCTGTTTTGTTATCAAAACAGGCTCAGTAATAACAACCAGTTCTTGTGTTGCTAAGGAATTGATTCCACATTTCCTAATGTTGAGCCTTCTAAAAGGTTCGGATTCGTCTAACGAATTTTTGTATTCAACTACACCAAATTCGGATTTTTTATAACGAAGCCATATTATAGGCAACCATGCAAATTTTTCGCCATCTTCGTTTATTTTTCTCCAAACAAATTTGTTTTTGGCAAATAACGAAAAAAAAAAGAAATCTTCTTTTGTCATTTCTATACATGAGAATCGTATATTGGACCTAACTAGCTGATACCAATCTGTAGGGTGAAAAATTTGCTGTGTAGTTCGTTTCGTTTTGCGTTCTATAATGGAATGATCAGCATCACATTCCATTCGGGTATGTCCCGGTTCCAAAAATTTATGATTTATAAATTAAATTTTTTCAGAGTTTTCCAGGAACTTAATAAACATAGTACTTACAAAATAATTTTTGTTTTGGCCGGGACAGGAATCACTGTAAAAAGTGAGCTCACTAACTTATTGAGGCTATTTCGTTTCCTCCTTTTCGGGCAACTCCTTCGTGCTACATATAGCAGGTTGGATCATTTTGTGCAAGTCTATGCATTGTTAGATTGTAGGTCCACAGCTTCCGCTTGTAAAAGCTTATTGATGATTTGAGAAATGGGGTTGGTAAACATTGTTGAAGATCGAAGCAATATGCTATGCCTTTAACTTTCGATCTTTAGCTCTTAGTTTATCCAGGTTTTATAGGCAGTATCTGCAATTTCTTGATGTTTTATAAGTTTTCTAAAAAAAATATGTTTAAAAAGAAAGCTTAAATCACATTAATTCTAAAACTTACCAAATTCTGATCTAAAATATTATTAAAGAGTGATGTAATCTTCATATGGAGTTTATCACATGTGCTGTGTCCAATTGCGGAGCTCTAAATTTTAAATACATTGATTTCAATATCTCGGAATATTTAGTAAGACTCACTCCTTTTGGATGCATTTCCAAATAGAGCCTACGCATATATGCTAGAGTAAGATCACCACTTAAATATTTTTCGATGTATCACGTCTACAGTAATGGCTTTCATATGATGGAAAGCAATTTATATGATTTATAACTGCTTGTACGGTTTCAAGATCAAATTTATTTGGCGTAGATTTTCCTCTTCCATCAGAAAATACTATTTCTGTAGATGCTAGTTTCTTTGCAATTATTCACTTGAGAAAACTATCTGTTTCTCCAAAGCACTTACGGAAACATTTTTGAGATATAACCGTTTTACATCCATTTTTTTCCACACTGTAAATATACGTATATTTTCTATTCCTCGGAGCGTTAAGTTTTTCTGTAATTTTTGTGTTTTCTTGTCAGTAATATCTATAATTTTTTTTCTGGACAGTTTATGAGAGATTCCTCTACTTGGTTACCTAATTTTTCTATATCATAGTCAGTATCTGATTCGTTTTCGACACTTTTCGCCTCACAGCTATCATTTGTATAATCAGGATCTTTCACAGAATCATCTGAATTTTCCCTCTCGACGGTAGTCAATACCTCAAGAAATTGTAATGTACTGTGAGCTTCTTGAACTAATATATCACTAATTACAGTTGGTTTTTCTGTAACGCACATATTTTAATATCTGCCAAACAAAATAAATTTCTTTTACTCACCATTATTTGGAAATATTACTTTATAATCTTTTATATTAATCTCACAATTCATGAGCGATTGAGTTTCATTTTCAAATACCGGTTGAAAATATGGATCATGGATAGTTACGTTGTAACCAATAGTGTCCAATGAATGAATTTTCATCCTATTTGATGGTTCATTTTCTGTAATATTTTTGATTTATAGATAAGTTTGAAAATACTTACGAAAATATTAATGGAAAAATCTAAGAATTATGATATGTTCAGATATTATAAGCCATATTCTATCATTTTCGCTCTGACGCATGTATGTCGTTTAGATCACAAATAACATAAATCTATTATAATAAAAATTAAATATTACGAGTAATTACCGATTTGTTGGACCTTTTTTGTTTTCCCATCTGATGAGTTTGAAGTTGTGTTTGTTACCTTTTTAATAGCACCTATGAAAAATTATGAAGAAATATTATTTATTGTTTGATATACTAGAAATAACAACAAACGTACCACTTCCATTACCATGCACCAATTATAGCATTCTTGCTTCTCTTGATGACATTTTTTAATATAATTTGTGAACACCACACTGATTTGAATTCCTTTTTTTAATAATCACCAATAGAATAACCGCTTAAATTAACCTTGTCGTAAAAATTAATTTTGTAATAACAACATTATGTGAAGATAAGGTTGCAATTTTTCAAAACTTTTTTTTAAATAACAACTTAGTTCAATATTAGATTTTAACACTTTCAGTATTTCATTTGTTATAATCGCTTAAATTTAAGTGTGCTATGTTTAACTATAGGTACTAATGACTTATATCAGTTAAGCGGTTCTTCTTCGCAATACCTAGTTAAATTCTTTTTTGTTTATAATTTCAGTTGTCAACATGTAACATAACAACTTAAATCGACTTAAGTAGGTAAATAAATATTTTTTACGTCCTCGGATATAAATATAAGATAAGCGGTTATTCCCTATTATAAAACTTAATCTGAGTACACATAAGCGGTTTCAAATTATTTTGATCAGAATTAAGCGATTACTACATATGTAATTCCATACTGCGTCGGACTTAAGTAAAATTGATAACAGCGTAACTTTATAACGGTTATAGCTAAATGCATAAAAAATTGTGCGTATGTGTATTTTAATGTGGGGAATGTAAAAGCAGTCCTATCTTTTTTTTATCTTAAGTTCATTTAAGCGATTATGCTTTGTGACCACATATTTATTTCGTCAATACTTTTGGGTTCTTTTTGCACCTGTACTTTTTTACTCGTTCAATTTATTTTACTTTTTTGTGCCGCTATGGCAGGTAAATATACTCTGGAATCTTGTGGACAAATCACTACACTTTCACAAATTATTTGCGATTGCGATGGATGTATATTAGATTTTTTTGATAATTTCTTTAGTTTATTATTTGTAGAACATACCTTTTGCAAACTTGTATTTGGACTATGATTATGGCCTTTTGGGCAAACTTTTATTACATGCTTATCATTTTCTTTAAAAGTTATAAAAAAACACTGGCAAAACAAAGGTTTTTGCTGAGAACAGCGCCAACGATATTCTTCTTTTTTATTTTTTGAATGGAAAGTATATTCATAACCTTCATAAAATAATTTTTCTTTTCCTTTATTTGAAAACAAACTTATAATTTCACAATCCATTTTGAAATAACTGTAACAGCAGTGGGGTGACTTGCACATAGATTTTTCTACCCAGTTAGTCAGAGGGGGTGGTCCTTGTCACCGCCACCATTACAAAAAACACTATATTTCTTCATAATAGATAAATAAAATTTAGACTTTTTTCCATTTTGATTGGTAAATTGATTTATAATAATATCATATTCTTATAACTACCTTGATATTTATTTTATTACATCGACTGTTTTGGAAGTTTGCTATGGTGTTATCTTTCTTGGCAATTCCCTCCCTACCAGTTACATAAATTTTAACTGCTTTCCATGATCATCCCTTTTAATTATGAAAGCCCGATTTTTTGGATGATCCCGTGATTCATAAAAAAATTATTTTTTTAATTTTCCATATTTTTTCTTTTACGTATTATCATTAATTGTTCATCACCCTATATATATTAAATTTAAACTACCATCTTAATATTCATTTTATATAACTATTTATTTTCAAATTTACATTTATTCATTGTTAATAAAATATTATTATATTTTATGCTTTTTATAGAATCTATTTCTTTTTTCAATTTTACTATAATATCTATTATAATTCGCTTTAATTTCTTTTTACTTTAATATTAAACATAATATAATAACTTTGATCATTTCGAATTATTATTTTTCTATTCCGATAACTACAATTATATACCTATTAAATTTTTTTTTTATAACAAATTTTAAAAATTGTATAAGCTAACAATTTTGTACTAGGGGTCTTATTTTTGATATATAGAATTTTATTTTTATTTTGAATCAATAGAATATCAAAATGATAATTTTCAATGTCAATTAATAGTTATTATTCACTAGGATCAGCTGTTGAACAATAGACAATTTATTTTTATTTATTCTATTATATATAAATGATATTTATTAATTATAATTTATTCTATATGCAATTTTTTTTTATCACAGCTGATCATACTCTTTATATAGAATAGATATATATATATATATATATATGTATATGTAGATATACTATATTATTTGAATTTTAAATTTGATTTTTAAAATATAATTATTTAACTTTTTATTTATATTTAATAATTTTACTATTCCTTTTTTTTAGGAACTTTTACCACTTTAATAATTCTTAGCCTTTTAACAAAATTATTCACTCACCGACTTTTATAATTAAATTTTTTGTACCTTTTTTTCTCTGGTGGAGTTGTGCACAATTCTTCCAGATATTTTATATAAATTTATTTTTTCTGTGAAGTTGATTATTTATTGAAATATTGCCTAAAAAAGAAAGAATTATAAAATTGTAAAGTTCCCTGTCAATACTATTAATGAAATTAAATGTTTTTTAAAAGTAATTAATAGTTGTAATGATGTTCTTTTATTTCCAGCTGATCTGACGAGGGACTATCTTCTGTTTAAAAATCAAATCTAATTTCTCTTTCCCGGAAATTAGTGTTACTAAAGCCGGGTTTTTAGCACATTTCCAACAAAATTGGAAGAAATGTGTATATTAGTTTCACTCTGTCTGTCCGTCTGTCTGCTGCATGGTCAGTTATAAAGCTGCATGGTCAGTTATTATTTTGAAATTTGTACCTTCTACATAACATCTAAAATGTTTAATACTTTGATTAACCGCTAATAATTCTATTTCTGATATTGAAAAATTTCTTTGAGATTGGGTTAACTTTCCTGAATAATATGCAATAACCCTTTCATTACCTTCATCATCTATTTGGTATAAAACGCTACCTAAACCCAAAGTACTAGCATCACTTTGAATTATAAATTGTTTTGAAAAATCTGGATTAGAGAGAATTGGTGCAGAAGTTAAAGCGATTTTTAATTTATCAAATGAATTTTGTGCTTCATCCGTCTATTTAGGTTTTTTTTTCCTGAAAGATTTGTTAAACATTCTGTAATTGGAGCTGCTATGGTAGAAAAATCTTTTATAAATCTCCTATACCAACTTGCTCCTATACCAACTTGCCTATACCAACTTGCCACCAATAAAATGTCGAATTTGTTTGACAGTTATTGGTGTTGGAAAATTGTTTATAGCATCTACTTTTAAATATTTTAACTCTGTCCTACAAAATTTTGATTTTTCTAAATTTATAGTTAATCCCGCACTACTTAATCTATTCGCCACATCATTTAATAATTTTAAATGTGAATCGAAATCTGGCGAAACTATCAATAAATCGTCTAAATACACGAAAATTATATGTCTTAAATTACTTTATATTTTTCACGTAGCCTATTTATTTATTTTAATTACTTTATACGTTAAACGTTCTAATCTTTGTGCAGCATTTTTTTTAGGTTCCTTTGCAGGTGAAACAGGATAAGGTTTAACTTGAATTGGTTGTGAATTTCCAGTATCGATTTCATGCGATTCTAAATTGGTTTTTCCTAACTTTCCCCCATTCGAAACTATTGTTGGAAATCGTGCTTTAATAGCTTCTAATTGAATTGTTTGTTTAGACGATAAATTATGATTAGTATCATCTTTTTCTAATTTATTATCACCTAATTCGATTTCACCTATCAGACCAGGTGCTAAATTAAACTCTTTCCAGAAATCTATTCCAAAATAACATTCCTGACTAAGTTTAGGTATTATATAAAAAGATACATTTTTAATTTTTTTATTTTTCCGGAGAAAAATTTCTACTTTAATTGTTTTTAACAATTGAATAGCATTACGACCTAGACAACTTATACTAGCCCCACTATCTAATAGACCTGATACATTTTCTCCTAAAATTTCTAAAGAACAATAAATTCTAGGATCAGTTTTATTTTCTATTACCGAACTTTCGAGTTTTTTTATAATTTTTTTTCGTTTTTTAAATCTATCACGAGTTTTTACATATTTTTGTGTTGGTAATTTTATTATATCATTAGATTTAGATATAGTATCATCTAAATTGAAAATTCTATCGCGTGTTGCAATATAATTTTGCCATTTCTGAAGCAGACTATGATGATTATCTATTTTTGTATTAGCTGATGTATTGTTTTCTTTATTTTTATGTTTTAAAATACTACAAGATACATTTATATCTGGAAGATACTCTGAAAAGTTTTGTTGAAAATTATTGGACTTTACGTTAAAAATTTCATCTGGGTTATTATGATAATTACTTGATTTAATATACTTATCATTACTACATTTTATTGGGATTTGTGGTAATTGTGAGTGTAACCCGGGTTGTGATCTGTCGAATGATTGTCCCGGAACTTCTCGTTCTGTGGGAAATTTTTTGTTGCTACTACATTATACATTTTTTCATGTAGATTTTTAATTATTATTTCTAAAAATTCCCTATCAGATGGATATTCATCAAGTTGGTGTCTTAGATTTGTTACAGAGATATACAAATTTTCAAAGGATTCTTTTTCACCTTGTTCCCTTTCATTTATTTCACGCCATACTTCTCTGTCCGATTTATACGACCGAAATCTATCATTTAAAGCTTTTTTAAATTTTCGCCAATTTGAATGTGGTTGCTCTTTTTGATATTGCCAATACCATTCTTTAGCATTACCTGGACAATAATTTAAATATGTTGGCATTAACATGATCAACACTAACGCATTGTTTGTGCATCATTGTGTCAATTCTTAACAAAAAATCTTTCACCGACATTTTTCTTTTATCCCCATCAAAATTTATACCCCAGCTATCAATTGGACTTTTAAAATTATTATATTGATGAACCTGGTCACGATTAAAATGATTATAACGATCAAAATTTGAATCATTTCTTCTAGGATAACGAGATTCAGATATTGACTCATCTGAACTAATATCAGATACAGTATCTTTTTGGTTTTCGATTATGTTTTTATTTTAATTTTTATTCGAAATTATATTTTCAATTTCCCATCTTAGTTCGTCTAGAGTTATTGATGTGGTAGTATTTTGGGTATTTTTTTTATTGTTTACTATATTATTATCAACAATATTATTTTTTGATTTTTCATTTTTATTAATAGATTGTTTAGGAATTGCACCTTGACTTTTGAGCGAAAACAAGTTAAATCTTTCGGAATCATTTTCATTCGAATAAAATATTGTAGGTATTTCGTTTGATATTTTATTTAAAACATCGGTTTGTATCGCGACTACGTTTGCAATTTGTTGAAATTGTGATTGAATATCATTAATGATATTAGCTTCTCCAGACACATGTTGCATTAACTCCGAAAATGATGCACCTATTTTAGACTCTAATATATTTTGATTATCTATTCTTTCTACTGTTAACATGTCTTTAACCAGAGAAATAATTTGTTGAGATTCATCATTCGATGGAAATAAACTATGTTTTTGTCTAATTGCATTATTATTTGCATTTTCTGTTACGTCTAGTATGTCATTTAAATCGGAAACTAAATCCTGATTAATAACAACACTTGTTGCTCCATCTTCCTTTAAATTATCTACAGTAGATGTATTTTCAGATTTACTATTAGTAATATTTTTTTCTAACATCGAATAACTATTTTTAAAAGGTTTATTTTTATTAGAATGTCTGACTTTTGAAAATGGATAATTTTTATTTATTGGCGTATAATCTAAAGATCTATTAAATGACTGAGTTTTTTGATTATTTTGTAAATTTTTTTTAATTGATTTCTCGTTTGTATTTTACGATTATTATTATCGTTTTGCTTGTCCGTTTCTGTAATTATACTTTTTTCCTGACTATCAACTTGAATATGATTTGGATTCATTATGACAAAAAAAAAATTTAAGAAAATGTTGGGTATATGTGTGAATTTATAACAAAATTCTTTTATTTTGCTAAATTTACTATAAGTAGTAATATTTTTATTTATTTTTTTTTTTTAGTCTAATGGCTTATACTATTCTAGACTATACTAGTATTTTGTATTTAATTTTTTTTGTGTGATTATTATATTTCATAATTATTTAGGGTGATGAACATTGATGTTGTTTTATTTAAATTGTGGGTGTTTTTATTTATTTATTTATTTTTAACCAGTATCTATTTATAAATACGTAAAATTTCAAATACTTTTCTAAATTTTTCGACTTAATAATTTGTCAATTTCTTTTAATTAATTTTCTGATTCAATACAGTCAAAAACTTCGAATTTAGATAACAGTGACATACAAGATGAGGCTTTGTCTTTTCATTTTGTGTCTACCACAATCAGACATTCAAAATTATTTAACTTCAATAAAATGTTTTGATGTAACAATTAAAAATTATTTATATTAATAATTTATTCTTAAGCCAACATTCAAAACAAGATATTTCCGAATCTTATTGTTCTACTTAATAATGATGATCACCAAAATCAGGCTTTGCCTTTTTATTTTGTGTCTACCACTATCAGAGATGGAATATTACATTATTTGATTAAAGTGTTTTAATGTTATATAAAACATTAAAAATTTTTTACTACCATTAGAATATTCTGACCAACATCATAACATTCTAATTCATAAAAAATACATTAATATCAAATGCGAATTTGTTCTACTATAAATTAATCTAAAGATTTGTAATTTATTATATTTTTTTTTTAAATATCAATGGTATGTGTATATGACATTATTATAATTAAATTTTTTTTTCTTTTGATTTTTTTTTATCAATTTATACCGAAATCTATCATTTAAAGCTTTTTTAAATTTTCGCCAATTTGAATGTGGTTGCTCTTTTTGATATTGCCAATACCATTCTTTAGCATTACCTGGACAATAATTTAAATATGTTGGCATTAACATGATCAACACTAACGCATTGTTTGTGCATCATTGTGTCAATTCTTAACAAAAAATCTTTCACCGACATTTTTCTTTTATCCCCATCAAAATTTATACCCCAGCTATCAATTGGACTTTTAAAATTATTATATTGATGAACCTGGTCACGATTAAAATGATTATAACGATCAAAATTTGAATCATTTCTTCTAGGATAACGAGATTCAGATATTGACTCATCTGAACTAATATCAGATACAGTATCTTTTTGGTTTTCGATTATGTTTTTATTTTAATTTTTATTCGAAATTATATTTTCAATTTCCCATCTTAGTTCGTCTAGAGTTATTGATGTGGTAGTATTTTGGGTATTTTTTTTATTGTTTACTATATTATTATCAACAATATTATTTTTTGATTTTTCATTTTTATTAATAGATTGTTTAGGAATTGCACCTTGACTTTTGAGCGAAAACAAGTTAAATCTTTCGGAATCATTTTCATTCGAATAAAATATTGTAGGTATTTCGTTTGATATTTTATTTAAAACATCGGTTTGTATCGCGACTACGTTTGCAATTTGTTGAAATTGTGATTGAATATCATTAATGATATTAGCTTCTCCAGACACATGTTGCATTAACTCCGAAAATGATGCACCTATTTTAGACTCTAATATATTTTGATTATCTATTCTTTCTACTGTTAACATGTCTTTAACCAGAGAAATAATTTGTTGAGATTCATCATTCGATGGAAATAAACTATGTTTTTGTCTAATTGCATTATTATTTGCATTTTCTGTTACGTCTAGTATGTCATTTAAATCGGAAACTAAATCCTGATTAATAACAACACTTGTTGCTCCATCTTCCTTTAAATTATCTACAGTAGATGTATTTTCAGATTTACTATTAGTAATATTTTTTTCTAACATCGAATAACTATTTTTAAAAGGTTTATTTTTATTAGAATGTCTGACTTTTGAAAATGGATAATTTTTATTTATTGGCGTATAATCTAAAGATCTATTAAATGACTGAGTTTTTTGATTATTTTGTAAATTTTTTTTAATTGATTTCTCGTTTGTATTTTACGATTATTATTATCGTTTTGCTTGTCCGTTTCTGTAATTATACTTTTTTCCTGACTATCAACTTGAATATGATTTGGATTCATTATGACAAAAAAAAAATTTAAGAAAATGTTGGGTATATGTGTGAATTTATAACAAAATTCTTTTATTTTGCTAAATTTACTATAAGTAGTAATATTTTTATTTATTTTTTTTTTTTAGTCTAATGGCTTATACTATTCTAGACTATACTAGTATTTTGTATTTAATTTTTTTTGTGTGATTATTATATTTCATAATTATTTAGGGTGATGAACATTGATGTTGTTTTATTTAAATTGTGGGTGTTTTTATTTATTTATTTATTTTTAACCAGTATCTATTTATAAATACGTAAAATTTCAAATACTTTTCTAAATTTTTCGACTTAATAATTTGTCAATTTCTTTTAATTAATTTTCTGATTCAATACAGTCAAAAACTTCGAATTTAGATAACAGTGACATACAAGATGAGGCTTTGTCTTTTCATTTTGTGTCTACCACAATCAGACATTCAAAATTATTTAACTTCAATAAAATGTTTTGATGTAACAATTAAAAATTATTTATATTAATAATTTATTCTTAAGCCAACATTCAAAACAAGATATTTCCGAATCTTATTGTTCTACTTAATAATGATGATCACCAAAATCAGGCTTTGCCTTTTTATTTTGTGTCTACCACTATCAGAGATGGAATATTACATTATTTGATTAAAGTGTTTTAATGTTATATAAAACATTAAAAATTTTTTACTACCATTAGAATATTCTGACCAACATCATAACATTCTAATTCATAAAAAATACATTAATATCAAATGCGAATTTGTTCTACTATAAATTAATCTAAAGATTTGTAATTTATTATATTTTTTTTTTAAATATCAATGGTATGTGTATATGACATTATTATAATTAAATTTTTTTTTCTTTTGATTTTTTTTTATCAATTTATTTTTAGAATTAAAGAAATATTTATTAATAGACTTAAATGTTTTGCTTTCCCTTTTTTTATTTAATAATCTTTACATTTGAACTAATTTTACTGAATTTCTAAGCTATTTGCATTGTTTTGGCTTCACGTTGGGCGCCATTTTATGTAACAGCAGTGGGGTGACTTGCACATAGATTTTTCTACCCGGTTAGTCAGAGGGGGTGGTCCTTGTCACCGCCACCATTACACAAAAATACTATGTGCATTAGATAAATAAAATTTAGACTTTTTTCTATTTTAATTGGTAAATTGATTTATAATAATATCATATTCTTATAACTACCTTGATATATATTTTATTACGTCGACTGTTTTGGAAGTTTGCTATGGTATTATCTTTCTTGGCAATTCCCTCCCTACCAGTTAGATAAATTTTAACTGCTTTCCATGATCATCACTTTTAATATTGAAAGCCCGATTTTTTGGATGATCCCGTGATTTATAAAAAAATTATTTTTTTAATTTTCCATATTTTTTCTTTTACGTATTATCATTAATTGTTCATCACCCTATATATATTAAATTTAAACTACCATCTTAATATTCATTTTATATAACTATTTATTTTCAAATTTACATTTATTCAATGTTAATAAAATATTAATATCTTTTATGCTTTTTATAGAATCTATTTCTTATTTCATTTTTACTATAATATCTATTATAATTCGCTTTAATTTCTTTTTACTTTAATTTTAAACATAATATAATAATTTTGATCATTTCGAATTATTATTTTTCTATTCCGATAACTACAATTATATACCTATTAAATTTTTTTTTTATAACAAATTTTCAAAATTGTATAAGCTAACAATTTTGTACTATGGGTCTTATTTTTGATATATAGAATTTTATTTTTATTTTGAATCAATAGAATATCAAAATGATAATTTTCAATGTCAATTAATAGTTATTCACTAGGATCAGCTGTTGAACAATAGACAATATCTTTTTATTTATTCTATTATATATAAATGATATTTATTAATACATATAGTTTATCATATAGAATAGATATATATATATATATATATATATATATATATACATATATATATATATATATATATATATATATATGTGTGTATATGTAGATATACTATATTATTTGAATTTGAAATTTGATTTTTAAAATATAATTATGTAACTTTTTATTTATATTTAATAATTTTACTATTCTTTTTTTTTAGGAACTTTTACCACTTTAATAATTCTTAGCCTTTTAACAAAATTATTCACTCACCGACTTTTATAATTAAATTTTTTGTACCTTTTTTTCTCTGGTGGAGTTGTGGATAATTCTTCCAGGTATTTTATATAAATTTATTTTTTCTGTGAAGTTGATTATTTATTGAAATATTGCCTAAAAAAGAAAGAATTATAAAATTGTACAGTTCCCTGTCAATACTATTAATGAAATTCCATGCTATCTAATTTTATTTTAATTTTTTTTTAAAAGTAATTAATAGTTGTAATGATGTTCTTTTATTTCCAGCTGATCTGACTGCGTTTTTTTTAAGTTTTTCTGTATTTTAAAGTGTTAAAGAAAATTTTTGTCCCTCGTGTGGCCCAACAAATACTTTCTTTAAAAAAAATATATTTCTTTAAAAAAAACTTCTTTATAATTTTTTTTTTTGTTAATCCGCAACAGCGTTATCAAGAATAAGTAGCTGATATAAGCTACGATGATGCTTAAAATAATTCTTGATTTGTTTGGATCACAAATTTAGGCCATATGCTATTAACTAATAAAAGAGTTATATTAACCTATTGTTAAATTTTTTTATCATTATCATTATTATTTTTTTTACCTATAATATTGCAATAATTAACTTGACTCTTCTGTTTCGTTTTATTTTAATTGCACTATATAAATTATTATTTAATTTATGATAATTTATTTAACGAGGGACTATCTTGTGTTTAAAAATCAAATCTAATTTCTCTTTCCCGGAAATTAGTGTTACTAAAGCCGGTTTTTTTTTAGGGTTGTTTTATTTTAATTAATACTAAATTATAAATCTACTCCTATACTACTACTTTTACTTAAAAAGCTTTTAGTACTAAAATTCTTTTAAATAATGATAACTACAATACAAATAATCTTTTATATAATTTATGATTTGGTTACATAACCTTCTGCGCAATACCTAGTTAAACTCTTTACGTCTAGTATGTCATTTAAATCGGAAACTAAATCCTGATTAATAACAACACTTGTTGCTCCATCTTCCTTTAAATTATCTACAGTAGATGTATTTTCAGATTTACTATTAGTAATATTTTTTTCTAACATCGAATAACTATTTTTAAAAGGTTTATTTTTATTAGAATGTCTGACTTTTGAAAATGGATAATTTTTATTTATTGGCGTATAATCTAAAGATCTATTAAATGACTGAGTTTTTTGATTATTTTGTAAATTTTTTTTAATTGATTTCTCGTTTGTATTTTACGATTATTATTATCGTTTTGCTTGTCCGTTTCTGTAATTATACTTTTTTCCTGACTATCAACTTGAATATGATTTGGATTCATTATGACAAAAAAAAAATTTAAGAAAATTTTGGGTATATGTGTGAATTTATAACAAAATTCTTTTATTTTGCTAAATTTACTATAAGTAGTAATATTTTTATTTATTTTTTTTTTTAGTCTAATGGTTTATACTATTCTAGACTATACTAGTATTTTGTATTTAATTTTTTTTGTGTGATTATTATATTTCATAATTATTTAGGGTGATGAACATTGATGTTGTTTTATTTAAATTGTGGGTGTTTTTATTTATTTATTTATTTTTAACCAGTATCTATTTATAAATACGTAAAATTTCAAATACTTTTCTAAATTTTTCGACTTAATAATTTGTCAATTTCTTTTAATTAATTTTCTGATTCAATACAGTCAAAAACTTCGAATTTAGATAACAGTGACATACAAGATGAGGCTTTGTCTTTTCATTTTGTGTCTACCACAATCAGACATTCAAAATTATTTAACTTCAATAAAATGTTTTGATGTAACAATTAAAAATTATTTATATTAATAATTTATTCTTAAGCCAACATTCAAAACAAGATATTTCCGAATCTTATTGTTCTACTTAATAATGATGATCACCAAAATCAGGCTTTGCCTTTTTATTTTGTGTCTACCACTATCAGAGATGGAATATTACATTATTTGATTAAAGTGTTTTAATGTTATATAAAACATTAAAAATTTTTTACTACCATTAGAATATTCTGACCAACATCATAACATTCTAATTCATAAAAAATACATTAATATCAAATGCGAATTTGTTCTACTATAAATTAATCTAAAGATTTGTAATTTATTATATTTTTTTTTTAAATATCAATGGTATGTGTATATGACATTATTATAATTAAATTTTTTTTTCTTTTGATTTTTTTTTATCAATTTATTTTTAGAATTAAAGAAATATTTATTAATAGACTTAAATGTTTTGCTTTCCCTTTTTTTATTTAATAATCTTTACATTTGAACTAATTTTACTGAATTTCTAAGCTATTTGCATTGTTTTGGCTTCACGTTGGGCGCCATTTTATGTAACAGCAGTGGGGTGACTTGCACATAGATTTTTCTACCCGGTTAGTCAGAGGGGGTGGTCCTTGTCACCGCCACCATTACACAAAAATACTATGTGCATTAGATAAATAAAATTTAGACTTTTTTCTATTTTAATTGGTAAATTGATTTATAATAATATCATATTCTTATAACTACCTTGATATATATTTTATTACGTCGACTGTTTTGGAAGTTTGCTATGGTATTATCTTTCTTGGCAATTCCCTCCCTACCAGTTAGATAAATTTTAACTGCTTTCCATGATCATCACTTTTAATATTGAAAGCCCGATTTTTTGGATGATCCCGTGATTTATAAAAAAATTATTTTTTTAATTTTCCATATTTTTTCTTTTACGTATTATCATTAATTGTTCATCACCCTATATATATTAAATTTAAACTACCATCTTAATATTCATTTTATATAACTATTTATTTTCAAATTTACATTTATTCAATGTTAATAAAATATTAATATCTTTTATGCTTTTTATAGAATCTATTTCTTATTTCATTTTTACTATAATATCTATTATAATTCGCTTTAATTTCTTTTTACTTTAATTTTAAACATAATATAATAATTTTGATCATTTCGAATTATTATTTTTCTATTCCGATAACTACAATTATATACCTATTAAATTTTTTTTTTATAACAAATTTTCAAAATTGTATAAGCTAACAATTTTGTACTATGGGTCTTATTTTTGATATATAGAATTTTATTTTTATTTTGAATCAATAGAATATCAAAATGATAATTTTCAATGTCAATTAATAGTTATTCACTAGGATCAGCTGTTGAACAATAGACAATATCTTTTTATTTATTCTATTATATATAAATGATATTTATTAATACATATAGTTTATCATATAGAATAGATATATATATATATATATATATATATATATATATATACATATATATATATATATATATATATATATATATATATATATATATATATGTGTGTATATGTAGATATACTATATTATTTGAATTTGAAATTTGATTTTTAAAATATAATTATGTAACTTTTTATTTATATTTAATAATTTTACTATTCTTTTTTTTTAGGAACTTTTACCACTTTAATAATTCTTAGCCTTTTAACAAAATTATTCACTCACCGACTTTTATAATTAAATTTTTTGTACCTTTTTTTCTCTGGTGGAGTTGTGGATAATTCTTCCAGGTATTTTATATAAATTTATTTTTTCTGTGAAGTTGATTATTTATTGAAATATTGCCTAAAAAAGAAAGAATTATAAAATTGTACAGTTCCCTGTCAATACTATTAATGAAATTCCATGCTATCTAATTTTATTTTAATTTTTTTTTAAAAGTAATTAATAGTTGTAATGATGTTCTTTTATTTCCAGCTGATCTGACTGCGTTTTTTTTAAGTTTTTCTGTATTTTAAAGTGTTAAAGAAAATTTTTGTCCCTCGTGTGGCCCAACAAATACTTTCTTTAAAAAAAATATATTTCTTTAAAAAAAACTTCTTTATAATTTTTTTTTTTGTTAATCCGCAACAGCGTTATCAAGAATAAGTAGCTGATATAAGCTACGATGATGCTTAAAATAATTCTTGATTTGTTTGGATCACAAATTTAGGCCATATGCTATTAACTAATAAAAGAGTTATATTAACCTATTGTTAAATTTTTTTATCATTATCATTATTTTTTTTTTTACCTATAATATTGCAATAATTAACTTGACTCTTCTGTTTCGTTTTATTTTAATTGCACTATATAAATTATTATTTAATTTATGATAATTTATTTAATATTTTTTTTGTAATTTATTAACACTAACGAGGGACTATCTTGTGTTTAAAAATCAAATCTAATTTCTCTTTCCCGGAAATTAGTGTTACTAAAGCCGGTTTTTTTAGGGTTGTTTTATTTTAATTAATACTAAATTATAAATCTACTCCTATACTACTACTTTTACTTAAAAAGCTTTTAGTACTAAAATTCTTTTAAATAATGATAACTACAATACAAATAATCTTTTATATAATTTATGATTTGGTTACATAACCTTCTGCGCAATACCTAGTTAAACTCTTGCGAAAAACCTACTTAAAATTTTTAGGGCACTCCCAGTAAATAATCACTAATAAAATACAAAAAAAAATATGTGTAACTAAATTAGAGATGTTGCTTTTAAAAAACATTTGGAGATTTTAAAATTGCGATTTTGCATTTGGATATTCTGTGCGTTGGAGATTTTGTATTTGAAGATTTTGAACGAGTGAGATAATGGTGAGTTACACGGGCTATTACTAGGTTGTATAATGTCTTCTTCTAGTAATTTTTTCATTTCATCGTTGATAATATCTCTGTGACATTCCGCTAGTCTATATTGTTTACTATTAATCGGCTTAGTATCTACCTTTACAGGGATAGTGTGAGTGATGTAAGTTATACTACTCAATATATCGCCTTCTAAGTGAAAAATATCGTTATATTCTTCACATATCTTTTCTAACACTTCTTATTCTTCCCAGTTTAATGAATCTTGACAACAAAGTGTTTCTTTCAGCTTAGAAATTCGTTTTTCTACCTCTACCTTTTTTGGTATTGTGGATTCGAACAAATGCCGTATATTAACGATTGGTTAATCCGATTTTATTTTCATTTTTGTATTTTCCTTGGCAGATTCCTCCTGTAAGTTATGAACCTGATTGTCTTTAAGTGGAACAAGATCAGGCTCAATTTTTGTAATAACTTGTTCCACTTCTGAAATATGCATAATAGCGACCCATAACTTGCCATTCTTAACTGTTCCTAAAGTGTTCCCTAAAAACAAATCGTCACTTCATTTCTTCGATAAACACATCACGTCGCCTTCAGCTTTTACTAATATTTCGACAGCTTTTTCGCATCGCGCAGGAATTACAAATTCTTTAATCTCGAAATCTACATCTTTTCTTCCGCTACAATTAACAATATCAATTTTCTTATCAAAAAATTTCCTATTTTCAAATTCCTGGTCCACGTTGCTACTATTTTTACTATATGATTTTATATACTTATCAATATTTTGTTTTTTCGACGGGATTTTCACTATTAAATTTGAATGTTTCCAGTTTTTCTTCATTTTTATAGTTAAAATCAAGCAATTTTCCTTCATTTATTTCAAAAATTTCTTTACTATTTATTCTATCAACATTTTCTTTTGATTCCTCAAAATACGAATCTATTGGTGAATTATCGTAACTGCAATTTTTACTACCAATTTTTTCTTTTGAGTCTTCAAAATTTCGAATCTATTAGTTTATTACTGTAAATACAATTTCACTTCCAATTTTATCTTTTGAATCTTCAAAATACGAATTTATTGGTGAATCATTGTAAATACAACCTTCACTACCAATTATTTCCTTTGAACCTTCAAAATACGAATTTATTGGTGAATCATTGTAAATACAACCCTCCCTACCAATTATTTATTTTGAACCTTCAAAATACGAATTTATTGGAGAAACCTTTGTATTTAATTATTCTAATTCTATCTTCATCTTCACTAAAATCAATTAAATTAATCTCATTACTTTCAACGATTCCCAAACCTAATATATTTTCTTAATAATAATTTTCAGAATCGATATCATAAATTTTACTACAATTTTCGATATTTAAATTACTAACATTATCATTTGACTTTTTTACAGTTTCATCGTGAAAATTAACTTGCTTTAAATAATCTTCTTCTATACATTTACTATTATCGCATAAATCTTTACTTAAATTTATAATTTTATCTTTATTTGTTTCTATTTCCTCTTTGCTACATTCTAATTTATTAATTAATTCGATCTTTAGGGATTCGTCAAAAGAAATTTGTGAGACACTTGGAATTGCGATTTGTTTTCTGAAACCATTATTTATACACTTAATTGGTATTGAGAAATCTGTCCTATTATTCGTCATTTTCGGGAAATGCAGTCTTTGGTCCGGTCCTAATATATTACAGTGGTTGGATAAAAAGTCGTTCCCTAAAATTCCGTCAGCAGGTAATTGACAGTTTGATTCCACAACCTGAAAGTCACATGTAATTTTTTCGGGAATCAAAAATTTGACTCTTTTTTAGCAGGCTTATTTGCGCTCCTGTATCTACAAGTAAAGTGACCGTTCTGTCTTTTGCAATATCGAGCGGCATAGTTACCAACGGTTCACACCGGGGATGTCCTGCAAATACAACCCCACCCTCTCTTTTTTGGGATGAAACTAGGGGTTTTACATCATCCCATTGTCGTTTCCCTGTTTCTCTTCATATCTTTGGCACGCGGGACAAGTAAGCTCAACATGACCTGTTCTTTCACACCAAGCACAATTTAAAACAGTTTGTTGTCCAATAGCATTTATATGGCAGGTGCTGTAGTTTGCTCCTGCATTCTAAATGGACAATTGGCGGACGTGTGACCGGAATTGCTACAAGCTGTGCATTGTACTGTATTTTGCGTTCGTCTAAGAGTACCTGGAGTTAGCATTTAGCATTTTGTATACATGGTGCCTTACATTCTCGGCTGTAATGACCTAGTCGTCCACAATTGTAACAAGGCACTTGTGTATTGTTTCTGGGAGCTACGAAAGTCGGTGCGTTAAAACGAGAGTTTTGTGTATTTACATGTGGTCTAAATCCGTCATTTTTTGGTCGTTGATTGTTACTTTCTGTATATCGGGAATTTGTCCTGTAATTGTTGTTTGGTAGTCTTAATGTCTTAATTAATTCTAACAATATTTCCGTTGTGTAAGACTTAGCTGGTGGTGGAGAAACTAATTCCTGTCTTATTGGTCTAATTAAATTAAGTGATTCCCTAGCGAACACTGAAATTAGGGACTCCCTGAAAATAAGTTCTATATGTCCGTTCTAAAGGTATTGTCTGATTTGCATTTCCCGATGTGTAACCTAGTTCGTATGTATTGTCCATTGTAAATATATTCGATCTTCTGTGGGTATTTCTAGCATCATATAAAATATTATCTTCTAATCGAAAATTGCTATTATTATTTATACCTAAAGGAAATTCGGGATTTTCAAAATTGGAAAGCCTTTCAGTACGCGGTATTGCTTCCTGCATTCTAAAATTATTGTCTTGATTATTTCTTTCCGAATTCATTGTATTTTTTATTTTATTATTTAGACTTAAATTTAAATTATTTATTGAATTATTACTACTAACTAAATTATTTTAAAAATTTTGTGTATTTGTTACAATATTACTTAAACTATTAGTACCTTTAATACCTCTACTGCACCTTCTAATTCTTCACTATTTTCCTCTATTTGTGCAGCTTGTGCTGCAAACGTTACAGATCGTCGTACCTGGTTGTTGCTGGTCGTTGCTGGTTGTCTTGGAGTTGATTCTACCAGGTTTTCGTTTGAAAATTCTAATTCTATATTGACGCTGGAATCTGTGCTGTCAGCAGTATTGTCAGTTGTTACCAACACTCCGTTAAAATGGGCGTTTAGCGGTATCTGTTATCATCATAGACATTTTTGTAACCCTTCCTTTTTAGTTTTTTGACATTGTGGGCATGACTCGATATACTTCCTTACTGTTTTAAGCATTTTCTTCCAAACATAGTGTCTCTTTAATCGATTGTAAGTTTTAACGACACCTATGTGACCGCCAAGAGGTGAGTCATGATGTTGTTGTATTATTTTTTGGATTTCTTCTTTGTCTGTTAATTCCATTCTTTTTGACCATTTTTCAGTTGGTTTTTCCACATCATCTTCATCCTGTTCGTCAGTGTTAGAATCTTCTTCAGTAGTTCTATCCATATTTTTGTACGCTAATTTTGCCTTTTGAGCTGTAGTTATTACATTGATTTGATTTACTTCCGTATCGTTTTATGTATACGGAATCCGATTTAGTGCGTCCGCGTTACCATTTTGTTTTCCTGGTTTATATTCAATCGTAAATTTATACTCCGAAAGCCTAATTTTCCAACGGTTTAGTCGTCCTTCAGGATTTCTTTTATTGTACTCACTAATTAATGGTTTATGGTCTGTGAACACTTTGAAGCTTCTTCCCAATAGGTATGACCGAAAGTATTTTATTGCCCAATATATTGCTAGCATTTTTTTTTCTATCGTCGCATACTTTTTCTCTGATTTTCCTAATACTCTACTAGCGTAGGCAATTGGTTTATCTTCTCCTGTCTGAGTTTGTGATAAAACCGCTCCGAGTGCTTGGTTACTAGCATCCGTAGTTAAATTGAAATCCGGATACATGAGTAATGGTGGTTCGACCAATAATTTTTTTATTTTTCCAAATGTTATTTGGTGTTCCGTCCAATTAAATTTTTGGGATTTTGTTGCCATTTTATACAGAGATGCCCCAATGTCGGCGAGTTTGGGCATACTAGGTCTGTAGTAGTTTACTTGTCCCAAAAATGATTGAAGTTCCTTTGTAGTACTAGGTACTGGGTGTTCCTGTACGCATTTAGTTTTTTCTGGGTCGGGCATTACTCCTTCTGATGTTATTTTATGGCCCAAATATACTACTTCTTTTTTTAAAAATTTACATTTTTCCGGTTGTAATTTCAGATTATTTTCCCTCAACCTTCGGAACACACATCGCAATTTTTCATCGTGATCTATTAAATTTTTGCCGTATATTACTATGTCATCGAGATATACGAAACATTTGAACCCCTGAAGTCCCGTTAAGACGCAATTCATCATTCGTTGGAATGTGGCCGGTGCTCCGGTTAGTCCAAATGGCATTCGCTTGAACTCGAAATGGCCATAGGCAGTACTGAATGCAGTTTTCTCTCTGTCTGTAGGTTCCATTTGTACTTGGTGATAGCCACTAGCAAGATCCAAGGTTGTGAAATATTTTGAACCTCCTAATTGATCCAAAATTTCTTCAATACGAGGAAGTGGAAAGGCATCGCCTATCGTTACTTCGTTTAATTTTCGAAAATCTATTACGACTCGATGTCTTTTTTCTCCGTTAGGCCCTGCCTTTTTTGGCACAAAAAGTAATGGTGCGTTCCAAGGGCTATTACTAGGCTGTATTATATCTTCAGTTAATAATTTACCGATTTCTTCATTTATTACTTCCCTATGGCATTCAGGTAAGCGATATTGACGACTGTTTATAGGTTTAGTATCTGCTTTAACCGAACTAGAATGCGTAATATTTTCAACACAGCTTAATTTATCTCCGGTTATGTGAAAAATGTCGTGACATTCTTCACATATCTTTCCTAGTGTTTCTATTTCTTCGACACTTAGATCCTGGGAAGTACATAAGACGTCCTTTAATTTTTTAATCCTTTCTTTTACTCCCATAATGTCTGTTTTCTCTTGATTGAATAGATATCTTACATAATAAACTAGTTCATTTTGCGTTTTATGCTCATCGTTACCCCAATTTGTTAATGGGTGTACATTATAAAAATTTAGCGAGTGAACTGTTGGAACTATTTATTCCTGATTTGTTGTATTTACCACCGGGACGGCAATTTTCCCATTTCGTACATTGGTGATGCAATTCCCTACGAATATTCCAATTTCCAAATTTTTCCATATATTTAATAACTCTCCCTGTTCTTTAACTGCTACTTCTATAATTTTCTCTGATCTCGCGGGTATTTTAATTTCATTTTCTTTCAACTTTGATTTTCCACCTTTTCCTTGGGAGTTTTCAAGATCCGCAGCGCAGTTGTCTGCTCCTGAAAATTTTCCCTTGGATTGTAGTTTTTCATTTTCTTCTGTTAAAATTGGTTTGTTCTCGTTGCCTGAAAAAACTTCAAGATCCGCTGCTCTATGGTCAGCTCCTGAGTTTTCCGGTTTTGAGTTTCCACCAATTTCAAACTCTTCGTTAATCCTATTATCCTTTTTTCCTTTTTCGAAATTTCCCTTTTTATTTTCATCATTATTTCTCATAATTTCAAAATAAATTCCTTTTTTAAACTCGATATTTTCTTTTACTTCATCATTATTAATTTCCTCTATTTTAACTTCATTATTTCTCTCTATTTGATTTTTTTTCTCTAATTTTCTATTATAAAAACTATTCATTTCTTTATTTTCAAATTTATCGTTACTCTTTGTTTTGTACATTTTAACTTCCTCAAACTTTCTATTTACTTTAATATTATTCTGGTTCGTAAAGGGAATTGAAAATTTATTTTTTATTGACTTTTGTTTTGGGAAAATGTAAAGTCCTTTGTGGTCCTAAAATGTTACAGTTCTCTGCTAAAAAATCGTTTCCGAGAATTCCATCCGCAGGAAGGTCGCAATTGCTACCTACTACTTGGAACTCGCATCTCATTTCTTCTGGTGTCAAAAATTTTCCAAAGCACTTGCCCAAAGTGGCACTTTGGTTATGTATTGTATTTATTAATATATTTTCCTTCAGATCTATAGGTACCTCCTTAGCTATTTTTTCTTTTTTAATTAAACTTATTTGAGCCCCTGTATCTACAAATAATGTGGCTTTTTTTGTGTTAGAAATATCCAAAGGCATAGTCACTAAGGGGTCTAAGCGTAGGTTACCGTTTTTTACACCCTTTCCTTCGTTATTTGGGGATGAGAATTGGGATTTTACCTCATCCCTTGCTCGTTTCCCTGCTTCGATTGGTAGTATTGCCGTGCTGGACATGTTAATTCTGTATGTCCTTCTCTTTGACACCACTCACAGTGTCCTAATCGGAATGTGTTAACTCTTTGTTGAGTTGTGGCTTCCTGTGCTTTTGATTTATTAAACTGACAATTAGTTGCAATGTGGCCTGAATTTTTGCATAAATAACACTCCATACGTGCGCCATTTATTTTCTCTTTGTACGTTATTAGCTGGTGGGGCGCCTGTTTTGCGAGGTGCCCTACAATCCTTGCTGTAACGGCCCATCCTGCCACAATTAAAACAAGTTACTTTTTGTCCGTTGTTATTGTTTGGCACGTAAGAGTTATTTACTGGCGTAGCTGCTGTTACCGGTACTCTCATTCGTTGCCGTGCTTGTTGCATATTTTGTTGCCCAAAGAATCTATTACTGTCTCTATTATCTCTATTATTCGAACCGAGTTTCAGTTCTTTTATCATTTCCATAAGTTGTTTTGTGGAATCATTCATTGCCTTTTCCGTTGATTTTTCCGCTTGTTGTGGTCCCAACAATTCCAAGGATTCCCTAGCAAATTGTATTGCTTTTGTAAGGGTTTCTTCAACATTAGCACAATTTTGGGAAATTATGTAATGTTTGATGGACTCCGATCGCAAACCTCTAATAAATGTTTTCCTAGCCGTTTCTTCAGCATCCTGTACGATTCCTTGAAACCCATTAGGATATTTATGCCGGGCAGCCATTTTGAAGCATCCTAATTTCCGTTCTATACGATCTCCAAATTGTTCGACAGATTCGTCAGGAATCTGCACACATTCCTCAATTTCTCGCCTTAATTGTGTTAAATCCTTTTAAGGGATGAACGCGTATTCCAGAGTTGCTTTAAAATCTCTCTCACTGCCCGCTCCTGAAAAATGTCCGCGGCTCTTCCTTTTAATTTTCCTCGAATTATTTGGTTTAATACCGCGGCGCGGTCACATTCATCTGTTCTGAAGTATGAGTCATGTGCGAGCGCAACAAAATTTTGTAAATCCAGTATCATACGATCTCCTTCGCCGCAAAATGTTGGAATGCACTGGGGCATTGTTTGCGTTCATTGGAGCTGTCATACCGAAATCGTATGTATTATCCTTGTTTAAAAAATTTGTTGATCTCCTATTATTTTTGTGTCCTGATCCGTTGTTTGGTGGCATTAAATCCTCGTATAATCCGTTGGGTATTTGTAAGCCACTATTGGTTCGTGGAATTGCTCCCTGCGTACATAGTCTATTTGTATCCATTTCTAATTTGTCAAAAATTTTATTAATATTAATCAAAGTTTTGTTTCTTTCTTTTAATTGACTAATATTATCTATTATTATACCTCCTACGGCACCTTCTTCGCTTTCGCTACTATTATTTTCAGAATTTGTCCTAATGTTATTTGAACGTGAACTCAAATTAATAGCATTTAAATTAATTTCCGTTTCCGACCCGCTTTCGTTTGATATAGTGTAGTCTGAATTTTCCGGCGCAAAAGTTACCGACCGTCTTCGTTTTGTTAAATTATCTGAATTACCCTGTGGTGAAAATCCACACCCTCGAATTATTTGGTTTAAAGCTCAAACCTTTTAAATTTTTTAGTGAGCGACTTTAAAATTATTCTACTTTTGATTAATATAATTTAGAATATAATGTGAAGTAAATCTTGACAAAAAATTTCTCTTTCAAACTGTGGTATTTTTATGGGGTTATAGCACAATTACCAATAATTGTATTTTATTGCGAGAGACAACACTGAAAAATTTAAAAGCGAGAAAATTCATGAGAGAAAACGAATGCAAAGGAAGATAATACAAACTATAAAGTCAATTTCAACGCAAATAATATAGGTAAATAAAGTCTTTTTGTTTTTGAGTAAATATAATTAAATCATTTATTGCTATATTATTATTTGGTTTTTAATCATTATATTTTTTAAATATTATTATATTTCCCCTCTCAAATATTAATACAATTTCATTTGAAAAAATAATTAAGAGAAATATTTGACTCTGATAACTTGATATTTTCATACTTTTTTTTTTTATTATTATTACTCTTTTCAAATATATAAAAAAAATTATTCGCTATTTATATCTTATAATTTCCCCTACTTTATTAGATTCAATTTTAAGTTTATATTATTATTTCTCTTATTTAAACTTATTTTATTCCTAACACTTCATCAGCTATTCTAAAACATCTGTCTAACAGCTTATCTAATGTTTTCTTTTCTTTTTTCTCCTTTTGCTCTTTTTTCTGCTCTTTTCGTAATGTTTTTATTCTGGCTTTAGAAGTTTCTTCCTGTATTTTACTGCACCCTAGTCGAAGGATTCTGTGCAGGTCTTTTATTTCTCCGCGTCTTCTTGCTGCTTCCCCGCCTCTACTTTTTATTGGTTTCACTTCTTTGGGTGCTTCTCTGATTGCCGTCGACTTTCTTTTCAAATATTCCGCTATCGATATTGGTTTTGGTCCCGCGGTGGGTGATTCACGTATTTTCTCTTCTATTTCTGCTTGTTTGGTTGTCATTTAGTATCTTTATTTTTCCTTATTATTTCAAGTTGTGAAGCTTTTAGCTTGTACACTACCTCATGCAATATGCACGTAGAGGGTCAGAAATAAAAGGAATAAAACGTTGTAGTCCCTGTTCGTTTTTTGGATATTAATCCAAAAATTTGTCACGGCACCAATGTTGTGTTTGACCCTATATGAAATTATATTCACCTTTAGTTTTGGCCTGGCCTGATCGTCTTCGTATAATCTTCTTGTTAAACTCAAACTTTGCTCAAACTTTTAAATTTAAACTGTAATTAACTGTTTAATAAAACGTGTTTTATTTAGTTAATTTACTAAGTTCGTTGATTGGATTTTCATATAAAGTAGGCTTGACCTGTTCTTTATCAAAATTCAAAATTCGAACTCTTCGAAATACCGTTACTTCTTCAGCAATATTAGAATATTTCAATAAATATAATTAATTAATATTTCTTATTAATTAAAGGTAAAATTGTGCAACAACAATTCATACATTAATTATGTTGCCATTGCCCATTGTGCTGATAACGCATTATACTTTATTATTATTACTAGGAAAGCTTATGTGCTTTCGCTTATTTACTTTAGGTTTATTTACCTTTTATTTATATGTTCTGTTCTACATTTTATACATAATAACTTAAGTGTGTCATTATGGTTTGTATTATTTGTAAACAATAATATTTATAATACGATGATGTATTTTATTATTGTTTTTGTTTTCATTATTTATTACAATGCGCTATCGACACAATGACGACATAAATGCATGAAATGTTGTCACCGAACAATATCATTTCTTCCTAATAAAGTTTTATTTACGCAGTCGGTTACAGTATTATTGTTATTTTTATTTTTCTGTTGTCTTGTAATGGGTGCCATAAAACTTTATATTTTAATTATTTATTCTTTTAGGAGCGAAATGAATCAGTTTTATTATATTTTATTTTATTAAAATATTTATATTATGCGTTGGCAATAGCGTAGTTCTTTTTTAAAATAACGATTTTTATTTTTTATTTTACACGTATATCAGATAATTTACTTCTTTTGAATATATATATTATTTTGGTTTTAATTTGTAATTTTTTCAATTTTAAATTAGTAATTCAATTTTCTTTTCAATCTTGACTATATAACTATATAATATGACAAATTTAAATTTTTTTTTTTTCTAATTTTATTTTTCACAACATATAAATTTATACTCTTTGTTATTTTATTATCACTATATTTTTTTTCTATTTTTTCTGTAAATTGCTATTATACTCACTTTTCAATTTAATTTACCAGTTTACTTAAGAAATTTTATAACAATTCGATTTCTATTATATTTTTTAAATACTCAAAATAAATTTACACACAAAAAAAAATTTTCTTTCTCACTACATACAATATTTTATTATGTTTTCCCGACGGCAATACACTTTTATTAAAGTTCACTACTATTTAGAATGTTTTTACGAATATTTTAAGATAAATTTTCACGATATTTTTAAATATATGATATTCGTTCTTTAATTAACAAAAAAAAATATTTGTTTTCGTATTTATATATTATCAATATATCTTACTACATACCTTATTTGAATTTTAATATTTTGTTCTTCTCTAACTTTTACTATTTTAATCTATTATCACTTTTTTATTTTTTAAGAAAATTTTGTTATTTCAATCTATCAACACTTTAAATAATATTCGTCTTTTTAGTCACTTTTATTTAATATTTCTTAAAAAAATTTTTATATAATTAGTTAATCATTCAATAACTATATTTTATATTCTAAAAATTTCTTCTTTAATCACTCAATCGCTATTATTTTATATTCTAAAAATTTTTTATGCAATGTTCTATAACTTTATTATTAAAATTCTATTCTTCACTTCAAAATCAATCTAAATTCTTTTTTCTCAATTTATTTAATATTTAATTTTTCAATATAATCAAATCACTAAGTTTTTTAATAGATATATTTTATAAATTTTAGTTCTACACACTCTTTTTTAATACACAAAATGTTCATTCAACAATAGTAATATATTTTTTATTAAATGTTGTTTTCCCGTCGGCAAATCACTCTATTTTTTTTTATATATACTTTTTTTCAAGCTTAAGCGTTACTTTGGTCGCGATTAAAAAAGTTCTTTTTTACGTAAATATGTAAATTTACGTTAACCGGCTATCATAACATAAATACTTACGATAATTTTAAATGATCTTTTTAAATCTTTTATATGAAAAACTTTAAAACATTGATTTTTATGTTATCAAAATAGTATATTTAATTATCTATATAAAAACGCAATTATAAAACATCGACCGTTCAAAATCAAACACACGAATCAACTCATCAACTTTAGGTTTTAATTTTATGTAAAGCCCACGTATCATAAAACGTGCCTTTGATTTTGCTTTAATTAAATTAAAGGAAAATCAAAGTCCAATATTAGGTCAAATGCCTATTTACCCTGGACTTGAATTAACTAGCAAACTGCTAATTAAGCAAATTCAGAAGGTAAATTATTATTGAAATTAAATTATTAATAAAATTAAATTATTAGAAATGAAATATCATATCTCTTAAATTTGGAAACAAATTAATTTAGAAACTTAAATTTGGAAAATTAAACAGGCTTTACATAACAATCCCAAAAATTAAATATTAATTGATATTCATTTGAAAAATTGAAAAAATTTATATTAATTTATAAAAATAACTCACATATATAATACCGTTATTCAAGCTCCAGATGAAAGTACCTTGATGTGGTATTATTTGCTTGTTTATTACTTTTTAGTTGAATATTACTTGAAGGGAAAGTATTTTTAAAAAATTTATATTTTTTATTTCATTCTTTTTAGTCAGTCAAATATTTATTTATTTGACCGACTAAAATTTTTTTAATACTTTGACAACTTGAGATGGCTTTGTTTGAGCTTCTCATGGCCCACGATTTGGAATTCCAAATGTGGGCGATGTTTTGGGCCTTGCTTGGCCCCCGTCGCCCACGGAGTAACCAATGTTTTTTGTAGATGTTCCTTTCAAGACCTTTCATTTGATACCGATATCCCACATGATTTTTTTTATGATGTAGCACCACATCGCCTCCGTTGTGGGCTCCGAGATGACCCACGGCACCCCCGGACTACCCCTCATTGAGATGTAATCTTGAAGACCTTTCATTTGATACCCCACATGATTTTTTTGGTACATACGGCACCCCGTACCCCTCCCCTCCAGTAAAAAGGTCTCTTTTTTAGGGCATATATCTGATAACACAATTCCCAAATTGGTGCTAAATCGGTCAACCCGTTTAAGAGTTATGGCCACGGCCAGGTGAGCATATATATGTTTATGTATATTTATATTAAATTTAAATTTGATATAAATACAGTGAGTCACAAAAGTCATGGGACAAGACTAAATTTTTTTTATTATGTATAATTATACAAAATCTTTAACCAATAATCAAAACCAAAATAATATTTTATATAGTACTTTATTTCATTAATAAGTTAGATAGGTTATTAAATAATTTGGATTTCAATATTAGTAAAATTAATTAAAAAATATTATATTAGTTGTGAAATTTAGCTCACAAAAGTCATGGGACAAACAATTTATTTTTTTAAATAAATTTAAAAAATTAAATTTTAGAACTTGGTATGACATCCTTTTGCTTTAATTAAGGTCTTTAGTCCTCTTGGCATCGATTGTACCAAATTTGAGGTTTCTTGGGCGGTAATAGTTCTCGATTCTTCTAACATAACTATAGTATTATGCTTTTTTCTTGCAGTTACGTTATGCTTTTTTATTTTTTCTGGAGAATAACCAAAGATGCTCAATGGGGTTTTGGGCTACGGATTGACGAGGTGTCTCCATTACTTCGGTACAGGTGTATAATAACCACAGACGAACATGATGTGCCATATGCTCCGGATTGTTATCCTGATAAAAATGAAAATTGTATTTTATCCCAATTTTCTCTGGACTTTGCTTAAAATTTACCTTCAAAATCAACAAATATTGATGCTAATCCATTGTATTTTCTATAAAAATCGAATCCGCAACACCAGCAGGTGACATACATCACCAGACCATGACTCCACTACCACCGTACTTTACAGTTGGTACTAATTTTTTTTTTCAATTCTTCATGTGGATTTCCCCATACGATAATGCGCCCGTCATTGGCAAAAATGATGAATTATTATATTATATGTAATATTATACAAATATTAGATTCTTCCAGAAATTAAAATATGATTTTAACATTTAACATTTCATCATTTTTGCCAATGACGGGCGCATTATCGTATGGGGAAATCCACATGAAGAATTGAAAAAAAAAAATTAGTACCAACTGTAAAGTACGGTGGTAGTGGAGTCATGGTCTGGTGATGTATGTCACCTGCTGGTGTTGCGGATTCGATTTTTATAGAAAATACAATGGATTAGCATCAATATTTGTTGATTTTGAAGGTAAATTTTAAGCAAAGTCCAGAGAAAATAGGGATAAAATACAATTTTCATTTTTATCAGGATAACAATCCGGAGCATATGGCACATCATGTTCGTCTGTGGTTATTATATAACTGTACCGAAGTAATGGAGACACCTCGTCAATCCGTAGCCCAAAACCCCATTGAGCATCTTTGGTTATTCTCCAGAAAAAATAAAAAAACATAACGTAACTGCAAGAAAAAAGCATAATACTATAGTTATGTTAGAAGAATCGAGAACTATTACCGCCCAAGAAACCTCAAATTTGGTACAATCGATGCCAAGAGGACTAAAGACCTTAATTAAAGCAAAAGGATGTCATACCAAGTTCTAAAATTTAATTTTTTAAATTTATTTAAAAAAATAAATTGTTTGTCCCATGACTTTTGTGAGCTAAATTTCACAACTAATATAATATTTTTTAATTTATTTTACTAATATTGAAATCCAAATTATTTAAAAGCTTCTACTACTACTAAAAGCTTCTAGTACTAAAATTTTAGTACTAAAAGCTTTTTAAATAATGATAACTACAATACAAATAATCTTTTGTATAATTTATGATTTGGTTACATAACCTTCTGCGCAATACCTAGTTAAACTCTTGCGAAAAACCTACTTAAAATTTTTTAGGGCACTCCCAGTAAATAATCACTAATAAAATACAAAAAAAAAATATGTGTAACTAAATCAGAGATGTTGCTTTTAAAAAACATTTGGAGATTTTGAAATTGCGATTTTGCATTTGGAGATTCTGTGCGTTGGAGATTTTGAATTTGGAGATTTTGTTTTTGAAGATTTTGAACGAGTGAGATTATGCCTTCTATGGAGATTTTGAAAATGGAGATTTTGTATCACTTCCGAAAATTTCAAAATAGTTTTGCATTACAAGGTTTCGATTGTTCATATTACTTTCCCTTTTTTATTATGAATACATATATAAATTAGTGGTAGATATATGTACACTGACTCAAAAAATTGTCCGTACGCCTATATTAAAAATATATGTTAAACAAAAAATGTATGATAGAAATATTTACAGTTATTAATGTTTATTTATTTTAATTTACAAAGGTCTTAAGAACTAATGTATAACATAATAGTTTTAAATTCTTTATTGTAATATAAAAAAAAACATAAATAATTCAAAATGTAACAAAAATCAACTCAAAAAATTCTCCGTACAGTTACACAAATATTCAAAAATCAGTTTTGTTAATAACGTGTATGATAACCTTTAGCTTTTATAACTTGATTTAAACGATTCTTCATTGATCTTACCAATTTTTTTGTAGTGTCTGGTGATATTGCATTCCATTCTTCTACTATTGAATTCTTAAGGTCATTTTTATTTCTAATTGCTTTTTCCGTTAATTTTTTTCCTAAAACATCCCAAAGATGCTCAATTACGTTTAAATCTGGTGATTGAGGAGGATGTGGAAGTGTTGATTTTACATTATAAAGCAACCATGTTTTAACTAGGAACGAGGAATGTTTTGGATCATTGTCTTGAACTAATAAAAAATCGTTACTCATTCCTAATTTGGACGCACTTTCTTTTAAATTTCTCTTCAAAATATCCAAATAATGGTACTTATCCATTGTTGTTTCGACAAACTCCATGGTCCCAACTCCATTTGTGCCCATAGCTCCCCAAACCATCACATTTCCTCCCCCATGTTTGACTGTAGCCTTTAAATTTTTTTTATGAAATTCAGTATTAGGTTTACGCCAAACAAAACGACGCCCATCGGATCCAAATATATTAAATTTTGATTCATCAACAAATATTACTTTATCCCAAAACTCATCCGATTTATTTACATATTCTTTAGCGTAAGTCAATCGTTTCGCCGCATTCTGTTTTGATATAAATGGCTTCTTTCGAGCAATACGTCCATTATATCCTATTGAACGAAGATAGTTTCTAACAGTTTGTGGGTTTAGTGTTATGTTTTCTGTGAGGGTAAGTTCTGCGGCTATTTTTACTGCACTAATTAATGGATCTTTTTCAATTTTTTTTTTAATTTCCCGTTTCAAAAATGGTGTTAAGATTGTCTTTCGGCCTCTTCCAGGAGTAATTTCAAAACTTTTTGTTTTTTTGTAGTTGTTGATAACATATTGTATAGATGATTTAGGTCTTCCAATAATATTTGCTATTTCTGCTAAACTTTTACCATTTTTTTGTAACTGTACTATTAATTTTTTATTGTCAACAGAAATTTTTCGATGATTATTTGACATTTTTTTTTTAAGTATTAATAACATACAGATAATATAATGCACTCGCCAAAAATTCTATTAAAACTATTTTGTGCATCGATAAAAACTTGAAAAGAAGTGCTTTTTGTATTTAGAACCGGGAATTCCCTGAATTTTTTATTCAAACAGTTTCTTTTATGAATATTTGTGTAACTGTACGGAGAATTTTTTGAGTTGATTTTTGTTACATTTTGAATTATTTATGTTTTTTTTTATATTACAATAAAGAATTTAAAACTATTATGTTATACATTAGTTCTTAAGACCTTTGTAAATTAAAATAAATAAACATTAATAACTGTAAATATTTCTATCATACATTTTTTGTTTAACATATATTTTTAATATAGGCGTACGGACAATTTTTTGAGTCAGTGTATATATATATTTTTTTTAGTATCTAATTTAATATAAATATACATAAACATATATATGCTCACCTGGCCGTGGCCATAACTCTTAAACGGGTTGACCGATTTAGCACCAATTTGGGAATTGTGTTATCAGATATATGCCCTAAAAATTTGAGACCTTTTTACTGGAGGGGAGGGGTACGGGGTGCCGTATGTACCAAAAAAATCATGTGGGGTATCAAATGAAAGGTCTTCAAGAGTACATCTCAATGAGGGGTAGTCCGGGGGTGCCGTGGGTCATCTCGGAGCCCACAACGGGGGCGATGTGGTGCTACATCATAAAAAAAATCATGTGGGATATCGGTATCAAATGAAAGGTCTTGAAAGGAACATCTACAAAAAACATTGGTTAATCCGTGGGCGACGGGGGCCAAGCAAGGCCCAAAACATCGCCCACATTTGGAATTCCAAATCGTGGGCCATGAGAAGCTCAAACAAAGCCATCTCAAGTTGTCAAAGTATTAAAAAAATTTGAGTCGGTCAAATAAATAAATATTTGACTGACTAAAAAGAATGCAATAAAAAATATAATTTTTTTAAAAATACTTTCCCTTCAAGTAATATTCAACTAAAAAGTAATAAACAAGCAAATAAAACCACATCAAGGTACTTTCCTCTGGAGCTTGAATAACGGTATTATATATGTAAGTTATTTTTATAAATTAATATAAATTTTTTCAATTTTTCAAATGAATATCAATTAATATTTAATTTTTGGGATTGTTATGTAAAGCCTGTTTAATTTTCCAAATTTAAGTTTCTAAATTAATTTGTTTCCAAATTTAAGAAATATGATATTTCATTTCCTAATAATTTAATTTTATTAATAATTTAATTTCAATAATAATTTACCTTCTGAATTTGCTTAATTAGCAGTTTGCTAGTTAATTCAAGTTCAGGGTCAATAGGCATTTGACCTAATATTGGACTTTGATTTTCCTTTAATTTAATTAAAGCAAAAGCAAAGGCACGTTTTATGATACGTGGGCTTTACATAAAATTAAAACCTAAAGTTGATGAGTTGATTCGTGTGTTTGATTTTGAACGGTCGATGTTTTATAATTGCGTTTTTATATAGATAATTAAATATACTATTTTGATAACATAAATATCAATGTTTTATTTAAAGTTTTTCATATAAAAGATTTAAAAAGATCATTTAAAATTATCGTAAGTATTTATGTTATGATAGCCGGTTAACGTAAATTTACATATTTACGTAAAAAAGAACTTTTTTAATCGCGACCAAAGTAAAGCTTAAGCTTGAAAAAAAGTATATATAAAAAAAAAATAGAGTGATTTGCCGACGGGAAAACAACATTTAATAAAAAATATATTACTATTGTTGAATGAACATTTTGTGTATTAAAAAAGAGTGTGTAGAACTAAAATTTATAAAATATATCTATTAAAAAACTTAGTGATTTGATTATATTGAAAAAATAAATATTAAATAAATTGAGAAAAAAGAATTTAGATTGATTTTAAAGTGAAGGATAGATTTTTAAATAATAAAGTTATAGAACATTGCATAAAAAATTTTTAGAATATAAAATAATAGTGATTGAGTGATTAAAGAAGAAATTTTTAGAATATAAAATATAGTTATTGAATGATTAACTAATTATATAAAAAAAATTGTTAAGAAATATTAAATAAAAGTGACTAAAAAGACGAATATTATTTAAAGTGTTGATAGATTGAAATAACAAAATTTTCTTAAAAAATAAAAAAGTGATAATAGATTAAAATAGTAAAAGTTAGAGAAGAACAAAATATTAAAATTCAAATAAGGTATGTAGTAAGATATATTGATAATATATAAATACGAAAACAAATTTTTTTTTGTTAATTAAAGAAAGAATATCATATATTTAAAAATATCGTGAAAATTTATCTTAAAATATTCGTAAAAACATTCTAAATAGTAGTGAACTTTAATAAAAGTGTATTGCCGTCGGAAAAACATAAAAAAATATTGTATGTAGTGAGAAAGAAAAATTTTTTTTGTGTGAAAATTTATATTGAGTATTTAAAAAATATAATAGAAATCGAATTGTTATAAAATTTCTTAAGTAAACTGGTAAATTAAATTGAAAAGTGAGTATAATAGCAATTTACAGAAAAAATAGAAAAAAAATATAGTGATACTAAAATAACAAAGAGTATAAATTTATATGTTGTGAAAAATAAAATTACAAAAAAAAAAAATTTAAATTTGTCATATTATATAGTTATATAGTCAAGATTGAAAAGAAAATTGAATTACTAATTTAAAATTGAAAAAATTACAAATTAAAACCAAAATAATATATATATTCAAAAGAAGTAAATTATCTGATATACGTGTAAAATAAAAAATAAAAATCGTTATTTTAAAAAAGAACTACGCTATTGCCAACGCATAATATAAATATTTTAATAAAATAAAATATAATAAAACTGATTCATTTCGCTCCTAAAAGAAGAAATAATTAAAATATAAAGGTTTATGGCACCCATTACAAGACAACAGAAAAATAAAAATATCAATAATACTGTAACCGACTGCGTAAATAAAACTTAAATAGGAAGAAAAGATATTAACGGAGTGTTGGTAACAACTGACAACACTGCTGACAGCACAGATTCCAGCGTCAATATAGAATTAGAATTTTCAAACAAAAACCTGGTAGAATCAACTCCAAGACAACCAGCAACGACCAGGTACGACGATCTGTAACGTTTGCAGCACAAGCAGCACAAATAGAGGAAAATAGTGAAGAATTAGAAGGTGCAGTAGGAGGTATTAAAGGTACTAATAGTTTAAGTAATATTGTAACAAATACACAAAATTTTGAAAATAATATAGTTAGTAGTAATAATTCAATAAATAATTTAAATTTAAGTCTAAATAATAAAATAAAAAATACAATGAATTCGGAAAGAAATAATCAAGACAATAATTTTAGAATGCAGGAAGCAATACCGCGTACTGAAAGGCTTTCCAATTTTGAAAATCCCGAATTTCCTTTAGGTATAAATAATAATAGCAATTTTCGATTAGAAGATAATATTTTATATGATGCTAGAAATACCCACAGAAGATCGAATATATTTACAATGGACAATACATACGAACTAGGTTACACATCGGGAAATGCAAATCAGACAATACCTTTAGAACGGACATATAGAACTTATTTTCAGGGAGTCCCTAATTTCAGTGGTGAAGGAGACCAGATGATCTTAGAATTACAGAATTTCGTATCTTTAGCACATGAGGCATATTTCAGCACTGACGAAATTGATAGACCAGCAGTACTCAATCAAATCATAAGAGGAAAGCTCAGGGGAAAAGCGGCTTACATTTTTCAGGAAAAAGGTGTCAGGAGTTTCCGGAAGTTTAAGACAATTTTAGAGAATGCGTTCCTCCTTTATAAAGATTTGACTCAATTGCGTCGAGAAATTGAGGATTGCGTACAAATCCCGCATGAGTCAGTACAACAATATGGAGATAGAGTCGAACGTAGGCTGGGATGCTTCAAAACAGCAGCCAAACATAAGTACCCAACAGGATTCGAGAGTATAACACTTGATGCAGAGGAAACGGCTAGGAGGACATTTATACGAGGCCTTACAATCAGAAACGATCAAGCAGTATATTGTTGCTCAAAATTGTTTAAATTTCCAACAAACAATTGTAAAAGCTAGTAAGTTCGCTAGGGAATCAATTAATTTAATTAGACCAATAAGACAGGAATTAGTTTCTCCACCACCAGCTAAGTCTTGCACAACGGAAATATTGTTAGAATTAATTAAGACATTAAGACTACCAAACAACAATGACAGGACAAATTCCCGATATACAGAAAGTAACAATCAGCGACCAAAAAGTGACGGATTTAGACCACATGTAAATTCACAGAACTCTCGTTTTAACGCACCGACTTTCGTAGCTCCCAGAAACAATACACAAGTGACTTGTTACAATTGTGGACGACTAGGTCATTACAGCCGATAATGTAAGGCACCACGTATACAAAATGCTAAATGCTAACTCCAGGTACTCTTAGACGAACGCAAAATACAGTACAATGCACAGCTTGTAGCAATTCCGGTCACACGTCCGCCAATTGTCCATTTAGAATGCAGGAGCAAACTACAGCACCTGCCATATAAATGCTATTGGACAACTTGAGTTTTAAATTGAGCTCGGTGTGAAAGAACAGGTCATGTTGAGCTTACTTGTCCCGCGCGCCAAAGATATCGAGAGAAACAGGGAAACGACAATGGGATGATGTAAAACCCCTAGTTTCATTCCAAAAAAGAGAGGGTGGGGTTGTATTTGCAGGACATCCCCGGGGTGAACCGTTGGTAACTATGCCGCCCGATATTGCAAAAGACAGAACGGTCACTTTACTTGTAGATGCAGGAGCGCAAATAAGCCTGCTAAAAAAGAGTCAATTGCAACAGGGAACAACGATTAGGGAACATGAGAAAGCAATTATACAAACAGTACATGATCGGAGTGCAACGTTAGGGAAATGTTCCGGAAAATTTTTGATTCCCGAAAAAATTACATGTGACTTTCAGGTTGTGGAATCAAACTGTCAATTACCTGCTGACGGAATTTTAGGGAACGACTTTTTATCCAACCACTGTAATATATTAGGACCGGAACAAAGACTGCATTTCCCGAAAACGACGAATAATAGGACAGATTTCTCAATACCAATTAAGTGTATAAATAATGGTTTCAGAAAACAAATCGCAATTCCAAGTGTCTCAAAAATTTCTTTTGACGAATCCCGAAAGATCGAATTAATTAATAAATTAGAATGTAGCAAAGAGGAAATAGAAACAAATAAAGATAAAAAGATTTATGCGATAATAGTAAATGTATAGAAGAAGATTATTTAAAGCAAGTTAATTTTCACGATGAAACTGTAAAAACCTTCTAAGTGATAATGTTAGTAATTTAAATATCGAAAATTGTAGTAAAATTTATGATATCGATTCTGAAAATTATTATGAAGAAAATATATTAGGTTTGGGTAATGAGATTAATTTAATTGATTTTAGTGAAGATTCAAAAGATAAAATTGGAAGTGAAAATTGTATTTACAGTAATAAACTAATAAATTCGTATTTTGAAGACTCAAAAGAAAAAATTGGTAGTAAAAATTGCAGTTACGATAATTCACCAATAGATTCGTATTTTGAGGAATCAAAAGAAAATGTTGATAGAATAAATAGTAAAGAAATTTTTGAAATAATTGAAGGAAAATTGCTTGATTTTAACTATAAAAATGAAGAAAAACTGGAAACATTTAAATTTAATAGTGAAAATCCCGTCGAAAAAACAAAATATTGATAAGTATATAAAATCATATAGTAAAAATAGTAGCAACGTGGACCAGGAATTTGAAAATAGGAAATTTTTTGATAAGAAAATTGATATTGTTAATTGTAGCGGAAGAAAAGATGTAGATTTCGAGATTAAAGAATTTGTAATTCCTGCGCGATGCGAAAAAGCTGTCGAAACATTAGTAAAAGCTGAAGGCGACGTGATATGTTTATCGAAGAAATTAAGTGACGATTTGTTTTTAGGGAACACTTTAGGAACAGTTAAGAATGGCAAGTTATGGGTCGCCATTATGAATATTTCAGAAGTGGAACAAGTTATTACAAAAATTGAGCCTGATCTTGTTCCACTTAAAGACTATCAGGTTCATAACTTACAGGAGGAATCTGCCAAAGAAAATACAAAAATGAAAATAAAATCGGATTAACCAATCGTTAATATACGGCATTTGTTCGAATCCACAATACCAAAAAAGGTAGAGGTAGAAAAACTAATTTCTAAGATGAGAGAAACACTTTGTTGTCAAGATTCATTAAACTGGGAAGAAAAAGAACCGTTAGAAAAGATATGTGAAGAATATAACGATATTTTTCACTTAGAAGGCGATATATTGAGTAGTATAACTTACATCACTCACACTATCCCTGTAAAGGTAGATACTAAGCCGATTAATAGTAAACAATATAGACTAGCGGAATGTCACAGAGATATTATCAACGATGAAATGAAAAAATTACTAGAAGAAGACATTATACAACCTAGTAATAGCCCGTGGAACTCACCATTATTGGTAGTACCAAAAAAGACTGGGCCAAGTAGAGAAAAAAGGCATAGGGTAGTAATCGACTTCAGAAAATTGAATGAAGTAACGATAGGGGACGCTTTTCCATTGCCCGCATTGAAGAAATACTAGATCAATTGGGGGATCTAGATATTTTAGTACCCTGGACCTCGCAAGTGGTTACCATCAGGTTCAGATGGAACCAGTGGACAGAGGAAAAACTTTTTTTTTAGTACCTCTTTCGGTCACTTTGAATTTAAGCGAATGCCTTTCGGTCTTACGGGAGCCCCAGCGACATTCCAAAGGGTGATGAATTGTGTGCTGGCTGGTTGCAAGGATTTAAATGCTTCATATATCTTGACGACATTGTTGTGTATGGCAAGAATTTGGCAAACCATGACGAGAAACTGGGAATTGTTGTAAAGCGACTTAGACAACACAACCTCAAGTTACAACCTGAAAAGTGTAAGTTTTTAAGCAAAGAAGTTGTTTACCTCGGACATAAGATCACTTCCGAAGGAGTAAAACCGGATCCCGAAAAAACAAGGTGTATACAAGATCATCCCAAACCACGCACAACTAAGGAATTGCAATCGTTATTAGGTTTAGTCAATTACTATCGGCCTAGTATGCCCAATTTAGAGGAAACAGGTGCTAAATTGTACAAAATGGCTACTAAGACTCAGCCATTCAAATGGACAGAAGAACATCAAAAGGAATTTGAAAAGGTTAAAAATTTACTAGTTAATCCACCTCTACTTATATATCCAGATTTCTCGAAACAGTTTAAGTTAACAACGGACGCATGTAATTATGCATTGGGGGCGGTACTATCACAAGGTTAAGTAGAAGATAGGCCAGTAGCTTATGCCAGCCGAATTTTAGGTAAGTCAGAGAAAAATTACGCAACCATCGAAAAGGAAATGTTGACCATATATTGGGCGATTAAAAATTTCCGCACATATCTTTTGGGCCGAAATTTTACGATATTTACTGATCACAAACCATTGATTAGTGAATATAATAAGAAAAACCCTGAAGGTAGAATAAATCGATGGAAAGTGAGGTTATCGGAATATACTTTTACAATAAAGTATAAACCAGGCAAACAAAACTCGAATGCGGACGCGCTTAGTAGAATTCCAATAATAGAGAATCCCGAAAAATGGAGGAAAATACAGAGAAAAATGATTGCTACAAATTAAATGTCATAACAAGAGCACAACAAGAGAAAATAAATCAGAAAAAATCCGAAGAAATGGAAGTAACAACAGAAGAAATGGAATTAAGTGATAATGAGACGGATAATATTATAATGGAACCCACTGAAAAATGGCCCACTAGAATTGAATTGAAAATAAAGATGAAATACTTGAAATAATAAAATATCATCATGATACCCCTTGGTGGTCACTTGGGAATAGTAAAAACATATAAGAGATTGGCTAGATATTATTTCTGGAAGAACGTGCTCAAATCAATTAGGAAATATATCGAAACTTGTCCTAAATGTCAGAGAACAAAGAGAGGTAAAGTAACTAAAATGACTATGGCAATCACGGATACTGCTAAGCGTCCTTTTGATAAGGTATATTTAGATATTGTGGGTCCGTTCCCAATTACGTACAACGGCAACAAATATATCCTCAGTTTCCAAGACGATCTGAGCAAAATGTTAGATTGTATAGCGATCCCAAATATGGAAGCTACGACAGTAGCTAACGCTTTTTATAAAAACATAATTTTAAGGTATTCTATAATCCCGAAAAGATTGATCACAGATCAAGGAACAAATTTCACAAGTCAGTTTTTAAAACCTTGTGTAAAATTTTAAAAATTAAAAAAATAGAAACAACTGCTTATCATCTACAGTCTAACGGGTCCTTAGAACGAAGACACGGGCCCCTGGTTGAATATATTAAAATGATTGTCGAGAAAAATATTCAAAATTGGGACGAATGGCTTGAAGAGGCAGCGTTGACGCATAATCATACGCCTCATGAAGCAACGAAATTTTCACCTCTTTTCGTACTATATGGATTTTGGGATCCATTACCTATATCGTTAAGGAGAAAAGTAGAACCAGTGTATGTCAACGAGAATTTGGGAGCCGTAATAAAGTATAAATTTCAAACTATACACAAATTTGCTCGAGAACATTTAGAACAAAGTAAAATTAAAGCTAAACAAAATTATGATAAGAATGCGAAAATAACAACATATAAAAAGGGAGATAACGTTTTACTGATAAATCCCGTCAAAGACAATAAATTGAGTTTAAATTGGTCTGGGCTGTATGAAGTGTTTGAAGTACCTAACGAACTTAATAGTATAATTAAGATAAGAAAAAGACTTAGAAGGGTACATAATAATAGATTAAAATTGTGGAAAGAAAATACTTAATCCCTAATAAATAATAAAGTTTTTTTTGATTATATTGATTTCTATTATATCGATACATATTATCGAATTTTTTTTAATATATATTTCTTTTAGTCAATATTTTTTATATTTAGTCAACTTTTTACTAAGTTTAGTTTTTTTTTATAATCATTATCTACATGAAGGTAATAATATTGTTAATTTTTATTTGGTTGCTTACAGGTGCAAAAATGTTCATATTATTATTATTATTCTTAATATTGATTGAAATGGCGAGTGGGTTACCTTTGGAGAATATTAAAGTTGAAAATACGGAAGTAATATTCGAAAACTGTGGTCGAGTGATCGAATATAAGGATGAGGTGCTAATATTTACGAAGCAAAAGGTAACAAATGAAGCCGAGATTGATGATTTTTTAGTGAAAATAGAAAATAAATTAGGAAATAAATGTAATAATACAGTAAGCTCTAGAAATACTAAAAGTTGTCAACTTTGGAAAAACGAATTCGCACTATGGACAAATAAAATTAGAAAACCGGACTGAATCATTTTTTCAAGAGAACAAAAAGGGGAGCTATTGACATTATAGGAACTTTATCCAAGACATTATTCGGGACAATGGATCAAGCTGACTCGGACAGGATTTATTAAACTTTAGACAAATTACAACAAAGCGGAGGGACAATGTTGGAATTACTAGACAAAGAAACGGCAGTTGTGGCTTCAAATTTTGAATTCATGAGACAAGTAACCGGGAACCTATCTAGTCAAGCAATAAAATGGGAGATACTATCGAAAAGCTAAGTAATACAATGCAAAATAATTTAGCGATAATTCAAGCCGATACGAGAGATATTTGGCTCGAAATAGAACTTAATAGACTCGTTATTTTTGCACTGGCAGAACTAGAGCGTGTATATGATTATTTACTAGAACAGGAATCGAATATTAATGTATTACAACAACATCGTATACACCCACTAATAATTGATTCTGAATTGTTAACCACGTTGGTCCGGAATATGACAACCGGTACCGGACATGAATTATTATATTCAACGGAAGTGATTAACCAACTGGCTACTGTCTTTTTAGCTCACTCAGAAGGGGAATTAGGAGTAAAAATCAAAATCAGCATCCTTCACCAGGATGAATATACTATGAACAAGGTATATCCTATACCCCGCAAATATGGCTCAGATTTGGTAATACTTAATGCGGATTGGATCTACTTAGCGAATAACAATTCATACATTATACAAACGAGGAGTATGCTACAGCTTGTCATGAAATTAGTACTGGATTGAATGAAATTGTTCAAGTTTGTAAACATATTCAACCAAAAATTTTAGAACCTACTCCATCACAATGTTTGATAGCGCATTTTTTAAAGCGGAGACTTAAAAAGGGCCCTGAAACGGTTTGTCAGTACAGAGTGTTAACTGAAATAGAAAATCATATAATACCTATGAAAAATGAAAACAACTGGTTGTACATACTTACTCACACCAATGTTTTAGTCAGTCTATGCGCCGCTCATACACATAAGTTAACATTGGAAGGAACGGGCATCCTAAAATTAAAAGGAAAATGTGTATATCTTTTAGAACATTTAGAGTTGCCATACCATTCGGGAGCAGAGTTAAAATTAGACCTAGAAACAAAATATCAGTTTTCAAATTTAGATAATTTTCCAATAGAAGAACATGAACCGTTGGAATTGGGTGTAACAACTAAGCCGATCTCTATTTTCAAATTTAGATAATTTTCCAATAGAAGAACATGAACCGTTGGAATTGGGTGTAACAACTAAGCCGATCCCTATAAGACCTGAAGAATTTAATAAAGAATTCGCGAAAAGATGTAAGTCACTCCTACAAATATCGGATGAGATAAGAAAAACAAAAGAAAACCAAACCAACATGCTGTCGTTAAAATTAATGTCCACTTCGAATTCGATAGTACTAAGTATAATAATTATCATAATAATTATATATTTTATTGTAAAGAAATGTAGAAAAGAAAAAAACGCCGCTGACAGCGAAAGGGATAGCGATATTCGGAGACGAAGTTCAGAAGAACGACGACGAATAAATTCGACTGACCGATCACAGACAGACAGTTACGAGCAACCATATACTACTATGAACAGAAAAATTTACCGATATGGACTAACCCCACCTAACGAACGACCACCGCCACCGCCTATAATGTCACCAAAAACGCCTCCCTCTAGAACGTCGCCAAAACTGACACAACAACAAGGACGAACTATATTGTCTGATGAAAATGTAGGTTCCCAAATATTATCTTTCCGGGACTAATTATAAAATTATTTAAATTTTTTTTTCTATTTTTTTTTTCCTTTTGAATAAATTGCACTTTCGAGATTAACTTAATCATTTCTATTTATTTTAATTGTATTATATTCAAATTTGATTCAAAATTTTCATTCGATAACAAAATTAAAAGTGGAACCCTAAAATACTGTTTTGTTAATAAACAAAAAAACGGAACCCTTTGTATAATCTTAAATGATAACAGAAGAGAATATCAGGTTACCCATATAAAAAAAGGGAGTTTGAAAACACATTGCTAAACGTTAAAATTTATAAGTGGAACTCTACAACAACAAAATGAAAATGATATTCAGTAAAAATAATAGAAAAGCAGAATCCTATACAATTTTTTAGTGATAAATAAAAAATATATCATTTTCAAAAAAAAAAATTTTTTTTATATACAAATTTTAAATATAATTTAATATAAATGTTCAAACATAAAGAAAAATTTTATAAAATTTTTAAACATTATTGCTCTTAACAATTTTTTTTATATTGAAATCATTTACTCTGACGAATTTGTTTTTTCTTAACGTTCTTTATTTTTCTCGCACTTTTAACTTTATGTCGAGAGCACCTCAGATGGTCCTGGTAGTGTGCCTTTCCACTAAAGGTTTTACCACATGGCATACACTTCCAGGGTCTTATGTTCATATGGATTCTTATGTGCCGGTTCAGATTTCCGCGGCGATTGGTGGTATAATTACAGTAGCGGCACACGAAGCACCTACCACTGCTACACCGCGGAATCCTCACTCGGCACACCCTGGCACACTACCAGAGGCGTCTCGACATAACAAGGTCTTCCAAATGTTCTCTACGATCAAGACTTTCCTTTACTGTTTCCACGATTATGTTTTCTAGGTTTTCTAAATTATAAATAAAGAAAAAGGGGGTAAATAAAAGAGAAAAAAAAAGGAGAAGCAACAAAATGTAGTACCTGATCCTTCTCCTTCAATAAAATCTCCTTCAATAAAATCTTTTTCATTTTGCACTAGCATTTTCAGGTCAAATTAACCTTTTTACAACGCAAATTGGTCTTTTTAAATTTCAAATTCACCTTTTTACATTTCAAATTGGCCCTTTTATATTTCAAAATGGCCCTTTTACATTTCAAATTGGCCCTTTTACATTTCAAATTGGCCTTTTTACATTTCAAATTGGCCCTTTTATATTTCAAATTGGCCCTTTTACATTTCAAATTGGCCTTTTTACATTTCAAATTGGCCCTATAAAAAATTAAAATTACAATATGCTATAAAATTATCTAAATAAAACAACAATTTTCTATTAAAAATAAATAGTTTTCGTTATTTTATTAAATTTAAATTAATTATTTTATTCAATATAATTATTTTTAAGTGAAATGTTATCAAATAATTAAGTTTTATTTAATTTTAATAATGTATATTCTTTTGTTTAAAAAAAATAAAAAAAAATAAGTAAAATTTTCAGTGGTAAACAAAATTCAAAAAATAAATATATATTAACACAATTCATTTCCTAGAATAGCATCTGGAATTTTTGTCGTCATATTTGTATAATAATTACAACAGTCTTGTTCACTCAAAGTACAAATACTTCGATTTATAATATTTACTAAATCATGTTCTTCACGTTCACCAAGTAACTGTCGAGCACAGCTTTGCACCTTTGAGTTTAACAAATTTTATTGTTTTATTTTCTTTAATTTGAGTTGTATAATAAGGTAAAATTACTTTATCTTTAATTTTTATATTATAATTTTCGTAAAATACATCATTTATCTCTACTTTACAATTTTCATATTTTATTAAATTATTTCCTGATATGCTCGTGTTTAAATTATTACAATTGTGTAAAATTCTAGTTTTTTCTAAGTTTTTTGTTACTATTATACCGGTAACTATTTCTTTTACTTCATTATTAAAAAATTCTTGTATTTTACAATGAGCTTCTTTAAAATTGATAATGTTATAAATACAATTCATATCTTTATTTTGAATTAGATTTTTTTCTAAATTATCTTTTACATATGATTTATAAATATTATTTTTGTTATCTACTAATATTTTATAATTTTCCAATAATATAGTTTTATTTTCTTTATTTGGTATTGGTTTTATTAAGATTTCTGATAATGAATTTTCTATATACTTAGGTATTAAAAGAATAATTATAATTTGTTCAAAATGAAAAGCGACGACAATTTTAATATCTTTAAAAGATTCTAAATTGGGTATTACAAATAATTCTTCTTCTGTAAGAATATTTTTTGAGAGAATACCGAGTCTACTAGTTAATATTATTTGCTCTACATCATCTATATGATTTTTTAATAAATTTATATCATAATTCATAGCATAAATACGTTGCATATATTCTATTTCGTCTTCTAGTTTTGATATCTTATTTTCAGTGTCATGGATATATTTATTGAGATATTCAGAAATGGTTTTTTGTTGAAAATTAATATGTTTTGTAAGATTTTGAATAGATTCAGAGATTTCGTTATTAATACGAATTTGTTTATTATTTTCAGTTATTAAGTTTTTATTATTATTTACTAGTGTATCTAGTGTAGTTTTAATTTCTATTTCGTCATCATGGTCCATTGTGCCTGCTATAAATTTCAAGCCTTTACCTAATATATCAACTAATCCTCTTGTTTTTCTAATATGGGGTTTTAATGTATGTATTTTTCTTTCTAAAAGATTAAAATTATGAATGGTTGTAGAGTACATAGGTTGTAAGAGATGGGCTTTGGTTTCTATTCTTCTAATATTATTATATATTAATTCTTTAGTATATTCATATTCAGTAATATTTATTAGATGCATATTTTTTGTAAATTTTTCAATTATCTTCTTATTTCCTAAATTAACAGTGATATAGCCATGATTATTGTGCACGTTTTGTACTTCCATCATTTGGGATAGACAAAAGGGGAGGATTGTTAGAACAATGAGGAATATTATTCGCGACATCTGTACCTGGAATAGAAAAACTTCTTTTAGTTTTCTGTTTTTGTGGTTTTGCCTTAATGGTTGGAAAATTATTGTTTTGAAATTTTTTCTTCTTCTTTATATGTGTTTTGTAATATTTTAATCCGTTTGCTTTATCTACTATATGGCTTTCGTCGATTTTTTCTGTTTCTATCTTTCTAAATTTTGCGTGATTTTTACCACCTCTAGTATCTACTATAAAAGTTGGACCTGATTCAATTTCTATATCTTGTTTATCGCGATTTAAATTATTAATTACTTTTTCTTTAATTTTTATTATTCTTTCTCTAATTTCATTATATTGGACATTACTTATTTTACCGTTATTGAAATCGATTGGTTTTTGATTAGTTGTGGAATGGATCGTATTGTTATAGAACGATATAATTTTTAGTATTTTTTCTTCGACCGTATCTATATTTCTATTATCGTCGTGTCTTAATAATCTTAAATGTTCATTAATTGTGTTATGTAATCTTTCTATGTCAGAATTAGAAGTGTGATTACTACTAGAAGTAAAATGTATTTCAATATTTTCATTTTTCATAAAATGCAAGAACGGTATTGCTTTAAATCCTAATTCATTGTCAACTACAAGTTTTGTTATTTTTCCTACGACCGATATATATTGAAGAATTACTCTTTTAAATTCTGTCCAAGTTCTCGCGTTTATTTTTATAGCTTGAGCATATTTACTAAATTTATCTATGAAAGTAACAAACATGTTTTTATTTAAAGTATAAAATACATCAGCATGTATTATATGATTAGGACAATCTGGAGTTTCAGTTATCTGAAATTTATGTTTAATTGGTTTTCTTTCATATTTTTCTAAATTGCATATATCGCAATTATTAATAAATTGGGAAATCCGATTATGTATCTTCGGATGAAAATATTTTAATTGAAGTTCTTTGCATACTTCTGTTATACCACGATGATTATTATGAAGATGCTCATCTTCTATGATTTTCGATAATATTTCTTCATCTTTAATATCTTCAAGAAGTTTATTACATTTTATTATTTTCAATTGACCGTTGTTTGAAAAGTGTTTAAAGTATATTTTTCTAATGTTTCGCAAAATTCTAAGTCTTCTACAAAAATTGCATTTAAGGCTTTGGGATTAAAATGAGATTTAAGTAAAGTAATTGCTGTGCTTCATTTAGCAGCCTTAAAAATATAATCTTTTTATTTTTATCAAAGATTTTTAAAGTTTTTATTTTTAACGAACCAGATCGTATTTTTGAAATAAATATTTGGTTTTTAAATAAATTGAAAGGAGATTTACTAATCAGAAATTTATTTTTATCAACTTGTTCAGTAGTATTTATTTCAATGCGAGATAATGCATCTGCATTACCATTATTTATACCTTTTTTATATTTAATTTCATAGTCGAATTCAGATAATTTTAGTCTCCATCGAACAAGTTTTGAATTGGGCTCTTTAACAGAAAATAGCCATTGCAACGGTTTGTGGTCAGTTTCTATAATAAATTTACGACCGAACACATAAGGGCGGAAATATTTAGTGGCCCATACAACTGCCAGCAATTCCTTTTCTATGGTGCTGTAATGTTGTTCGTGATCGTTTAACGTACGACTAGAATAGCATATAGGGTGTCCCTCCTGTGCAAGTATTGCTCCAATAGCAAAATTGCTTGCATCAGTCGTTATGGTGAACATTTTGCTAAAGTCAGGGTATTTCAAAATAGGTTCACTTATAAGGAGTCTTTTCAACATTTCGAAACTATTTATATATTCAGGATCATTAATATTTATCTTTTGATCCTTTTTCAAATACTTAGTTATTGGTTTTGCAATTTTAGAATAATCTTTAATAAAATTTTCTGTAATATCCGGACAAACCTAGAAATTGTTTGATTTGTTTTTGAGTTTTTTTACGCATTCTATTTTTTTGGGTTGGGTCTTATACCATTCAAGGTTACAATATGCCCTAAAAATTCCGTTTCTTTCTTAAGAAATTCGGATTTATCTAATTGTACCATCAACTTAACTTCTTCAAGACGTTTAAATATTTTTGTTAGAGAGTCTATATGTTCTTCTAGGCTAGAAGAGAAAATAATTATGTCGTCAAGATAGGCGAGACATATTTTACCAATATACTCTTTCAAAACGTAATTCATAAGGCGTTGGAATGTCGCAGGGGCTGTTTTCAAACCGAATGGCATACGGAGAAACTCATAATGCCCGTTATCGAAACTAAACGCGGTTTTATGAATATCTTGCTCATCGATTTCAATCTGATGAAATCCCTTCGCAAGATCTAACGTTGTAAAGTATTGGCATCTACCCAATTTGCCTAACATATCGTCTATATTCGGTATTGGATATTTGTCATCAATGGCAATTTCGTTCAATTTTCGATAATCGATGACAAGTCTCCATTTGGTCTTACCACTGGCGTCAGCCTTCTTTGGGACAATCCAGATCGGTGCTGAATATGGAGAGTTGCTATGTCGAATAATACCATTTCTAAGCATTTCTTCTATCTGTTGTTCAATTTCTTGTTTATGTATGTAAGGATATCTATAAGATTTTACGAATATAGGTACATCATTTGTTGTTCTAATTTTATGTTTAATTGCATTAGTGAAACTTAAATTTGAATTTTCTTTGTAAAATATTTTTTTATATTTATTAACAAGATTTAAAAGTTTTTTCTTTTCTTCCGGAAAAAGATGGTCTACACGTATTTGTTCGTGAATCATCTTATTTTCAGACGATTCTATAATATTAAAATTTTGTTCATCCACGATTTCAGTTTGAAATGGACTGAATTTAATTAATTGGTTCACGTTATTAACTTTATGTAATTTAGCTTTAACTGTATAATTTTCGACATTATAAATTCCTTCATATAGGCTGACTTGACCATCTAAAGACATCTTTTCTTTGAGGTAAGCTAAGCCTTCTTTTTGTAAAACCGGAATAGTGATTTCAAAGTCACCTCTATTTTTTAATTGAATATTAAAATTTTGCGTTTCGTTAAAAAAATATAATTTTAAAATTTTATCTACAGTTTTTAGAGTCTGAGTCTCATAATCAAGTTTTGCTTTAAGGGGTATCAAAATATTGTTACCGATCAACCCATCGTAATGTTTATGAAACGGAAATACATACATTTCAATCTTTTTCGAAGAATCTCCTAACTCTTGGAATAAAGGAATAATTACTTTTTCTTTTATTTGGACTTCTTGATTTATTGTTCTTAAGAAAATTTTATCGTTTGATAATGTTCGCGATTCAGCACTGTATAATCCGGGATTTATTATGGAGTGTGTTGCTCCTGAATCTACTATAAATTTTAATTGTTTTGTTTTTCTTTTTATAATAATATAAGGTAATTTATTTTCAGGATTTCCGAGAGTGAAATTTGCAAAATTTGTTTCTACTATTTCATTGGTATTTATATCCATAGGCTCTGGGGGTGCAAGTTGGTTTTGGTTATTCTGTGAGTTAAAGGGAGTTGTTCTAAAAGGATTTGAAGGAAATTGTTGGGATCTTGGCTGTTGTTGGTTATAATTATTTGGATAATTATTTGAATATCTTTGATTTTGGGATGCGTTTTGAGAATAATTAGGCTGGTTATTATATTGTCCTGTATAATTATTTTGGTATCTTTGATTTGAAAAATAGCGTTGATTATTATTAGTTCGAAAATTATTATTTTGACTGTTATTAAAATTTCTAGGAGGATTATCATTTCTGTAGTTGTAACAATTTTTGTTAACATTTAGATTTTTATTGTTATAATTAATCTGATTTTTATTTCCAAAATTGTTTTTATTATTATTTTTAAAATTAGAATTTGGATTTTTCGTGTAGTGTGAATTTGGTAGATTATTATAAGCATAACCAGCTTCATAAAGAATATCCATAGCAGCTTCTAAACTGTCAGGATTTCTGCAGTATAATATTGATTTCATTGGTTCAGGCATTTTATTTTTAAAAATTACTAAAGCCGAATTTTTATTATTTTCAATCGTTTGTTCAGTAATTTGCAAATCGCTACTTAATGTAAGTCTCGTTTTTACATTAAGTCTTCTTAAATACGTCTTTAATTCATTATAAAATTCTACACAATTTGTTTTGAATGAAGTTCCCCGTAATTGGTCGAATAATTCTTCCAAAGAAGACCTATCTCCGAAATTATTAATTAATATTTCTTTTATATCTAACCAAGTAGTGACATGATTATTTATTTCTATAGTTTCTCTTGCTCTACCTTTTAATTTTGATTTTATTGTATCAGAAAATATACTTTGTCCTAATGCATCATATCTTGAAAGGGTTGGATGAATTTTATTTATAAGGTCCACAAAATTTTGTAGATCTCTAAAATCACCAGAAAATTCGGGTATTTTTTGAAAATATTTTAACGGATCAATATTTAAAGTTAATGGTTCCATTTTTTGTTGAACGATACTAAAATTGTCTTTTTGAATAATAGGTACTAATTTATTTGATAAATTATTATCAATATTATTTGAATCCGCAGAATTTGAATTTGAAATATTATTATTGTCAATAGAAAAATCACTATCAGAAATTTTATTACAATTTAAATTTACGGTATTTATTAAATTTGTTATATTTTCTAATTCGTCCTCTATATTATTATTCAAAATACTCATACCTTATTTTAATCTTCTACTAATGTTGTTTTCTACTACTTTCTTGAAGTTTTCTTTCTTAAAAATCTGCTTTCTGTAACTCTGCTTTCTATAATTCTGCTGTTTTTAATTCTGCTTTCTATTTTCAGGACCTTTTCACAATTTTATTATTAATTTATTTTTATATATTTAAGTTTTATTTTTGTTTCAGAATTATTTTAAGAAATATTGTTTTTTTACTGCGACTTCCCGAATATTTATTATTTTAAGTTTTTATTTCACAATTAATTGTTTTATTGTAAATTATTTATTTATTATAAATTTAAGTTATTTGGTTGCTTTATTTTATAAGTTCACTATGAATTTTCTTTTTATAGTTTAATTTTAGAATAATTTTAATAATATCACTTCTACTGGTATTATTTTTGTTATATTTATCAGTTTTAATTTTTTTTACATCACTTCTATTGATATATATAAAAATTTATTGATTTAATTTTGTTTAATAAATTTTAAATAAATCTTTACTTTTCATAACATCACTTCTTTTGACATTAAAAAAAATTTTTGATCATTTTATAATATATCACTTCTTTTGATATTAAAAAAAAGGTTGATCATTTTATAATATATCACTTCTTTTGATATATATTTATATATATATATATTTTTACACTTTCAATGATATAGTAATATATATATATTTTTGTTTTTATATAGATACGCTATTAAATGTTAAAATATAGGTATTGCAGAGTAATTGCATTTTACTTAGCGTATCCTACCGACTGCGCCAATTTTAGATTCGATGTTTTGCATGTATAAAAAAACACAAAACTTAGTTTTTTATATAAAAACTAATTTAATTAATTTTTATATTTATTTATTAAGAACCAATCAAAATAACTTTATTTAAAACTTATTTAATTATTTATTATAAATTTGACGACAACGATTTTAATTTTGATTCGACCGGTAGCTTCAGACTTACGATACAGAATAATTATATTTTTTATTTTTATTTCATTTTTATCATTATCTTGTTTGGAATAAATTCTTAAGAATTTATTAAAATGATTATTTGACAAAATAATGTAGCGCGTGTAAATTTAGCTATTTGAATAAATTAAATATCTTATTTCAATATTTTATATTTTAAAATAATTTATAAGTGCAATGGGAAAACTAAATTATTTCGTTCCCAATCAAAATGTCTACATTGCAATTATGAATTATTTTTATCAAGAAATTTATGCGGGTGTAATAAAATATTTCCTTTTTTAAAAAATTTAAATATTTAACAATTACATTTTTACCAATCATAAATTTGACCAATCATATGTATATAATATATTATATATGGTTATAATATATTTAAATTATGTTGTTATTAGTAGATATATTGCTACTTATAACTCTTAACATCAATTTTAAATAAAAAATATAAAAATTTTTTTTTTTTTAAATTATATCAATTTTACCTAAAAAATATAAATCAGAAAATAACCGAAGCACCCTGTAAAAAAAAAAATAATAATTTTTGCATTCAAATTTTTAAGTCAATAGCTATTACGCATTCGTATTACGCATTCTCATTTAAAAAAAAAAATATTCTCAAAAAAATTCAAAAATCATAAGAATTTTCAGAGCGAAAATATTTTAATATATAACGATTTTTCTGATTGGTGCATTGTCATACAAATATTATTTATCTATTTAAAATTGATATAAGACGATTTCTGATTGGTCGAAAATTAAATTTTAATGCAACTAATTGAGAACTGAATTATAATATGAAAATTCGATTGTGCTAACCCTAATGGTCTACACGTAATTTTCTTAACCCTCATGGTGTTAACGTAATAATTTTAACTCTTGAATATTGAAAAATTTACTTAAAATTTTTATTCTAATTTTAAATCAAATTCAATTTACACTCAAGCGTCAATGCATTCATATTGTAATCATCAGTTAGATGCAATAGAATTTAATTAATAAATAAATAAAATTTCAAAATCTTTGATAAATTAATAAAAATTTCAATAAATCAATACATAAAATATATTTTCAATAAATTTTTATAAATTAATAAAATTTTATTTCAAAAATTATACTACAGTTTCATATAAATTAATTTAACATAATTAATAATTTTCTCTTCTCAAATCAAAATTTTAAAAATATTTTTTTTTTGTCTCATTAAACTAAAATTAAATTAATAAAATAGCATTTTAAAATAAAATAAAATTTATTACTAATAATCTACATAAAATTAAAAAATAAATAAATTACTATGAATCAAATATTAAATATTACAATGAATTAAATATTAAATATTACAATGAATTAAATAATAAATAAATTATAAATAGTATAATTTTTTTTTATACAAAAATACAAACACAAATAAATATTTTCTGTATAACAATTGTAATATCGGGATAAAACACTTGCTCTAACACTGTCGCGCATATAATAACTCAAAACTTATTTCTCTGCAGTAAGAAAAACATTCAACGAACTCTGAATATTTCTACGAAACTACATGAATTAATTACTTTCTGCGTTTCGCTTTTCAATTACAACCTTTATTACAAATTGTCGTAATAAATTAGTTTTGGTTTTTGGTTTACTTTCTCACGTATATCAACTTTTGCTCGTACTCAATTTACTCATAAATCTATATCATTCGCACTCCAAAATTTCATATTGAAACATGTCCGACACAGAAAATAGTACTCCTCCGAAGCAACAGACTGAAGTAAATAGCGTGCATATAAGGCTTCCTCCTTATTTTCCAAATTCGCTGAACACGTGGTTCATTCAAATAGAATCACAATTTACCTTAGGTCGAATAAAAAATGATTTAACCAAGTACAATTATCTAGTATCAGCCCTACCACAAGATGTTGCTGAATCACTACTTGACATTTTAGAAAATCCTCCTGCCATAAACTTATACAATTTAAAGAAAATAATTATCAGTAGACATTCACTAAGTATAGAACGCAGAATCAAAAGAATTATTTATGATGAAGAAATCGGGGACAGTAGACCTAGCGAATTTTACAGAAGGTTAAAAGTTCTAGCAGGTAATTCTGGAACGGTAGGAGACGAGTTAATAAAGAATCTTTGGCTTTCGCGTCTACCTAACTTAATTAACATAGCCCTAATTCCTCAAAGCGATTCTGAAATAACTAAAATATTGGAAACCGCCGATAAAATATTCGATTCAATGAACACAAATGCAAACGTTGTAGAAATTGGTAAGTCATTGAATCACAGTAAATCACCATCATGTAGTGGTGACAACGGTGACGTCAGTAAATTACGGAGAGAAGTTCCCGAATTGAGAAGAATGTTTCAATCATTCAACCCAAGACCATCTCGTCCAAACACTCGGTTTAGATCAAATTCGCTCAACAGATCAGCAGAGCGAACACAAAAATGCTGGTATCATCGTAAGTTCGGTGTAAAAGCGACGAAATGTACACAGCCATGCAAACTCAAAGTGCCACCATCAGCTAATCAGCCTGATAATTCAAAAAACTAATTAACTCTACTGATACAGCGGCTAACAGTAGAATTCAAAATTCAAATTGCCGCCTTTTTATCAAAGATAAAAACAACAAATTGCAATTTTTAATAGATACAGGTGCCGATCTGTCGTGCACTCCTGTAAAAAATTTACAAAAGATCAAGGTTTATGATAATAACTGTTGTTTAACAGCTGTTAATGGTACACAGATTCATACGTACGGCAACAAATTACTAGAAATAGATTTAGGACTAAGACGTAAATTTAAACATGAATTTTAATAGACCTATTAATAGACTAATAGGGTTAATAGATCTATTATAGGCGCAGATTTTTTAACGAAATTCAATCTGTCTGTTGATCTCAAGTCCAAACGGTTAATCGATAAGTTAACTTCACTTTCAATCAACGCCTTTTCAATCAAATCAGCTGATACACCAACTCCTGTTTTATTCACGTTGGAAAATAAATACGGAAAACTGTTAAAGCAATTTAATGCAATCACAGCTCCACCATCGTTCAGCGCTCCATCAAAACATTCTGTCATACACCATATCGTTACAAACGGTCATTTACCATTCTGTAAACCTCGTCGTCTTGATCCAAAAAGACACAAATCAGCAAAAATTGAATTCGATCATATGCTAGAGTTAGGGATTTGTAGGCCCTCGTCTTCTCCAGTCTCTTCACCCTTGCATTTGGTAGCAAAGAAGGACTGTACAGAAGGGCGTCCTTGCGGCGATTACAGGCGACTAAACGCAGTCACCATTCCGGACAGGTTTCCAATTCCACACATTCAAGACTTCACAATGAAGTTAGCTGAATGTAAAATATTTTCCAAAATTGATTTATTTAGAGCCTATCATCAAATTCCTGTGGCTGCTGAAGATGTTTACAAAACGGCCATAACCACACCGTTCGGTTTATTCGAGTTCCCTCGCATCAGTTTCGGTTTACGTAACGCAAGTCAAACGTTTCAACGTTTCATGTATGAAGTGACTGCGGGATTGGAATTCACCTTTGTCTACATTGACGATATCTTGATAGCTAGTCGCACTGAGGAAGAGCATCAAAATCATTTAAAACTTCTGTTTCAGAGACTTGAACAATTCGGTTTAACAATAAAAATAGCTAAATGCGTTTTTGGTGTGAAATCACTCAGCTTTCTAGGTTACACTATTTCGGAAAATGGTATCATACCATCAGCAGAAAAAGTCAAAGCTATCGCAGAATTTCCAAAACCAAGTTCTATCAAACAGGCACAACGCTTCATTGGTATGGTGAACTACTATCACTGGTTTTTACCTCAGTTAGCTCAAGATTTAACGCCTATATACTCTCACGTAACGAAATTACAAAAATTACATAGATCAAAATCAAACTTCACATGGCCGGACGAATGCGACACAGTTTTTAACAAAATTAAAAAAACACTAGCTGACGCAACGCTATTGACTCACCCGGTAGAAGGTGCTGCCTTTAACATCACGACGGATGCATCAAACGTAGCAGTTGGTGCCGTGTTGCAGCAGTTTAACAATGGATGCTGGCAGCCCTTATCGTTCCTTTCGAGAAAAATGTCCGCTACCGAAATAAAATACTCCCCGTTCGACCGCGAGCTCTTAGCCATCTATTTAGCGATCAAACATTTTAGACATTTTATAGAAGGTCGATCTTTTGTAGTATACACAGATCACAAACCCCTGACGCGAGCAATAGAATCTAAAACGGAACGCAGCCCCAGGCAGACACGTCACCTGGAGTACATTGCACAGTTTACCAGTGACATAAGACACGTCAGTGGAAAAAGCAACGTGGTAGCCGTTTTTTTGTCTCGACCGTTAGAAAACTCATCGATAAATTCGATGCTAGACAATAATAATTTTTTCAGTGAGCAGAAATCAGATCGTACAATACAAAATTTCATTGACAAAAACACAAATTCGAAAACAAATATATCTTTCGATTACATTAACGATCCATTGTCGGATGGTAAAATTCTATGCGAAACAAGTACGTGCACCAACAGACCATTTGTACCAACAGCACTGCGGAAAATCGTTTTCGATAAATTACATAGCTTATGACACCCAGGCGTCAGAACATCGCGTAAGCTTGTTGCGGATAGATATTTTTGGCCGAACATGAACAAGGATGTCGGTAACTGGGCAAAGGTTTGTTGTTCTTGCCAAAAGTCTTAAGTACATCGGCACACTCGTACAAGTTTTCAGAAATTCAATACCCCAAACGATAGGTTTGAGCACATTCACCTAGACCTGGTTGGCCCATTGCCAGTTTCCGCCGGTTTTCAGTACATTCTGACCATAGTCGACCGATTCTCAAGATGGCCAGAAGCTCATCCGATCAAAGACATTTCAACGGAGACTGTAGCAAAAACGTTTGTCTCACAATATTTATCAAGATTCGGTGTACCTTCCATTTTAACAACAGACCGTGGAACACAATTCGTCTCGTTTATTTTCTGCAATGACAACATTAATTGGCACGCACTACAGCCTACCACCCGCAATCAAACGGGCTGGTCGAAAGATTTCACAGACATCTCAAATCCGCACTCATAAGATGCAACACCGTACATTGGAGCGAGGAATACGCGTCGCGTACAAAGAAGATTTAAGATGCTCGCCAGCTGAAATGCTTTACGGACAAACCTTGAGAGTGCCAGGTGAAATATTTACAAAAAACCCAATTTCTGAAACTGACTCTTTTACATTAGTCAATAAGTTGAGAACATTCATGCAAAACCTGAAAACACAAGAACCCAAGGCAACGACACAAAACGACATATTCATTCCAAAATCGTTAGAAAATTGTTCGCAAGTTTTTATTCGGGTGGATAAAGTAAAAAAATCCCTGCAACAACCATATGACGGTCCTTTCCCTGTAGTCAGAAAATTCAGAAAGCATTTTGTGGTTAACGTAAAAGGTAAAAATATCTCAGTTTCAACAGATCGTTTGAAACCAGCCTTCAGAATATTAAGTGGAGACAATCACAAAAATAAAAAACGAGTAAAATTGAAATAACAACTTACCAAAACTCCAAATTAATTTCAACATAATTTTAACTAATTTCAATTAAATTTCAACATTTTTTTTTAATTTTCAACAAATGTCAATAAAATTTCATATGATAACATCATTATCTGAGTATTAAATTTTCTTTTATAAAGTAAAACAATTACATGTTTCATTCCGGGATAATTAAATGCAATAAATTGTTACAAAAGGAAACCATTCTACCAATTCACAGCAAAGCATATTCTATGAAGGCGAAGCACAAATATTATTAAAAGAAATCAGATATTCGGAATGTTATTCCTACTGAAAGGGGGGTGATGTAGGGACACCCTGTGCAAGCATGAACAGTTGTGGTTGCTAATTACTAATTTGTATTGTAGTTATTATTTTTAAATTCGTAATTACTCATTTCTCTTATTAACTCACTTTGACAAATGCAAACATAACTGTTCATCTCAAAAAGAAATTATATTTAATCGACTGCAATATACAAATAGACAATAATAATTTCGCTCGCCTAGCAAGCAACACATTTTTATCCCGGTCAATCGTAAATGTTAAGCATTCATTATTAATAAATTAAGTATTAATAAATTAAGAGTATTAATTGAATTATATTAAGTATGTATAAGTAAATAAAATAAGTTTCTTAGTGAATAATAAATCACGTGTTTTTAATTTACGAAGAAACCTATATATATTGCTTCATATATTGTAAATATATGAAGCTTTGTGGTGCGGTCTAAATTTCGAAAATTTTTTTTCCAGATTTTGATTTTTCTGGACGTTTTAGATGTCAGGGATTCAGAATCAGCAAAAAAAAATCCGTGTCCGCCGTACGCCGTACGCAAAGTAAAATACACTTTTTTAAACGCTTAGAAATAGTATAAGCACTCGTGCGATTTGTACAATTGCAATATATATAAAGTAAGGATGTAAATTTATGTATATGGTATCCTTTTGTGAATAATTTCCCTGCAACCCCCCCCTAGCGGAGCGTTGAAAATGCACAATTTTGTGCACTTCAAAAAAATACCCCTAAATATAGTCGTATATGTATAGACGCCATTTAATGAAGATTGTAAAAATTTGGAGCCCTAGGTCCTAGCCCCCCTATTTTATAGTAATATTGAAACAAAAATTTTGAAATTTGAAATGGCTATAAAACCGGTTTGATTTCATATAAAACATTGTTACTTCTAACGTAGATGGAGCAGGTAAGTGCCTTTCGATTTCATATATAAAATTTACCCCCCACCTTCTTTAAGTGGGTGAGGGGGCTTTTGTATGAAAAAAGCTACACACCTTGAGCGGGGAAATTAATTAAAAAAATGAGAAACTATGTTCTTAAATATACTATGTTACACATGCATAAAAATCAGCCTCGTACATTTACCCCCCTTAATTTTACAGGTGAAAGAATTTTTATGGGACTACTAAAATTGAATTTTTTGTATTTAAAATGACTATAAAATAAGCCGCACTTCAGATATGGTCTTATATCTTGTAGGTTTGATATAATAGATTGGTAACTTTCGAAACCATTCAAACATTTTACCCCTCTCCCTTTTATTGTGGGTGAGGGGGTAATTTTATGAAAGAGGCTGCAGCACCTCAGCATGGGACTGGATTGAAAAAATGAGAAATCATTTTCTTAAAAATACTATCTTACAACTTGTGCCAAAAATTTATTTCCCTACCTGTAACCCCCTCCAAGCTACATCACTTAGAAATGTTACATTTCAAAATTTATTATATAGTTTATGAAAATTGAATATTTGGAACTTAAAATGCTATAAAATAAGCTGCATGTAAGATAGGGTCTTATATCTTGGAATTGAGGTATAATAGGTTGGTGTCTTTCGAAATCATTCAAAATTTTCACCCGTTTCAATTTTCATATGGGTGAGGGGGTATATCTATTAAACAGACTGCAATACCTCGGAGGGGGACTGTATTGAAAAAATGAGAAATCATTATCTTAAAAATACACACCTAACCTACATCTTGTATACAAAATTGAGACACGGACTTTCACCCTCTTTATTTTACAGGGGCAAAAATTTCGAAATTTATAGAATAAAAACATATATATATTACATTTCGAGTATTTAGTATAAATATAGTATTACAAATTCGAGTACTTATTTATAAAAACTTGATTGTAATTTTAAATTGTACAACTTTGGGGGTCTTGTAAAAATCATAATTTTGATTTAAATCTTCGTTTTCACTATATCCTAGGTGGTTCAAAAGGGTATATGAAGCACTCTTCCAACTTGGCAGCTTTTTTTATTAGACTACAATAAAAAAATATCCAAAAAAAGCAATAAAATTCTTCACCGTTACTTTTAAAATGAGTAATATACATTTTTTCTCCTTATTTTATGCCAAATAATTATAGACACCTTTTTCCATCTTCATTGCAAAGTTGCTTGGGGGTGTCTATAATTTTTTTACATACTGTACATATATATTTTATGTATCGTTTTAACGTTTACATAATTTTTTAATTTTTGTGTTTTTGTAATTTTTCAATTGCTATTAATTAATGTACGTCCATATTTCTCATCAGTTGTTACCAGAAGATGTCTAAGTTATTAGACGAATCATCTGTTAATAAAATTCTATATTTTTAAGAAAAAATAAGAATAGTTTAATTTGGCCAATTAGCACCAGAAGTCATTTAAAAAAAATAAAAATTTAATAATAAAATAATTAAATTTAAGCATTTTATATAGTTTAAAAATTTGTAATTTTATATATAATTAATCAAAAATATTATGTATATATTTGAACTTAAAATTGTCTATATATTATTTTTTATGGTTGGTTTGTAAACATGAAGATCTATTATAAAAGTGAAGATCTATATTGTTTTTTCAAAGAGTAATTCTAAATTTGCTGCATAGATATTCACTTTTACTTTTTCATGTATATGACACATAAAATGCGAAAAAATACTTTTTTGTGTTATTTTTTAGAATGTCAAATTTATATACAGTAATAGCCCTGTTTTTTTGTAGACACGTATATTGCATTGCAAAATTTTTGCAAAAAAAACTATTCACTGTTATTTCAATCACAATTGAATTTATCAGCTGATAAGTTTTTTCAAATCACATTAACTTTGAGTCTTATAAACATAAAAAAAAATATTAAATATAATTAAGAAATACAACTTGCCATTTTTTAATGTAAAAAAAAACATAGGCTATACCTTTTTTGCCCAATGTATTTGAAATAAATGAAATGAAATGAAATGAAATATTGACAACAGAGCCATCTACATGTCATATTATTAACTATTTATCCATTTCAATTCATTTGGAATATATACATAAATAGCTACTGTAATTCTCATTTTTTTTGCCGTCAAATTGTTGTTGTTTTCAATGTAAAAATTTGCAATATATTATACGTGTTTACAAAAAAACGGCTAAAATAGAATGAAAATTTTCATGCTCATACAACTTTTCAGACTATAATTTTTTCTCTTTCTAACACCCATCAAAAATCATTACCATAAAATTGATTTTAACTCCACCCTCTCATCCCTTAAATTAAAATTATTGAATGGAACCCAGTCATAGCTGCTCTTTCAGTTTATTTTACTTTCCCTTTTTGAATTCACACTTCCAGTATATTTATATATACAGTTGCTCACAAAAGTATCCGGCCACCCTACTTGGTTCAAAATATTTAATGTTTTTCACTTCATTTTCAATTAAGTATTTTTTTTAATATTGGCTATAAAAAGCCTTTGCTAATCCACTTTATAATACTAGAAAAACATATTAGAAAAATGAATTAATTATCAGAAAAACTTACTTAGCTGACCGAACTCATAAAACAATTGACACTAAAGTCGGCCACTAAGTGTGTATAATTTTTGAATGTACCAAAAAACCATGTGGGGTATCAAATGAAAGGTCTTGACGAGTACATCTCATTTGACAGTAGTCCGGGGGGCGCCGTGGGTCATGTCGGGCTCAAAATGGGGGCAATGTTGGGCCCTATAATACAAAGAATCATGTGGGGTATCAAATGAAAGGTCTTAACGAGTACATCGCATTGAGCGGTAGTCCAGGGGCCGCCGTGGGTCATCTCGGGCTCAAAATGGGGGCAATGTTGGGCCCTATAATACAAAAAATCATGTGGGGTATCAAATGTACGGTCTTGACGAGTACATCTCATTGGAGGGCAGTCCGAGGGCGGCGTAGGTCATGTTTGGGTCCAAATGGGGCCAATGTTGGGCCCCATCATACGAAAATCATGTGGGGCTTCAAATGAAAGGTCTTGAAGAGTACATATCGTTGGATAGTCCATGGAGAACCGCGGGTCATGTGGGGCCCAAAATGATAAAAGGTCGGCAAGAGTACATCTTGTTGCGCAGTTCATAGTTTAAATGTTAATTGCTAAAATTAACAGAAAATGGAAATTTAACAGAAAATGTTAAATTTAGCAGCAAATGTAGAATTTAACCGCAAATGTAAAATTTAACAGAAAAATGTAAGATTTAACAGAAAATGTAAAATTTAACTAAAGATGTATATTTAAACAGAAAATGTAAATTGAACAGAAAATGTAAAATTTAATAAAAATTGTAAGATTTAACAGAAGATGTAAATTTAACAGAAAATGCAAATTTAACAGAAAATGTAAATTTTTAACAAAAAATGTAAAATTTTACAGAAAATGTAAAATTTAATAAAAATGCAAAATTTAACGGAAAATGTAAAATTTAACAGAAAATGTAAAATTTAACAGAACATTTAAATTTAAACTGAAAATGTAAAATTTAATAGAAAATGTTCAAATTAAAAGAAAATTTTCAAATTTAATAGAAAAATGTAAAATTTAACAGAAATTGTGAAATTTAACAGAACATGTAAATTTAACAGAAAATTATGCAATCAAACATGTGAGGTTTCATGTATCAAAATAAAGGTCTAAGTACATCTCAATGGAAGGTAGTCCGTGGGGCACCGTGGGTCAATTTAGGGCCGAAAAGCCAGGGCAATGTGAGGCACATCATGAAAAAGTCATGTGGGGTACTAAATGAATGGTCTTGAAGTCTTGAATGGCTCTGTGGTTCTTGTGGAGGTCCTAGATGTGGTGGGTCTTCTGGAAGTCCTATATGCGCTTTGTGTCGCAAAATTCTAATAGTGTTATTAACAAATCAATTTTACAATAAGTTGAGTGTTATAACACTGAAATAGTTGAGTGTTATAACACTGTTATAACACTGAAAAATTTTGAAAAGTATAAATTTTAATTTTGCTCATGTGTAAGTTATAATTTGAATGTTTTATGTATTTAAATAGAAAATGAGTTTTCAAAAAATATCCGTGAACAAAATATCAATAATTTTAATATCAATATTTTTGAATTCATGATAATAACAAGTTTAAGTACAAGAAGCAAAGAAGAATCGCTGAACTTTACATAAGTGTAATATTAAGTAATATTAATATTCATGACGCACACAATGACCTACTGGCGCTACTCAAGGTCGTTGACTGACACTGTTAAAGTAGGTATGGAGACACATCAGCCAGACAGTCAACGACCTTGAGTAGCGCCAGTAGGTCATTGACCTCGTCGTTCGAGTACTCTATAATATTTTTGTTGTTTCTTCTTTGACGCTTTTCTACATAAATTAAATATTACTTTTGACTTTGTATAAAACAGGTTTTTAATATATTTTATTATTACTGAACGACTCTTACTAGGTTGAGTGCGCGTCATGACGTGTGCGTCATGAATATTAATATTACTTAATATTACACTTATGTAAAGTTCAGCGATTCTTCTTTGCTTCTTGTACTTAAACTTGTTATTATCATGAATTCAAAAATATTGATATTAAAATTATTGATATTTTGTTCACGGATATTTTTTGAAAACTCTAAATGATCTTTAATATCATCCACACATACATACAAACGCATAAAAGCTCTCGCAATCTTCTTCAATATACAACTTAAATTAAAACAAACATAATTCAGCATATTATATAATTTTATTACAAAACTATACATCTTCCACTTCTTTTTATTTATATCCCTAGTGCTAATGGAAAGAATATGTGCAATTTATGTATTGTTTCAGTTAATCAAGATTTTTCCCTACCGAAAGTGTTAAAGTTAAAATCAACATAATAATATATACCGGTTTTGTAAAAAAAAAATTTCAATGTTTTCAATATAGAAAGTACATTCCATTATCACAAAAAAAAAAGCATACCAAATTTTCAATAGTTTAGGTGCTTAGAGCAAACAGGCGATATATTTTTATGTGTTCCTTCTTTGATGTTTTTCATCATAAAAATAAATAAAATATAGTTTTGCTTTGCATCACAAAAAAAAAAATAGTTTTGCATTGCATGAAAAAAGGTATCCAGCTAGAGAGTTCATCATAAGAGTTTCATATTTATATTTTTTTTACATGCTTTTTTTTCGAATTCTCAATATATTTTGATGTTATAAAATATTACATTAACACACTTAAATTAACATATCTTTTCTGACTCACCTTAATTTTAATTAATTTTTTTTCCCCGACAATTCTCAAAAACATGTTTAAACTTGTTCACTTTTGTTCAGAGAAACGTGTTATGATACATTAAAGCTTTAAAACTCTCATACACAAAAGCAATGCGATGTTATAAATTTACCATCCATGATAATAACGCAATCAAAATATTGTATTCAAATAAAAAATTATATTCAAATAAAAAATACAAAATTTGCAATACAAAATATTTAAATATGTGATATAGAAACTACATACGATTGTCAAAAAAAAAGCATACAAAATTTTCAATATGAAAAATAAAAATTTTCAAGGTCTATAACCTTTTCAATCGTTAATATTTTCGTTTTTTATTTTATATATTAAAAATGTTTAAAAAAAATTGATCTGTCACTGGTGGGCATCGAACTCAGAAAAAATTTTCTACACCACGATTCTACCTATTGATCCATCGAACGTTTTGTATTTGTTCAGATAAAAATCAATATCAATGGCCCATGAATAAATATAACGTTGGTAGTGTAATTTTGTTTTGTTCTTTTCTTCTTTGTACATAATGTTATACATATATAGTGAACAGTAAATGTATATACATAGCAACTACGAGGAAAAGGCATTTGAAAAAAAAATATTTATATAAATATTTGTCAACATAAGAATATTAAAATTTCTTCAATAAGAAAATACAGTACACTCACGATATAGTGATATTACAAATGCTATTTATTATAATTAAATTTGTGAATTTAAATTGATGTAATTTATTGAAAATCGTGTAATAAATGAATAATTTTCCTTACTATTAAAACAATTATTACACATGTATTCTTGTTTAGACATGTTACCGTTTGTTTGTTTTAAATATTAAGCAGAAATTTCAAAATATCTAACATGCATTTTGCACAATACGTGCTGCATAAATTTAACTTTATTCACTATTTCCGAACGTACCAAAATGACTTTATTCACTATTTATAATAGTATTCGATTTAAAAAAATAATTTGTTCGCTGTAGCGGATTTTTCATTAAAGCGTATATTCACTATTTCGCGAGTATACTGTAATAAGTTTTTAATAATAATTATAATAAAAAATGCATTTTCTTTATTTATAAAAATAAAATGTTCATACAAAATTTCATTTGAAAAATGTCTACGACGCATTTTCTTTTTTATTAAATCCTAAATTTATAATAAATTTTTTTGTTTTTTTTTGTGTTTAAATATAATCTAAAATTCTTATGGTGTTTTATTACTAATGCTATTTATTATAATTAAATGGAATTTTGTACTTATAATACACATTTAATGTATAATTAGAAATCAGTTTTAATTTAAAACTTGAATAATCCGGTAGTGTAAAAAATAATTTTAAAAGTGTTTTTTTTTTGTTTTTTTTCTTGCTATTTTTAAAAAAAATAATCTCAAAAATAATATCAAAATGTTTATAATAATGAAAAATAATTTAATAATAACAATTTTAATTGTTATGTTTAACATAGTTAATTCAAGACCGGTAATGGATGAACATAGTTAATTCAAGACCGGTAATGTTTAAATATGCTTCGAATATAACATTCAACTTAAGTGGGAACGCTATTGCATTCCAGACTAATAATGGTGAAAAAGAAACGGTAAGTGCCAATTTTTTTTTTTTTTTTCAAAAATATATAATTTATATAATTATATAATAATTATATTTTTTAATAATTTTTAGATGGAATAGCGGTTTAGAGTAATGAGAGGACAAAAATAGTAAGTTTTATTATAATTTTGTAATTTTTTTCAATACTATATTGTTATTTAGGTAGATTTTGGTAGCGGTGGCGGCAACAACAACAACAACAGGAACAGGAACAACCGCTCAGGTGAGCGCGAGGCAGAACAACCCGTAAGATTTATCATAATTTAATTTTTTAAATTCATTAATTATTTTGTTATTTAGATAAATAATTAAAGAGGTAGCGGCGGTAACCCCTACAACAGAAACGGCAAAAACAACAACTACGGCTTCGATAATAACAATATGAACAAAATAGGTGGTAAGTTTAGTGGCGTGTTTAATATAGACACACAATAAAAATAATAATAATTTTATTTTTTAATTTTTTAAACATAAATAATGCATGAATAGATATTTTACTACTAACAAACCCGCCACTACCCGCACCACCATCAACGAATGTTGCTGCTGCAACAAATAATAATAGGCATTTTTATATTTGTTTATCAATTTTAACATTAGATATTTTTATAATAATAATAATTTTTAAAAATTTATAAAATATAATAAAAAATGTTATGTATTTTCAATTTTTTTTTAAATATAAAATGTTATACATACTATATGTATTTTCAATTAAAAAAAAAAAAAATGAAAAAATAAAATTTTTAAAAAAATATTGTAGTTGTTGTTTTTTTTTATTAAGAAAAAATAGCGTTTTATAGATATTTTTTACAGGTAAATATAAGAGGAATTTCCTAACCTTATAGTTGTTACCACTCTTGTTAAATTTTTTATGCATGCTTTTTCTCATTTTTCGTAAGTATTTAGATATTTTTTTACAGGTAACAGGAATTGTATGGCCTTATAGTTGTATTCACTCTTGTTAAAATTTTATGTATGCTTTTTCTGATTTTTCGTAAGTATTGGGAATAAAATACATATTTTTCTTGTACGACTATAATGACCGATCTATGGTAGCATTTGAATCAACTTGCAATAAGAGGAGTTATTTATTATAAATACAAAAATTTTCTTTTACACATACAGACACTCAAAGGTACAATTAAACTTTGTTTTCGTTTTATATATACACATTATTCTACACAAAACATAAATAGCTCTGTGGATTAGTAGATGGGAAATTCAACTGACTGTGTCAGGTTCGTTGGGCAGCACGCGGCTAGATCGTTTAGATCGTTGAAGATGTAGCTGCCAAGTGAACGGTGTCTAGCTCTGGCTAGCGTCTGTGTAGAGGACCGTGTCCATTTCTCCTAATAGGCTTAAGTCTTTCCACTCTTTTCTGGTTGGAATTTTTGTTTTGAACTTCTTGTTTAACTCTAGCTTGGGGATAGTGCAGTCCGTAGGGACCCTGCTCAGATTGCTGTCTATCGTGTCAAGAATACTGTAGTGTCCATATGGTTTTTCTGTCCAATGCCCGATTTCTTTCAGCCTTATTGCGCTGCATGTGGATGAGTATTTTATATGGAGGTCCGCTGGAAGGAGGTGGAGGATTACATCTAACGCGTCCCTTGGCGTTGTTCTCAACGCCCCTGTTACGCACATGCAAGCTCCTCTTTGGACCCTACCTAGCTTGGTACGGTTGTACTCCTTAGAGAGTGCAGGCCACCATACAACTGACCCGTACGTGAGGATAGGACGAACTATGGCTGTGTACATCCATAAAACCATTCTTGGCTTTAATCCCCATTTTTACCTAACATCTTTTTGCACGAGTAGAGAGCTACGTACGCTTTCTTTGCTCTCGCTTCAACGTTAAGTTTCCAGCTTAACTTAGTATCAAGTATCACACCTAGATACTTGACACTAGGGGAAAGCTGCAATTCGACACCATCCAGTCTTGGACGAGTAAAGGTTGGGATTTTGGTTTTTGTGGTGAAGAGCATGAGCTCAGTCTTAGCTGGGTTCGCACGTAGGCCACAGTCTTTGGCCCATCTACTAACGCAGGTTAGGGCTTTCTCTAATATCTCGCTTAATATGTGGGGGTATTTACCGGAGACCAGAATGACTAGGTCATCAGCGTATGCGATTGCTTGAATCCCTTCTTCTTGTAACTTTTTCAAGATTTGATCCATAACTAGGAGCCAAAGAAGGGGTGAAAGCACCCCACCCTGTGGGGTGCCTCTACTAACTTTCCTAGTAATGTGGCTATTACCGAGTTCCGTCTGGATCTCTCTAGTTTTTAGCATATTTGCGATCCATTGAGCTAGTTTCGCTTCTACTCCTAACTTAGCCAGCGATTCTATAATGGCTGCGTTATGAACGTTATTGAAAGCACCCTCAATATCTAAGAAGGCCGCTAATGTATATTGCTTGTATTGAATGGAACGCTCAACATCTTTGACCACCATGCTTAACGCGGTTTCAGTGGACCTACCTTTGCTGTAGGCATGTTGGGCTGTGCTTAATGGTTCTTTTTCAAGGTATTTTCTTAACTCTAGCTCGAGTATTCGTTCTAGGGATTTTAAGAGGAAGGAAGATAGACTAATTGGCCTGAAGTCTTTAGCCGATTCGTGTCCGCTTTTTTCCGCCTTCGGGATGAAGACTACCTTCACCTGCCTCCACCAATGCGGAATATAGCCAAGTGTAAGGCTGCCTTTGAATAATTTCGTTATTATGGGAATGGTTATCTCTTTGGTTTCCTGAAGCATCTTGGGATAGATACCGTCAGGTCCAGGCGATTTGTATGGTGAGAAGATATCAATCGCCCAGGCCACTTTCTCAGGTGTTATAAGTGTATTAGGCCATTCCGCGGGAGGCATAGATATAGCTTGGTCACCCGGCTGGGTGTCCTCCGCTATAGTTCCAGTGCTTCCTGGGAAGTGTGTGTCTACTAGTAGTTCTAACGTTTCCGCGGGTGATTCCGTCCAGCTACCATCCGTATTCTTAAGGAAGGAGGGGTTGGTGTGATCCTTACTTAGGATCTTGCTTAACCTAGCTGAGTCCTTAGTGCTTTCTATGGACTCACAGTACTCTTGCCAGTTTTTTGTTTTGGACGTCCTGACAGCCTTCTTATATTCGCGGAGACGGTCCTTGTAGAGTTGCCATGTACCTTGCTTATAGCAGATATTGTAGGCATCCCTAGTCACCTTCCTTAGTTTGTTGAGATTGTCATCCCACCACGGGGGGAATGATTTTTTACTTCGTTTAATTGGACAAGACACCTTGTAAGATACCTCCATGGCTTTAGTGAACTTGACCGTTAGCTCTTCTAGAGCTTCGGTCGTTACTATATCCCTATTGTCGTTGCGTACGGGTAGTAATTTTTGTTTTAGCACTGATCTGAACTTAGACCAGTCTGTGTTTTTGGGTTTCTATAGGGTTTGGGACTGTTGGTTGTTAAGCTAATATTGAAGAGTATCCAGCTGTGATCAGAAAAAGATCTCTCTTTGGATACTCTCCAATTTTCTACCATAGGTTCTACGTCATTACTAGTACATGTAATGTCGATTATATCTTCCCATCCCGGGTGCCTATCTGAGCAAGGGAAGATAAATGTGGGGGTAATAATTTTTAAATTAGGCCTTAAGGGTCGAGGAGCGCCAGAAAAAAGCCCGAATCGTGACGTCACGTCATACCAATGTTTTTTTCTGAAAAAGAGCTTTTATATTCTTTGTGTGTATGCGTTTGTAATACATTATTTGATGTTTTTATAGTAATGCGGCGTTGCCATATAATGTATAATTATATGTGATGATAAAATTATCCCACAAATTTTGATTTTTGGAAACGAGTTCATATTTCATAATATAATATATCAATACCGTATATGTAATATATCTATTAGTGCTTGACCAGATATTTATGGGTAACGAAATTAATTTTACTTTCCCTTTATTGAATTTACAATTATTTTATATAATAAAATTCACATTTTCATTTTCACTTTGTCACCGAATTTTCGCAGTTTAAATATCACAAATTTGGTTCATTTGGTTTAGTATTACGTAAAAGCAAAAATCCATATTTTACAATTCATTCAATTTGTGAGTATAACAATATAAAAATATGTAGATACAATAATGTTTAGGTTTCTTCTTGGAGCTTTTCTGTTTACAAATAAATGACATATAGTGTTCCTTTGCATGAAAATAAATATTTAAAAGTCACAAGTTAGAGGGTCAATATAAAGGTTTCATATTTGTATTATTTTTTTTACCAATTTTCAATATTTTTTTTATTATAAATATTATAAAAATAGATTGGATCATGAAAATAATTTACAAAAAAAAATATATTAAAAAATTATTTGTGGAAATATATTTAAAAGCAATTATTTAAAAAATACGAGCTGCAGAAAGTTACTTGAACGTTTATCATCAAATTATTAAAAAAACATCCTATAGAGATTATACTTTTACAAACAAGGAAAATGATTATTCTATATTAATTATTTCATGGTGTCAATTTATTTTATTAATAATTATATTTTATAAATGCATTTTTTTTGTTATTCTTTTACTAAGCAACAATATTGTATATCAATAATTAAAAAAAAGATATGGCCGGTTAAGCTGCATGTCCAGGCCAAGTCGCTAAATATTAAATAAAAACCAATGTTCTATAAAAATATTTCTAATATTAAATAAAAACTAATGAACTATTAACATATAATTTAATAATTATTAATTTTGAACTACAATATCAAATCTTAAAAAGATTATACATATAATTAGGTTTTTAAAAACGATTTTTTTTAATTTTATTTTTAAACAAAATTGTTTATATATTTTATGATAAGTAGAAATAATCCTCTATAATAAATTATAAAAAGCTAATGTTCTATTAAAATATATTTATTACCCATGAATCGTAATATTTCACAATACCTATCCATAATAATGATATGTGTTGCACTGTGCGTACACTGTGTCAAAATTTCTTATAACTATAAATTCTTAAGTGAAGTTGTGATAATAAAATTTTAACAATTTAAATTTAATAAAAAATGTTTAATAAAATAAAACTATCAGATCAACTTCATTGGTAACTAAAAAATTATTTTATTTATAATACTGAGAAAATTAATATTAATTTTATAAAAATAGCTTTAAAAGAATAAGGTAACTTACATTAGAACTTCAAACTTCTTTTTAGCACATTTCCAACCAAATTGGAAGAAATGTGTATATTAGTTTCACTCTGTCTGTCCGTCTGTCTGTCCGTCCGTCAGTTTACACAAACTTCTACATCTTTTAAAATAGAGTGAATTTATATAGATAGTAATAAAATAATAGGTCCAGTAGAACAGAATTTTCTTCTATCTCTTTTCCACTCTGAGTTATTCCCCCTCCAAGTTCGAAAATTGCCCATATTGAACATCTAATAACTTTTAAACCAATAAAAATTTTCGAGGTCTGTAAAAGCCATAAGATAGGAAAATCTTTTATCTTTTTTGTGAAATTAACAAATTTTTTAAAATTTAATTCTTTGACGTATAAAAATACCGTTATCTTCATACAACTTTTTTTAGTTTTTTTAACACCCTGTATTTCCCAAACTGCTTATTATGGAAGGCTGAAATTTATGTACCAAAGAGATATCTAAAAAATAACTAGAGTATTTTTATAATAATAATAATTTTTTTTGTCTCTGAAGAAATCGTATCCGTATCTCTCCTCCCCTTTCCGTTGTGGCCCTTCGAAAATCAAAAAATTACATTTTTAATTTACTTGTAAAATTATAACTGCACAATATTTTTAAAAACAAATATTGAGAAAACTTTCGAAAATCATATTTCTTTAAGGTGCATTAATTAATAAATTATAATCATTTGCCTCACACTTATAATTAATCAAAATTCTTAATCATGTAAAATTTAGCAAAAAACGAACATTTTGCATATTTTTAGGAGCTATATAAATGGAATATTTGATATTATTTCATATCACATTATATGTTCAAATAAAAGCAAAATTAGGGTAAACTTAAATGATAAGTTTATATATATGTATTTTGTTGGAATAATAAACTTGGAAGGAAAAAAATTAATAAAATCGAACAGGGACACATTTTTTACCTATATTTACCATATCATTTTTTATCTTTCCTATGTATAGTTCATTGAAAATACTACTAAAACTGCACAATATTTACTACTAAAACTGCATAATATTATAGTACATTGAAAGTACTACTAAAACTGCACAATATACACGTATAGGAATTCCCATTGTTTTAGAATAGCTCATAGTTCTACATGAGGCGATTTTGAGGAAATGTGCTTTTGACAAACCCGGGGTTTGTTTATCGTATTTTTTTATTTCTATATCACTATATGTATGCATATATGATGAGTCTATTTAATTACCGTGTGAATATTTATTTTAAAAATTTTAATTGTCTGGGAGTATTTATTAAATTTCTGCTTCATTAATTTAATTAGCAGTTTAAATTTATTATTTATTATTTCTTAAAAGACATAAAGTAATTTGTAAATAAAAACAATCTTTTAGAAACATGCATTCTAATTAATCTTAATTATTATTTTGTAAATTATGTCGCATAATTTATGCAATAAATAAATAAATGAACAAATTTATCATCTTATTACCGTGTGAATATTTATTTTAAAAATTTTAATTGCCTAGAAATATTTAATAAATTTCTGCTTCTTTAATTAAATTAGCAGTATATGCAGACAAAATTTGCGAATAAGGAAATTGGAAAACGACAAAAAAAAATTTGAGTTTGTTGTTGCCGTAAAATTTTTGCATATACATATGTACATTCTAACTCAAAAATTGTATACCTGAAAATATGTATTGAGAAAAATATGTTTGTTCTGGACCAATTTGGTTAAATTTTTTATACATGGAAAAAAAATGTATGGGAAAACATATAATGCTGTAGACAATTTTGAAATTAATAAATATAAGTATATGCTTCTTATTATTACACAACTTTGTGTATCCAGCATTTTTACAAAAAAAGTAAATAATATGCAAACAATTCCTACGTCGTCGACAGAGATACAACAGAATACTAGCCAACAGCAATAAAAAATATTGACCATTAACAAAGCCGAAATACATAAATTTTTGTTTATACCTAAAAATTGCATAAATTACATAAAAAGCGCAAATTTTTACCTTCATGTTTGTTAAATAAATATATATTTTTTTTTTTTTGTAAATTTTTATTTATTATAATTATTTTTAAATTAAATTAGTTATTCTATATTATTTATTTTCAGTATTCTTATACAATTTTCTAGCTCTTAAACCTATCTTTTTTCTAATATTTTTCAAATAATAAGGAGCCTTTCTAAAGTATTCTTCAACATTTTTTGTGTTTTTTATTCTGTTATAAAAATTCAACATTTTTTGATCTTCTATACATAATATAACTTCACTACCAGGAAAATATTCGCAAGTTTTTCCTATTAGATCAGATTTTTCTGATTCAGTTATGTGATGCAAAGTTATTTTATGAGTAGGATCATATTTAACACCATCAACTTCACACCAGATATGTATATGCACAGGAAGTACTTTGCCAAAGAGTAACGATCCACACTTAAGCTCTGGTTGAAAAGGTCGCAAGAGCTCAAAAATAATTAAACTTGCTGGCAAACATACTCCGAACATGCCGTGTTCAACAAATTCTTGTGAGGTAATATCAGCAACTAGCCTCGCAAGCAGATGTGTATTTTTCGACATTATTATTCAAACTGATTAGATGGGGTCTAGTCCTTCTCCTTTATATAGGCGGCGTGAGTTGACGTTTGCTTCTTTTAAAACCATATGGATACGAATCGTAATTTTCCATAAATACTCTTTTTTCAGATTTAACATTATATGTTTTAGTTTCTGTTTTTGTTATGACCCTGTGATCTGTGGTGCGTCTTATATTATTAGATATTATGGAAATTGGTTCTTCATTTTCATTTATTACCATGTTTTTTATCGATTCGAAATTAACTAATTTTGATGCGTTGTAGTTAAGATTGATACCTTTTACTTTACATATTATAATTTCGGCATTGTTTTTTGTAGACCATATTTTATAAGCATAATTTTTTGGTCCGCCAGACACACACTCTGTGATGTAACTACCTACACCGTAAACACTAAGTTCATCGGTCATATCACCTATACAATTTCCTGTATGTGGTTCATATTCGCCATCTACCGATACATAAATTACAGAATCTGTATCATAATATAATACTCGATCACCAAGATTTTCCAAGTATTCGTAGAGCTTGAGACGTGCTTGTGCGGTTGTATAAGCTGCAATACATACCTTAACAATTGCTAATGGCTCCACGGCTTCTTCTTTATCTTCCTAGTTGACAATTAAGACATCTTCATTTACAGGGATAATATGATTTATATTAATTTGGCATTGGTAATCATATCATAGAATTCATCTGGCTTCCTTACAATTGTTGTTTTCGGCAGATTCTCTTTTTGTCCAAGTTACCCCAAAATGAATTTAACATTAGTTTTGCTAAAGATCTTAAACCCTCATTTTTTACAATTTCACTACACTTCAGCTGAATTCCCTCACTATTAAGAAATTCTTCAATATACACTTCTTTTTTCTCTTGAGTATCGCAATCAGAGGGAAACCCAGATGCTGATTGTTTTAATTTAATAAATTTATTCATCATTGCTGTAAATAAGCCACCAATCTGTTGAATTTTATCGTATTGTTCAATTTTATACGACCATATTTCATTAACTTCTATTAATTTGTAACCTTTCTCTACAGCCTTTAAGAATTCATCTATGACCCATGTTCCAGATAGTGCTCTTTCGCTTTCCTTGTGATTACACTCACTTTGATTAAGCTGATCACCACACATTCTACATAATACAAACATTAGTTTGTTATTTTGTTTTATCGGAAACACTGGATGATATAAATTTTGCGGTAGTAAAACAGTACATTTTATTAAACCGTTTATTTTTTCAATGTCTAGTTTACGACATTCCTCATCTCCACAGTAAACTTTGGGATGCTCAATAGGAAATTTTCCATTTTTACACACCCAAGGATAAGAACAGATGTCTATATATTTAATTTTTTCTCCTTTCTTGACTTTGTAACACATTTGTGTATTGCCCGTGCGCCCACCGTAAAAAGCATTACGTGCTTTCAGAGGTGTATTATGCAATAATGAATGTGTTTTTATATTTCCACCCTTTAATATTAACTCTTTTTGTAACACCCTTTAATATTAACTCTTTTTGTTTAGCTGCGTGAATTATATTTATATCTCGGTGTTTTTCCTCCCATAGAAGCCATTGTATTGCTATCACCGACTGATTATCACACCATCTGTAACATTTTTTAGGAATAATTCCTATTGTATCGGGTTTTAAAAAATTTCTTCGGTAAACAAGATTACATGCTGATGTAATAGTAATAGCTTCTGTAAAACGGCACACATTACACTCGTTGATAAAATCTTTGCGGAATTTTAAACACGCCTGCATTAAAATATTTACATCGCTTATACAGTAGTCAACAAGATCTTTCTGCATATCAAAAGTGTCATTTTTATGACATTCGTACCATTCCATAAATATTTTACGATCATCTTCAAAATTGTCTTCAGTACCCTTCATCATATCTGCATTATAATATTCGAGAGATGGTAACGGTCCAACATATGTTTCATTTTCTTTTGTGTTGAAGAGATATGGAAAATACCCCTTTTTAAATGTTGGCGGTAAATTAAATGCTTAGGCATTTTTGATAGAGGCATTGAAAAATAATTAAGCGAATCTATAAATTTGACATTTTCTAGCTGAAGTAATAAAATTTTGGTACCTCGTTGAATTATGTCAAGTATAATTATGTCAAGCAATCAGTACATTTTATTTCATTCAGCTCTTTACTACATACAGGACTTTGTTGACAGCATGCACATGTACCGCCACATCTATGCTTATTTTTAACATTATATAGTATATGACACAATTCGCAATAATAACCACAACAAAATGCTGCGGTGAGCGATGTTATGACGTTGTAGTGGTTTTTATGATATAGCAGATTAATGTTTTTCATTAACATTTCCTTCAAACAAAACCTCTCTACCTTTTGAACCGTACATGTATACTGTTATTTTATAATTTGTCAGAAAAGTTTGCATCTGAATTAATTCAGGTATTCCTCCTCCTTCAAGAGGAATTATAATATTCGAATCTTTTAATAATTCCATGGCCTTTGCTGTTTGTAATTTACAACTTTTTCTAATTTTCTGATAATTAGTTTTGCTGGTAACATGTGCAATAGCCACAACTATTGCTCGTGGTAAACACAGATGATCGGTATTATCTATAGTAATTATACCTCTTCGCATGGCGCATTCCTCGTTAAAAGAATTGTATTTTTGTCCTTTGCCTTTACCAGATGGTAATCTAACTGACGTTACCCCTAAACAGAAGGTATCTGTAGCCAATCCTTTTGAGTTGCTTTGAAATATTTTTGATATCATATCCCAAATTTCGTTAAATGTAACAGAGCCTGCCTCTCTAAAATTTATCCATCCAGGTCCAAGATCTCTAAATCTCTCCCCACAAAATGTGATACCAACATGATCTGAGGATTCAAGACTCTTTGTAGCATATTGAATAATATCTTCTACCGCACCTTTAATCCATTTAATAGGCTCTACATCTTGAGGTTTCGGTTTTATTTTAAAATTAACTTTATGCCCGCGCAAGTTAAACTTTTTTACTTTTGTAAAATAATCGTTTTGTATTATAAATCGCGACATTTTCTTTTAATTTATATAATGCGACTAGTACACGTTAGGGTATAAGTGGAACTAAACTTTCTGCATAAGCTGCTTACTATTTATAGCATTTTTAAAACAGCAATTAGTTAACAATGAAATTTTAAAAATCATTTTTATTATATATGCTTATTTTTAACATTATATGGTATATGATATATTTATATATATATATATATATATATATATATATATATATATATAACGTAATATGAATAATATATAAAATAAAAAACAAAAATATTAGCCATTGAAAAGGTTATAGACCTTGAAAATTTTGTATTTTTCATTTTGAAAATTTTGTATGTTTTTTTTTTGACAATGGTATGTAGTTTCTATATCACATATAAAACATTTAAATTTTTTTTTGTATTGCAAATTTTGTTTGCATGGCTTTAAAAATGCTATGCCAATTCTACACCACATATAAAGTGTGTTGGTGTAATTGACTTATCTATACGTTAGTATTAATAAAATATTAATACTATTAATACATAAAATATTAATACGAGTTAGTATTAATAAAAACACGATCAATTAAAATCATATTCGAAAAAGATAATTTATTTGAATATTTTGATTGCGTTATTATCATGGATGGTAAAATTATAACATCGCATTGCTTTTGTGTATGAGAGTTTTTGTGTGTATATTAATATTTTAAAGCTTTAATGTATCTTAACACGTTTCTCTGAACAAAAGTGAACAAGTTTGAACATGTTTTTGAGAATTGTCGGTAAAAAAAATTAATTAAAATTAACATGATTAATTTTAATTAATCAGTAATAGTAAGGGTTAGTAGACCTCCTTATAAATGGCATTAATTCTGATAAGGTCTACTTTCCCTTACTATTACTGACAATGGCTCAAACTCAACGGGAAATTACATTGATGTGGTATTATTTGCTTGTTTATTACTTTTTAGTTGAATATTTCTTTAAGGGAAAGTATTTATAAAAAACTTTTTTTTATTTATATTTTTTAATTGTTATTTTTTATTCATAATTTATTTATTACATCTTTTTATATTATTTAGTATTTAATTGATTACTAATCATTAAGATAAATATATATCAATTATTATTTACGTTTAGTCTAAGAAAGTGTAAACTTTGATGACAGAAATAGAAATTATAATAACTGCGATTCGGTTGTCCTGGTTAGTATATTTTCACCGCTATTATAATATAATTTTGTGGGCTGTATACTATTTGATATTATATGGTAATTGTAAATATTAAAAACGGAGTTATTATAGAAGGTATCGCTACTGGTGAAAGATAATCGATTTACGTAAACTGGCATCTTATTTCTCTAAGAATTACTTTTCTAACGAGATAAATATTTCATTTAAGGTTGAAATTTATTATTCTCATAATTATTGTAAAATATAATTTATGTACTTTTATAAATATGTAAATACTTTTGTTCTATAAAAGAATATCGCTACTGGTGAAAGAAAATCGAATTACATAAACTAGCATCTTATTTCTCTAAAAATTACTTTTCTAACGAGATAAATAATTCATTTAAGGTTTAAATTTACTATTCACATAATTATTGTAAAATGTAATTAGTGTACGTTTATAAATAAATACTTTTGTTCTATAGAAGTAGAAGACTATACATTTACATTTTTCTTTGTTTTTCAGACGCAGCATATTTTTGTTTATCAGAAGTTCTTATTAATACCAGAATTTCTATTTTCAAATAATTATAAAGCATTATATGCGTAAAATAACTACTACAAATTATTACATTCTTTTTTACTTTTTACTTTCCCTTTTATGAATTCACATTTCCAGTATATGTATAGATATATATGTTGGTATCTCCTCACCTGGCCATAACTCTTAAACGGCTTGACCGATTGAGCTCAAATTTGGAAGTGTCATCAAATGCTTGGTACCCTATAAATTTGGGGCCTTTTTGATGAGGGGAAGGGGGCGCGGAGGGCCGTATAATTTTTGAATGTACCAAAAAACCATGTGAGGTATCAAATGAAAGGTCTTGACGAGTACATCGCATTGGACAGTAGTCCGGGGGGCGCCGTGGGTCATGTCGGGCCCAACAGGGGGGCAATGTTGGGCTCCATAATACAAAAAATCATGTAGGGTATCCAATGAAAGGTCTTGACGAGTACATCTCATTGAGCGGTAGTCCGGGGGCGCAGTGGGTCATGTCGGGCTCAAAACGGGGGCAATGTTAGGCTCCATAATACAAAAAATCATGTGGGGTATCAAATGAAAGGTCTTGACGAGTACATTTCATTGGGCGGTAGTCTGGGGGCGCCGTGGGTCATGTTTGGCCGAAAACGGGGCAATATTGGGCCTGTAAAACAAAACATCATGTGGGGTATCAATTATCAAATGAAAGATCTTGAAGAGTAGATGTCAATGGGTGGTAGTCCGGGGAGCGCCGTGGGTCATGTGGTGGCTACAACGGGGGCAATCTTGGGCACTATCATGTGAGGCATCAAATGAAAGATCTTGAAGAGTACATATCATTGGGTAGCACCGTGGGTCAATTGGGGTCCAAATAAAAAAAAATCATGTTGGGTATCAAATGAAAGGTTGTGAAGAGTACATCTTGTTGCTTAGTCTATAGGTCAAACGGGCCCAAAACCAGTGAACAGAAAATGTTAAATGTTAAAATTAACAGAAAATGTAAATGTAACAGAAAGTGTAAAATTTAGCAGAAAAATGTAAAATTTAACAGAAATTGTAAAATTTAATATCAGATGTAAATTTAACAGAAAATGTAAAATTTTAAAAGAAATGTACAATATATTGCAAAATGCAAAATTTAACAGAAAATGAAATTTTTTATAAAAAATTTAAAATTGATTACTTTCCCTTCTATGCATTCACACTTCCAGTATATTTATTACTTGCCCTTTTATCAATTCACACTTCCAGTATGTCGGTATCTCCTAACCGGGTCATAACTCTTAAACGGCTTGACCGATTTAGCTCAAATTTGGAAGTTTGGGGCCCTATAAATTTGGGGCCTTTTTGATCAGTGGGAAGGGGGCACGGAGGGCCGCTTAAATTTTTTACCAAAAAAAGCATGTGGGGTATCAAATGAAAGGTGTACTTTCCCGTTGAGTTTGAGCACTGTCAGCAATAGTAAGGGAAAGTAGACCTCCTTATAAATGGCATTAATTCTGATAAGGTCTACTTTCCCTTACTATTGCTGACAGTTGCTCAAACTCAACGGGAAAGTACATTGATGTGGTATTATTTGCTTGTTTATTACTTTTTAGTTGAATATTTGTTTAATGGAAAATATTTTTAAAAAAATTTATTTATTTATATTTTTGTTATTAAAAACTCACTTATAACTAACCAGATTGTTTGTGCTTTACTATTTTTTTTTATTGTTTTCAATTTTATTTAATGTATGTTATTTTAAATATGAAGATATTTAATTTTCTTGGCATTTTTTCGAAATTTAAATATTATTATTTAATTAGTTAATTTAATTCCTTTGATAAGTTTTCACTAATTTTTTTTATTATTTTTATATTGTTAATGATTTATTATCTTTGTAGGTCCCAAATGGTTGCCCTACATAGGAAATACTTACCAATTGCGGGAAATGGCATCATGGCTAGGTGGCCAGCATTTAGCATTTGAAAAATGGTCAAAATGCTATGGGTCCCCAATATTGGGTCTTAAACTTGGATCAGAGTATGTCGTCATTGCATTAACATACGATTTAGTTAAACAGATTCATATTAGAAACGAATTTGAAGGGAGACCTGATACTTTCTTTTTAAGACTAAGGACAATGGGAACAAGATTAGGAATAACATGTACAGATGGACCTCTCTGGGTTGAACATAGAAATTTTACTATACGTCACCTTAAGCAAGCAGGTTATGGTAAACAGCCTATGGAACTACATATTCAAAACGAAATAACTGAACTCATCTCAGTAATAAAAGATTTTGGTGAAAAACCTATATGGCCAGGCAGTTTTTTGGCTCCAAGTGTAATTAATGTTCTCTGGTCATTAACAGCTGGTAAGCGTATACACAGAAATGATAAACGTTTAGAAATGCTGCTTAATTTGTTGCAAAAAAGATCTAAAGCTTTTGACTTGTGTGGAGGACTGTTAAGTCAAATGCCATGGATACGGTTTATAGCTCCAGAAAAAAGTGGATACAATTTAATTCAACAATTTAATAAACAATTGCATGATTTTTTTATGGAAACAATAAAAGACCATAAAGACAATTATAGTCCCGATAAATCGAACGACGACTTAATATATGCTTACATAGCAGAAATGAAAAAAAATATTAAAACTTCTTTTACTGATATTCAGCTTACTATGATAATTCTTGATATATTTATAGCGGGTTCCCAAACTACTAGTAATACTTTAGATTTAGCATTAATGATGATGATTATTAGACCAGATATTTACAAAAATGTTCGAAATGAAATAGATTCTATTAAAAAAAACAAAACATTTTGTTTAATAGGAGATAAATTTAAACTTCCATATACCGAGGCCGTTTTAATGGAAGTTCAAAGATATTTTCATATAACTCCAATATCTGGACCAAGAAGAGCTCTTAAAACTACTAATCTTGGAGGCTACATAATACCAAAAAACACAACTATTTTAATTGGACTAGGAAGTGTGCTAATGGATAAAAGTTATTGGGGAGATCCTGAAAAATTTAGGCCAGACAGATTCTTAGACTCAAATATGAATATAATCCCAAAAGAATATTTTATGCCATTTGGACAAGGTAAACGCCGTTGTCTTGGAGATTCATTAGCGCGTGCTTGTTTAAAAAAATTTTTTGTTGGCATAATAAGAAATTTTCACTTGGAAGTTCCTGGAAATACAATATTACCAAGCACATCGCTATTGCCAGGAATTACATTGTCTCCAAAACCCTACCACATAAAATTTAAAGCTCTTTAACATTTTAATATTTTATAAAACAGTTAATTGAATAAATTTGTAATTCAAAAGCTTGTGTTAAAATTAAAATTGTTTAACTATAGATTTTATTATTTTGCATATATGCCATTTATACTAAGATAGGGTCATGGAAAACCAGTAAAACCAACTTCTAGAAGTCTCATAATAACTACCATAGCAGCTTCAGTTCCATCGCTAGCCAAATTTTGATCTGAATAGATGCAGTTTTAATTGAAGTTATTTAACCTACTTTAGCTGATATAACACTCTTATTTCGGCACATACATACTTAAAAATTACCGTTATCTGAATTAGATGCAAAATTATTTTTATTTTGTTGGTTTATCCAGTTCCATTTATTCTGGCTATATTAAAAAAAATTACGCTCGTAGCTTCTACTGCATATCAACTATTTTCGCCATATGATATACTCCGATTTGGATATGAAGTCGTATAGACTCTATCAGGACTGCTTTCTAAACTTGGTTGAATTTCACTTTAATTATATTAATATTATAAGATAAAAATAATGTTTTTTTTATTCCCGCTTTTGTAACCAAAAACTTGTATAATGTAAGTAACTAGTTTACTGAGTAAAATAAGCATCGAATAAATAGTTATTTCAAATTAACAAAATTGCCCGTAGTTTTGGAATAGAGTTGTTTTGCTTCACATCTTTATATATGAAGGTTTGTTTGTAGTGCAGATCAAAATTCGATATTTTTTTTTCAAGATTTTGATTTTTTTTTACGTTTTAGTTGTCAGGAAACAAAGCAAAAATATAAAAGTCTATAAATAGTACTAAGACACTTAGAAATAGTACTAAACCACATCCAATTCAATCAAAAATTTACAGAAACGTATACAAAGGATGGAATTTATTGCTTATGGTATCCTTTTCCGAATAATATCCCTACAAAGCTTTGAAAATGCACACTTTTGTGTACGTCAAAAACACACCTTAGTATTGTTGGATCATAATTCTTTTTCACAGGCTCATATATAGACGCCTTGCAAAGAACATAAGAAATGTACAATATATTGCAAAATGCAAAATTTAACAGAAAATGAAATTTTTTATAAAAAATTTAAAATTGATTACTTTCCCTTCTATGCATTCACACTTCCAGTATATTTATTACTTGCCCTTTTATCAATTCACACTTCCAGTATGTCGGTATCTCCTAACCGGGTCATAACTCTTAAACGGCTTGACCGATTTAGCTCAAATTTGGAAGTTTGGGGCCCTATAAATTTGGGGCCTTTTTGATCAGTGGGAAGGGGGCACGGAGGGCCGCTTAAATTTTTTACCAAAAAAAGCATGTGGGGTATCAAATGAAAGGTGTACTTTCCCGTTGAGTTTGAGCACTGTCAGCAATAGTAAGGGAAAGTAGACCTCCTTATAAATGGCATTAATTCTGATAAGGTCTACTTTCCCTTACTATTGCTGACAGTTGCTCAAACTCAACGGGAAAGTACATTGATGTGGTATTATTTGCTTGTTTATTACTTTTTAGTTGAATATTTGTTTAATGGAAAATATTTTTAAAAAAATTTATTTATTTATATTTTTGTTATTAAAAACTCACTTATAACTAACCAGATTGTTTGTGCTTTACTATTTTTTTTATTGTTTTCAATTTTATTTAATGTATGTTATTTTAAATATGAAGATATTTAATTTTCTTGGCATTTTTTCGAAATTTAAATATTATTATTTAATTAGTTAATTTAATTCCTTTGATAAGTTTTCACTAATTTTTTTTATTATTTTTATATTGTTAATGATTTATTATCTTTGTAGGTCCCAAATGGTTGCCCTACATAGGAAATACTTACCAATTGCGGGAAATGGCATCATGGCTAGGTGGCCAGCATTTAGCATTTGAAAAATGGTCAAAATGCTATGGGTCCCCAATATTGGGTCTTAAACTTGGATCAGAGTATGTCGTCATTGCATTAACATACGATTTAGTTAAACAGATTCATATTAGAAACGAATTTGAAGGGAGACCTGATACTTTCTTTTTAAGACTAAGGACAATGGGAACAAGATTAGGAATAACATGTACAGATGGACCTCTCTGGGTTGAACATAGAAATTTTACTATACGTCACCTTAAGCAAGCAGGTTATGGTAAACAGCCTATGGAACTACATATTCAAAACGAAATAACTGAACTCATCTCAGTAATAAAAGATTTTGGTGAAAAACCTATATGGCCAGGCAGTTTTTTGGCTCCAAGTGTAATTAATGTTCTCTGGTCATTAACAGCTGGTAAGCGTATACACAGAAATGATAAACGTTTAGAAATGCTGCTTAATTTGTTGCAAAAAAGATCTAAAGCTTTTGACTTGTGTGGAGGACTGTTAAGTCAAATGCCATGGATACGGTTTATAGCTCCAGAAAAAAGTGGATACAATTTAATTCAACAATTTAATAAACAATTGCATGATTTTTTTATGGAAACAATAAAAGACCATAAAGACAATTATAGTCCCGATAAATCGAACGACGACTTAATATATGCTTACATAGCAGAAATGAAAAAAAATATTAAAACTTCTTTTACTGATATTCAGCTTACTATGATAATTCTTGATATATTTATAGCGGGTTCCCAAACTACTAGTAATACTTTAGATTTAGCATTAATGATGATGATTATTAGACCAGATATTTACAAAAATGTTCGAAATGAAATAGATTCTATTAAAAAAAACAAAACATTTTGTTTAATAGGAGATAAATTTAAACTTCCATATACCGAGGCCGTTTTAATGGAAGTTCAAAGATATTTTCATATAACTCCAATATCTGGACCAAGAAGAGCTCTTAAAACTACTAATCTTGGAGGCTACATAATACCAAAAAACACAACTATTTTAATTGGACTAGGAAGTGTGCTAATGGATAAAAGTTATTGGGGAGATCCTGAAAAATTTAGGCCAGACAGATTCTTAGACTCAAATATGAATATAATCCCAAAAGAATATTTTATGCCATTTGGACAAGGTAAACGCCGTTGTCTTGGAGATTCATTAGCGCGTGCTTGTTTAAAAAAATTTTTTGTTGGCATAATAAGAAATTTTCACTTGGAAGTTCCTGGAAATACAATATTACCAAGCACATCGCTATTGCCAGGAATTACATTGTCTCCAAAACCCTACCACATAAAATTTAAAGCTCTTTAACATTTTAATATTTTATAAAACAGTTAATTGAATAAATTTGTAATTCAAAAGCTTGTGTTAAAATTAAAATTGTTTAACTATAGATTTTATTATTTTGCATATATGCCATTTATACTAAGATAGGGTCATGGAAAACCAGTAAAACCAACTTCTAGAAGTCTCATAATAACTACCATAGCAGCTTCAGTTCCATCGCTAGCCAAATTTTGATCTGAATAGATGCAGTTTTAATTGAAGTTATTTAACCTACTTTAGCTGATATAACACTCTTATTTCGGCACATACATACTTAAAAATTACCGTTATCTGAATTAGATGCAAAATTATTTTTATTTTGTTGGTTTATCCAGTTCCATTTATTCTGGCTATATTAAAAAAAATTACGCTCGTAGCTTCTACTGCATATCAACTATTTTCGCCATATGATATACTCCGATTTGGATATGAAGTCGTATAGACTCTATCAGGACTGCTTTCTAAACTTGGTTGAATTTCACTTTAATTATATTAATATTATAAGATAAAAATAATGTTTTTTTTATTCCCGCTTTTGTAACCAAAAACTTGTATAATGTAAGTAACTAGTTTACTGAGTAAAATAAGCATCGAATAAATAGTTATTTCAAATTAACAAAATTGCCCGTAGTCTTGGAATAGAGTTGTTTTGCTTCACATCTTTATATATGAAGGTTTGTTTGTAGTGCAGATCAAAATTCGATATTTTTTTTTCAAGATTTTGATTTTTTTTTACGTTTTAGTTGTCAGGAAACAAAGCAAAAATATAAAAGTCTATAAATAGTACTAAGACACTTAGAAATAGTACTAAACCACATCCAATTCAATCAAAAATTTACAGAAACGTATACAAAGGATGGAATTTATTGCTTATGGTATCCTTTTCCGAATAATATCCCTACAAAGCTTTGAAAATGCACACTTTTGTGTACGTCAAAAACACACCTTAGTATTGTTGGATCATAATTCTTTTTCACAGGCTCATATATAGACGCCTTGCAAAGAACATAACGAAAATTTAGCGCCTTGGGACCCGCCGCCTGATTTTATTGTAATATTAAAATTAAATTTTTGAAAACTGATCCGGCCATAAAACAGGTGAGAGTTTAAACTCCGGTTCAACCCAGAGAGGTCCATGTAAAATGAAAAGTCTTGAAAAATACATCCTGTCGGGTAGTCCGTGGGGCACGTTTGGTTGTACGGGGGTCCAAAAGTGGGTCATATTCGGCCCATTATACGAAAAACATGTGGGGTATCAAATAAACGGTTTTTAAATATACATCTAAATGGGGGTAGTCCGTGGAGCATCGTGGGTTACACGATTGTCCAAAAGTGCCATGTGGGTCCCATCATAAAAAAATAATGTGGGGTATCAAATGAAAGGTGTTGAAGAGTATATCCCGTTGGGTAGTCCTAGAAGTACCATGGGTCATGTGGGCCATCATAAAAAGAATCAAGTGGGACATCAAATGAAAGGTCTTGCAGAGTACATCTCGATGGGTAGTCGGTGGGGCAACGTGAGTCAAGTGCGGTGCATAACCTGCGTCATCTTAAAAATAGTTGTTACATAAGGAAGTACAAATTACGAGCCATGAGGAGTTTAAACAAATCCAGTCCAAGTTGTCCACGTATTTCAAATTTAAAAATGTCTCTTTGGTAAATTGCTTTAAAATAAATTATCGGCCAAATAAAAGAAATGATCGGTCAAATAAAATTTTTAGTCAAATAAATAAATATTTGACCGACTAAAAAGTATGAAATAAAAAATATAAATTCAAAAAGGTTTTTTAAATATACTTTCCTCTAAAGTAATATTCAACTAAAAAGTAATAAACAAGCAAATAATACCACATCAAGGTATTTTTCTGTGGAGCTTTAGTAACGGTCAACAATGGTAAGGGAAAGTAAACCTTATCAGAATTAATGACATTTATAAGGAGGTCTACTTACCCTTACTGCTGTTGACCGTTACTCAAGCTCCACAGGTTTTTGTACAAATTTGTACAAAGTTGAAAACAATTGAACTTGATTTGATTATTTTACATAAATGTGTTGCAATTACATTTACATAAGATATCACGTATACTCATTCGTTCTTAATATCATTGTAGTAACATTAACATAAGATTTCACGTATATACTATTTCGTTCTTAATATCATTGTAGTAATAGTATAGCAAACCATAAAATTTAATATAGTCAAAGAGTTGAATTTAATTAGGCAAGATAAAACAAATCAATAAAACTCTACCAGCGAAAAAGTATTTTTTCTTAATTCCAAATTTTATTATTTTAATTTTACACTGAACTTAAAAGAAAACCAGCTGTCGTCGTTGATTTTGTATGGTTTCAAGTTTTATGAATTTTAAAACAACTGTTAATGAAAATAACTGTGAATTATTAATAGAAATTGAATAAAACATTAATTGTAAGAAATTGAATTCTTATTAAGCGGTTCTACAATTATTGTTCATATATTTTAGATAGCAAATTTATACCTGCTATTGCTATGTATACATTTTTATTATTTTACATAAATATGTGTTTGTATGGTTTCAATTTGGTATTTATTTACGATAACAAAAAACAAAGTATATATTTTATACCATGTTATGGTAAATAAATATTGAATTAAAATAATAATTATATAATTAAAATTAATTTCTTTAGTAAATTAGATCCTTAATTATATACATGAATAACAAATAAACATAAATATTGAAAGAGTTCGGACATGTTTTCTTAACACTCTATAATAATTCAATAAATACGTTAAAAATAGATTAATAATAATTAAATAACAACTATAATAATGTGTGACAACTGTAATAAATGCACTAAATTTATAAAAAAAGAAGAGAAAACTATTAATTGTACCTTTGGTTGCGGAAGTATTTTACATTTAAAATACATCACATTGGCGAAATATGATACTAACGCAATTTACATGAATAAAAATCGAAAATATTTTATTTTATTTTATTTTATTTTATAACCAAACAAGGTATTTATAATAGGTTTACAATTTTAGTAAATTAAAATTAACAATATATATTATTCCTTCTTATAAATCGGTTTATACATTTCAAAAATTTAATATATGTTTTACACATATTTAGTATTATGAGGACTTATTTTAAATATTGACAATAACTATTACTATTTTATACAATATATTACAATTACAAACAAATATAATTTTATTACTTTATTTAATTAATATACAATTTAAATTTTAAAATTATATTGTGTTGCTTAATTATACTTCTTATCAGAAGTAGTAGTGTAGAATAGTAAAAGGAAATTTAGGATAGGGCTAGTCTCAGATTTTTTTGGTATGTGTATTTTGAAAGTTGCGGAATAAATGTATTATGCCTATTGAAAACCATACAACATCGATTGATTGGCTCATTTTTACCATATTCTGTGCGATGATTATATTCAACCAGGAGTCTAGTTTGACGTGTTTCTCTGATTTCAACGTTTAATTTAATTCTTTCTCGAATGAAGCCAACGTCAACTTCGCCGTTTAGGACATCAAAGGTAAAAGCGGAAGTCAAGAAGGATCTTCTAGTTGAAAGTGGCATGATATTTAATAGTTTCAGCCTTTCGGTATAAGGTGGTAGGGAATCAAAATTTCTGGGATCGTGAAGATCTCTGAGAGCGAAAAGCAGAAATTGTTTCTGGATAGATTCAAGCTTGTTCGAATGGATTTGGAAACTTGGATCCCAGAATTGGCAAGCATACTCTAATATAGGGCGTACTAGCGAGCAATATAAGCTCTTGGTGACCCATATATTATTGAATTCTTTAGCCCGCCTTTTTATGAAACCAAGTAGCTTGTTCGCTTGACTGAAAATTTTATCATAGTGCTGATTAAAATCGAGTTTAGTATCTAATACAACTCCGAGATCTGTGATTTTATCAACCCGATGCAGATTGGTATTGTTTAGAGTGTAGGTATGTATAGAGAGGGATTTCTTACGAGTAAAGGTTATGACATGGCATTTTTCAACATTGAGATGTAGTTTGTTTTCTCTAAACCATTCGTCAATGATGATAAGTTTTGATTGGAGAAAAGCTGCGTCACTATGAGAACTTATAGGATGATAAATTTTAAGGTCGTCAGCATAAAAAAGGTGAGCAATATCCGACAACTTGTCAGATAAGTCCGAAATAAAAATATTGAATAAAAGTGGGCCTAGGTGGCTACCTTGAGGGACGCCAGATAAAACTTCTATTTTATTTGAAAAGTAGCCTTGAAATTTCACAAATTGCGTCCTATTTGTAAGGTATGATTTTAACCAGTTAAGTAGTGATCCGGATATACCTTTTTTATAAGTTTCTCGATTAAACTTTGGTGATCTACCCTATCGAAAGATTTGCTGAAATATGTGTAAATGGCATCGATATGATGTCCCTTTTCCATTTGACAAAGGATTTCAGAAACTAGTACCATTATATATGTTGTTGTTGATCTTCGCTTTCTAAAGCCATGTTGTTGATCGTTAAGAGTTGGGTTAATAGTTGCGAAAATTTTGTCGCACACGATTTTTTCAAAGATTTTTGGAATTGAAGAAAGTATTGCTATGCCTATAGTTGTCAATGACTTTTTTGTCCCCGTTTTTGAAAATAGGTATAAGATGAGAGGATTTCCATGAAGACGGGAAGTTTCCTGTAGATAAGGATTTGTTGAAAATTAGATGTAGAGGCAATGATAGTTGAAGTGCACATGCAGATAGAAAAAGAGGTGGAATAGAATCCGGTCCTGGGCCTTTATTTGTATCCATCAACAGGAGAGCGTTAATTATCTCCTCCTCACCTATTGATACGTTGTCATTAAGAGGTTGTATGTTTGGAAAATCTGTAGTGTAATGCGTATTAATATTAGATTTTGTCTGAAATACCTTTTGGAAACGGTCCGCAAATATATTGAGGAAAGTATATTATTTCTAGACATAGTTACAGGATATCCCGAAGTGTTACGCTTGGTATTTACAAATTCATAAAAATTTTTCGGGTCACGCATAATATTAATTCCCATATTTTGAACATATTTATCATATGAATCTCGAGATTTCTGAGTAAATTCAGAAGCAATTCTATGATATTTTTGCTCTAAAATAGGGCTTATATTTATCTTACTTTTAATTTTTTTATGCAGTTTGTTCCTTTGGTCTCTATCCAGCCATGGTTCTGATAATCTCAGGTCTCTATCCAGCCATGGTTCTGATAATTTTTTTTTTTACAATTTTAGGAACATGTTTATCAATTATATCCATAATTATTTTATAGAATAATATTGTGGCATTATCGAGCTCAGTATTAGATAAGATGCGCGTCCAGTTAGTATGTGATAAATCTAGGTTAATGCTATTAAAATCAGCATTTTTAAAATCATATACAATAGTTTTATTGTAAGATTTGGAAAAAGAAATGTGAGCGGTGGGGATTTCAACTACAATAGCAGAGTGATGATTTGAATTAGAGAATAAATTCTCGGCGTCATTAGCTAGGGAAACCACCACGTTGTCGTAAGAATTTGTGAACATTAAGTCAAGCCAACACATCTGTAAATGATCTAGTTTGAGTCCAGAATTTCTTCATCTTTAAATGAGTCATTTAACCATGTTTCAGTTAAAATTATAACATTAAAATGACAAGATTTGGCATCAATAAACAGATTTTTGATTTTACCTCTAATACCCCCGCAGTTGTGATAGAAAATTTTTAGATCGTCGATTGGGTTTTTGAAATTTTTAGAAAAGGGAATATAGAAGGATTTTTTTTCGGATGACTGCTTATTTCGGGGACGAAAAAGCTTCTCTTGATGCTCCCTATTTTTTTTGCAATTCTGCGGTATGTTTGGAATTTATATGGCATTCGAATGTGGCAAGATCTTCGTCAATTTTTACAGCCGAGAACCCTAACTGGTCATGAAAACGATAGTATAATGACTTTAAGGCGGTGAAATCTGTTGGGAACCCTTCTTGTTGTATTGCCACTAGTGTGCTTGTCCTTGTTTTGCCATTTACGCACACATCTTGGGGTTGTTTGTGAAGATAAGCCAGGTACAGACGAACATCGTCAAAGATTTTGTGTTCCCTTAGACGGCTAAGTAAATATCTATTTTCGGAACTATCAATTTAATTGATGGAATGTTTGACTTTAGGTGGGATTAGTGGATCTAAGAAAGTGGGACTGGGCTGATATTTGCACTGTTGTTACTGTTGTTGTTGGAAGTAATGATTTTTGACGGTTTCATTGGAATGCTAATTGTGTATGGGACGGGGTTTAGGGTTGGTCCTTGTACAAAATCTATGTGATTAATACTAGTGTTGTTCTTATTATTACTGCTATTACTGTTTTGAATACTACTACCAATACTTATACTATTATTATTATTACTATTATTGTTATTATTTATACTTTTACTATTATTATTACTATTACTATTATTGTTATTATTATTATTATTACTATTATTATTATCATTGCTACAGTTATTATTATTAGGATGAGTAGGTGGGGGGTGGATTATTGCAGTATGGACAAATTTATTAATATGAGGATGATTTAAATAGCCTGTATTTTTTTCAGGATCACATATAGAAATAGGTTGGTAACTAGAAGTGGAAGTAGGGAGTTTGAAAGTGGGTGCAATTTCGTAGGTGTATGATTTGTTTTTATTGAGGTTATAAAATGAATTTGGCGCAATTTTTAAATTAAAATTAGGATTATTATTCTTAATATTACTCTTACTTTTAATACTAATATATCTAGTTTTAGTGTTACTTTTACTTATATTTATATTTATAGAACTACTTTTATTGTCATTCTTACTTTTCCAATGCGATATTTTTATGTTACCCCAAACAAAGACTTCTTTTTTGGAAGCTGTGGAGAAAAAGAACTATTCATATTTCACAGGAAATTCAATTTTGAAACAGCTATATGAAGATTTTCTTTTTCTTAATTTACGAGGTATAATTTTTTGACATTGAAAGTTTGTTATACCAAACTGGACACTAAAATATTCTCTTAACCATGATTCGTCAGTTTCAAGTGGAACACCCAAATAAATTGCTGTTTCATTACTTGTAGATAATGGTGTCGTGATATTTTTGTTTTTGTTAGTTTCGTTCATTTTGATTTTATTTTCCCTTTCCATTTTCTTAGTTTTTTTTATATGTTTATTGTGCCTGTTTTCACCCTCTGGAGTTATTGTTTTATTGATCGCTTCTAGTCGTTCAATACGATCACTCCACTCAGATTCCGTCCAGGATGTGTTAAATTTAATCACCCGTGGCTTATCTCTGTTTTGTGACTGAACTTCTTCAGAAGGTAAATTTAAGGTATTATTAAGAGATTTTTGAGACTAGGAGATAATGATTCGACATCTAAGATCTCAGTCATAAGCGATGATGTCTTTGGTTTAGGTGAATTACTGAAATTTCATAAACAAGGCTCTGAATTTGAATTTATGTAATTGAATTTTAAATGTAATTCTTCTATTAATATGACTATGTCATTTAATTTTGATAATTCATTATTCAAGGCAGTATTTTGTACAATTTCATTGCAAGCAATTGGTTCTATAGGGAGCTTCAGTAAGGATTCCAATTTAGTGTTTAGTGCATCTTGATTAAATGTCAGATTATTAATCGAAATCCGCATCTCACTGATTGATTGCATCATCAAAATGGTTCGCCATTTTATCCAGTCTATCACTTATTGACGATGATAATGAATCTGTCATCAAATCTATTTTACGAGCTGCCGTAGACAATTTTACATTTGATATTTTAATTGGAATACTATCAAAAGCTTTGGCCATATCAAGTAAAACCATCTTTTTCTTCACATAGATTTGTAACACCTTTAACAATGCTGTCATGCATCGCTTTAAGCAATGAGTGAGTATTCTGACAGTCACTACATATAAAAAATTCTTGTAGTGAATGATGATGTAGATCTCTGGAAGCGCCAATACAAGCGCCATGCAACTTACGGTTGCAAAAACCTTTACAATTAACCCACTTATATGAGTTATCTAAAGCAGTGCAATGTATCATGTCACATTTATAGTTCATGATGGTACGAGTATAAAATATTGTGTAAATAATTATATAATGTTAACTTAATGAAAATATTTTAATCCAATTCAATAAATAAAAAGTTTAAAATGCTGTATATAGGTATATATATTTATATTAATATATTAAAAATATATGTAGTAACAAATTAATTAGGAATTATATATATATATTTTTATATGTATATTGTTTTGTTATTATTTATTTGGGTAATATAAATATAAAATTTGGCAAAAAAAATTTTAATATAAGTTGCGTTTATTTGCACAATGAGAAATAAATCAAAAAAACACAAACTACAAAAGGTAAATAATTAAAATATATAAAAAAAGCACAAACGTATGGTAAATGCACTTTATATTCATATATATATATATAATATTTAATGTAATAATTAATTAGGTCAAATTATGCACTTGCACTAATCTTTTTTTTTTTAGCTTTATATTTTTTGTAATTTGATACTTTTTAATTAATTAAGGTAAATGTACTTATAAAATTATTACTTCAATATATAAAAAAAGCAATTATTATTATTATTATTTTTTTTAAATTTTATTGAAATGAATTGAATTTTAATAATTAATTATTTGTGGAGCGGAATAAAACACGTCCGAACAGTTCAACAGTTTAATTAATAGTTCAACAGTTTAATTAAATATGCATGCGATAACTGTGCAAACAATGGAATTAAAGTGGTAAAATAATAATGATTTTAAAATAAAAATCGAAATTGAAAAATAAATTTTGTTAGACAAGTTCACAATAAAATTGATAATGTTAATGCAGTAGTTAAACCTAATGAAGTGTCTATTAATACAGAGATAAATAAAAAAATGCCGGCCACGCAGCCGGACTACTGATCAGTAATTTTATAATTAGGGCTTTTTTTAAATTCAACTACTGTAAATGCATATTTGGAGTATATGTTACACCCTCTAGCCGCAGAAATTAAAATTATAACAACTGTGATTTTATACTACTCTACTAATTACTACCTTTTCAAATGCGACATTAAACCTAATTTTTGAGGCTTATTTACTATTGGCAATCACATTTTAAAAATTAACATTTTATATATTTTAGTATTCAGCGCCTCTAGAGGTAGAAAATTGAAATACGGTTTACATCGGACGGACAGACGGACGGACAGACAGACAGACAGAAAAGCGTTAACAAAATTTTTTTTTTTTTTAATCACTAAAATGAAAAAATAATACTTTTAATAATATCAGTTAATCTGACATTTTAAAATATACACCGGTGAAAAAAAATTAAGAGATAAAGTTGATCCGGGATTTTTAAAATTTAATAGGATTGCAAATTGCAACAAAAAGAAATGGTATAGTCGCAGTTACATATTAAAGTGCTGAAGTTGCTGAACAACTTAAAGGATTAACAAAAAAAACTTTTTGCTAATATAAAGTGAAAGTACAAAAAATGAAAAATCCAAAAATGATAATACTAGTATTAAATGTTAAATGTTAAATACTCAGATGAGGTTGTAATACATAATATAAAAAACAAACAAAATTAACATTTTGAAGAAAGTGAAATAGAGGTAATTAAAACAATAGAGTGCGGAGTGCCATAAAATAAAAGGGACTTATAATGTCATAATTGGAGTAAATAAGGATACAAAATAAATTCAAGACAATAAACTTCAATTTATTTTTAAATTTATTCAAATTACTGTTTTATTACCACATAAATAAATCAATTATAGATATTATTTTATAAGAAAGCTCTATGATGAATTTTCCATATAATTCGGAATTTTAGGTAATCTTTCCATTGAAATTTCTATGTTGAATTTTCTGAAAAATAAATTAAAAAGTTGTTGACTTATCTTAATAAATTTATAATTATTTTTTTCAACATCATAACTGGATCATTTTTTACATTTTTTTATCAATTTCGGTCCCCGAAAATGAACAAATGTTATCCAAAACATGTATATGTGTTGGTGATAGTTCGCTTTTTAAATGATTTTTACTCCTTTACGAAATGTTTTAAGCGGTCATCACTTTTGTGCTATATAATGATACCCTATTTTCTTGGGTTTATAGTATACTATTCGATATTACATTTTTTAAATAAAAGTTAAGATATTTTGTTATTCAACGATTAGCTATCCTTCACTTGGTTGTAGTTCATTTTTGGTAAAGATTCACAAAATTAAATAAGATTAAAAAAATTACATTTTAAAACTTCTTTATAATTATATGTTACCCCCCCTAGCGGGATATATTGAAATTATAGCAGCTGTGAGTTTGTACTACTACTGACTACGTTTCAGATGCGGTTTTCAAATTTTATCAACATTAATGAATACGCTTTGATATTATATAACCCTTGTATAAATGTGAAATACTGTTGTAATTGTTTATCAATTATTGAAATTGGATAAATACTTTCTATGCCAAAATATTTCTTTCTTTTATTCATTGGAATTAAATATGCTTCATATATTATTTTTTAATTTCAATTACTACTGTAGATGAAAGCTAAAAGGATTAACTCATTACAATACTTTACTTACTTTTTACTTTCATGTATTGGTTTTGGAGATTTAGTATAATCTCCATTGCCATTCGCTACGTCAACAACCCACTTTTATATAATGTATATTTAATATCAAATTTTACCGACAGAAATGAAAATTTCGTGGGTAAAACTAGATAGTTTTTGTCTTCATATATTTCGTTATGTATGAAAATTTAATTTCTATATTCTAAATTGTAATACCCCATTCTCTCAAATTATTATTGTTACTCAAATTCTATTGAGTTATTTATGATTAAGACCAATGACAGAAAAATTTTAAAGTTGTTGTTAAACATTTCTTTCCAAATTGGTTGGAAATGTGCTAAAAATGTATTAAAAATTCGAATTTATCACTATTTGCCGATGATACAGCTATTTACATCTGCAGAGATTAAATTTTTTAAAGTCTAAACCAAATCCAAGAACATATAGATTATAATCTATAAGTAAGTAGATGGTTGGCTAAAAATGAATAAGCTAAAAATAAATTTATATATATGGTGTCAATAATAATGTTGAATGTCCAGATCTGAAAATTGATAGGAACAATATTGAAAAAGTTAAAGTAATATAATATCTTGGAGTATATATTGCCAATAAATTAAAATTTGATAAAAATGCAGATGTAATATGTAAAAAAAATGCAAAAAAAATTAGTTTATTAGATAAAATTCGTAGTAATTCATACTTTGTATGCCAAAATATTTATTTCTTTTATAGCTTTATAATTAAGATTCATTGCATTGGAATTAATAATGCTTCGTACATTTTTTAATTTCAATTACTACTGTAGATGAAAGCTAAAAGGATTAACTGATTACAATACTTTACTTATTTTTACTTTCATGTATTGGTTTTGCAGATTTAGTATGATCTCCACTGCCATTCGCTACGTCGCTCGCATCCCTGTAAATGAAGAACACACTTTTATATATGTATATTTAATATTAAATTTTACGGACAGAAACGAAAATTTCTTTGGTAAAAGGCTTCTAATTTATTATCTATTAATTAGTTCCATTTATGCTCTTTTTACTTTCCCTTTTATGAATTTACAATTCTTATATATACAGTACCCCACCATTGAATTATTCATAGAAATTTGATAATTTTAAGGATTCTAAAGGTAGTGTTTTAATTTTTGTTTGACCTAAACAGATATATAATAAGGAGGTATTTTCTATACATGTCTATGCGTAAAAGGGCGATTCTCAATTTCTAGTGAGGTCATAATAATGTGTATAAATAAATATGGTCAAAAGTGCATTATTTATCATAATCAAATTGACTCGTGATCGAGTTAGTTCTATACAGTTTTTAAAGTGAGTGGTGAAATTTTATTAAGTAATTTTTTAAGTAATATGAAGTAATTTTGTAAATTTTATTATGCCGACATATCAGAAATTGTTGGAATTTCCAAATCCTCAGTAGCTAATATTTCAAAAAACTGCGTAGATCAACTGATTCTATAACTATAATGTATAATGGATATAGATATTGAGAGAATAAACGTGGAAACTGTGGCAAACAAAGGAAAACAATACCGAGAACTGATAGGAAAATCATTCAGAAAGCCTTACAAGAGCGCAATGCACCAGCTCGTGCAATTTTAAAAGATCTGAATGAAGCTGGTATCCAAGTATTCCTCAGAACTTTACAGAGACGATTTAAAGAAAATAATTTGTCGTGTGGGCGACCTGCGAAAAAGTGACAAAAGTAATGATCCAACGGAGATTATATTGGGTAATTTAATTGACCGATAATGCAGTTGCATAAGAATTATCAGTGTGACTATTGCAGTAAGCAGTCACTTTATTTAACATAATCGGGTTTCATATGAATCAGTATTATGAAAATTATAAAATTTTATTAAACATCAATTTTTCTTAGGTCATATTTAGTGATGAATGCTGGTTGGAAGTGATGATGCAGACCACAAAATTTGTATGGAGGAAACCCTCTGAGAAGTACGCACAGGATTGTATGCTTCGTACAGTAAAACATCCGCCTTCAATTATGATTTACCAATTTATTTTGTTGAACGTGCTGAGTAATGTCCTTCAACCTTATTTTGACACCCTACAGCATGCTAAGGAGGTTTATGTATTCATGCAGGATAGTGCTCCTTGACATTCATCCAGACCTAGCTGGAAATTGAAATTCGCTGGAAATTGAAATTTTGCCGAGGCCAGACAATTCACCGGATTTAAATCCGTAGGGAAGGAGGTCTGTCAAAAGAACATTTCCACAAAATCGCCTCATGTAGAACTTAGGTATTCTAAACGGGAATTCGAAACGGCAACGGGTAAAGGGAATTCTCATATAATATTTTTTAGAAAAATATATGAAATGGTAAATATAGGTAAAAACGATTTTATTAATTATTTTTTCTTCTAAGATTATTATTCCAGGAATATACATATATATAAACAATATAATAAGCTAAAGGTTTACAGTAGGAGCAACAATACTATCGAGGAATTGAAGAAGAACATTGAAGTTGTCTCAAAAAATGACGATGGAATTCGTCTTACAATAAAAAATTGTTTTAACAGTATGCAAAAAAGAATAAAAGAAGTATTAAAAGCTAAAGGAGGCAGCAAATACTAAATATTGAGACATTTTTCTTTTTGTAATATTTATTTAAACAATAATGTAAAAATAAATTTAACATTTTAAATTTAAAAACAATCTATTATTTACTGTTTCATTTCCTAAAATAAAAATATTTTTCAAAAAAATTTCATCGGTCATAATTCAATGGCGGGGTACTATATATACATATATATATATATATATGAAAGGTTCACCTGGCCATAACTATTATACGGCTTGACCAATTGAGCTCAAATTTGTAAGTTAAGCTCGTGTCTTGGTGCCCTAATATAATGACAGGAAGCCGCATATACTAAAAAACTCATGTGGGGTATCAAATGCAAGGTCTTGAAAGTATATCTCAATAGTCCGGGGGCCCCATCATACAAAAAATCATGTGGGTTATCAAATGAAACGGCTTGAAAAATACATCATGTCGGGTAGTCCGTGGTACACCTTCGGTTATACGGGGGCCCAAAAGTGGCTCATGTGCGGCCCATTATACGAAAAAATATGTGGGGTATCAAATGAAAGGTTTTTAAAAGTACATCTCAATAGTTCTAGTCCGTGGGGCATACTGCGTTACACGATTGCCTAAAAGTGCGTCATGTGGACCCATTGCCATGTGGCGTATCAAATAAAAGGTTTTGGAGTATAACACGTTGGGTAGTCGGTGGGGCACATTTCGGTTATACGGGGCCCAAAAAAGGGTCATGTGGGGCCCATCATACAAACAAATGATATAGGGTATCAAATGAAAGATCTAGAAGAGTACATCTTTAAGAGCGTAGTCCGTGGTTCAAGTGAGCCCAAAACCTTTGCCATGTAGGTCCCATCATAAAAAAAACATGTCGGGTATCAAATGAAAGGTCTTGCAGAGTACATCTCGTTGGGTAGTCGGTGGGGCAACGTGAGTCAAGTGTGGTGCACAACCTGCGTCATCTTAAAAATAGTTGTCGGCTACATAAGGAAGTACAAATTGCGAGCCATGAGGAGCTTAAACAAATCCAGTCCAAGTTGTCAAAGTATTTCAAATTTAAAAATGTCTTTTTGGTAAATTGCTTTAAAATAAATTATCGGCCAAATAAAAGAAATTATCGGTCAATTAAATTTTTAGTCAAATAAATAAATATTTGACCGACTAAAAAGTATGAAATAAAAAATATAAATTCAAAAAGGTTTTTTAAATATACTTTCCCTTTAAAGTAATATTCTACTAAAAAGTAATAAACAAGCATATAATACCATATCAAGGTATTTTTCTGTGGAGCTTGAGTAACGGTCAACAATGGTAAGGGAAAGTAGACCTTATCAGAATTAATGACATTTATAAGGAGGTCTATAACTTACCCTCACTACTGCTGACCGTTACTCAAGCTCCACAGGTTTTTGTACAAATTTGTACAAAGTTGACAACAATTGAACTTGATTTGATTATTTACATAAATGTGTTGCAATAACATTTACATAAGATATCACGTATACTCAATCGTTCTTAATATCATTGTAGTAATAGTATAGCAAACTATAAAATTTAATATAGTCAAAGAGTTGAATTTAATTAGGCAAGATAAAACAAATCAATAAAACTCTACCAGCGAAAAAGTATTTTTTCCTAATTCCAAATTTTATTATTTTAATTTTACACTGAACTTAAAAGAGAACCAGCTGTCGTCGTTGATTTTGTATGGTTTCAAGTTTTATGAATTTTAAAACAACTGTTAATTAAAATAACTGTGAATTATTAATAAAAAATGAATAAAACATTAATTGTAAGAAATTGAATTCTTATTAAGCGGTTCTACAATTATTGTTCATATATTTTAGATAGCAAATTTATACCTGCTATTGCTATGTATACATTTTTATTATTTTACATGAACATGTGTTTGTATGGTTTCAATTTTTAATTTATTTATAATATTTTATACCTTGTTATGGTAAATAAATATTGAATTAAAATAATAATAATTATATAATTAAAATTAATTTCTTTAGTAAATTAGATCCTTAATTATATACATGAATAACAAATAAACATAAATATTGAAAGAGTTCGGACATGTTTTCTTAACACTCTATAATAATTCAATAAATACGTTAAAAATAGATTAATAATAATTAAATAACGCGAGAAAACTATTAATTGTACCTTTGGTTGCGGAAGTATTTTACATTTAAAATATATATACATTGGCAAAATATGAAACTAAAGCAATTTACATGAATAACAATCGGAAATATGCATGTGATAACTGTGCAAACAATGGAATTAAAGTGGTAAACCGTACACCAAAAGATAATACAGCTTTCTGAAATAATAAGTAAATTATTTAGAATAATAATGATTTTGAAATAAAAATCGATAGTGAAAAATAAATTTTGTTAGACAAGTTCACAATAAAATTGATAATGTTAATGCAGTAGTTAAAACTAATTAAGTGGCCATTTATAGAGAGATAAATAAAAAAATGCCGCGCAGCCGAACTACTGATCAGTAGTTTTATAATTATGGGCTTTTTTTAAGTTCAACTACTGTTTTGAAATGACTCTAAAATATAATTTAAAATATAAATTCTCAAAATTTTACTGTGTACTCACGCACTCAAGTTGATTCATTGAAATTATAATTATTTTGTTATAGTAATTCCCGCCAAAAATTATATTAAGTCGAGTATTATAAGATTAATTATTTAATTTTTATTTTCTATATTATCAATATTAATTTACTCTTTCTTTTAAAATTCGATTAATCAATTTGTGTGCGTGCATATTTCTAGTTATCTTATTGTTAAATTCTTTTCTCATATAAAATTATAATTTGTGTAGAGATAAGTAATTGCACTTATTATAAAATCACTCTTATTTCGTTCATAGAGCCAGATAGTCGTGCGGTATTATATTAAAAATATAAAAAAAATCAGTAAAATTAGTACAAGTCGTTCATTTAAAATTTAAATAAATAATTAATTTAGTACAAATCGTTCATGTAAAATTTAAATAAATAATTAATTTAAATTAAAATCTAAAACGGATAATATTAAATAAATTTAATAAACATATTAAAAAAATCGTGGTAATTAGTTCAAATCTTTGGTTGGTGCAATTACTTCGATCTACACAAATTAGCTTCATACAGTTTTTTTTGTTTCAATTAAAAGTACAGTCGAACAATATTTTCTTGTAGTTAAAATTAAAGTAAAAGCTGCAAATAAACTTTGTTAATTAATTAACCAACCAACAATAAACTTTGTTAATAAATCAAATAAAACATTTATTCATTATAAATTAAAAAATAAATAAATTTAAAAGTGATTATTATTTGATCTAACTTCTGGTCCTTCAAAATTATAAGATCTGGTAGAACATTCCAGAACATTTTTGGTCCAAATTCGAACCGGATAAAGACGCGAATTCAAGTTAAAAGTTAAAATTTGTGTAGAGTTAATTGAACAGTGAAAAACATAGTTAATTGTGTAGTAAAAAACATTTGAAAAAAAAAAACATTGTCTGCCATCGTTATCATTTCAACATCTTCATCAATCAACAATCGTTATTATCATCAATCAATATACAGAAATTATCGTGGATCATCATTACAGAAAAAACAAGTTAATTAGAGTTATATTGACAAAAAGTAGTAAGTATATTTTTCAGTATTTTACTAATCAAATTGAATATAAAGTCATTATAAAAAGTGCTAAAAAGGATCATATATGTACATACATTATATCTACATATATATATTAACAAAAAAAAACCATAATTTACAAAATTTGCAAAACTTAGTTGCTAACCAAATTTATTTAAAAGAAATTTCAATACAAATTCAAAAGTCTAAAATTCTATTGATTTATGTATGTGTGACACTGAGAGAAAAAAATTGGTATGGTTTTAAATATTAGTGCATGAAAATTAATATACTTCTATGCATACGCAAACGTTTCAAATTTAATATTGAAATTTAAAAAAAAGGGCACACTGAAAGAAAAAAAATATATAAAAAATGTATTGGTCTTTTAAAAAAAAAAATAGGAAACAAAGTTATTGGTACCACAAAATTTATATAAATGTATATGTGACTTTAAAAATTTAAAAATTTAATAGTGACCTCAAATATATGTACTAATACTATTGTTTTGTAAATATTTTATTAAAATATATTGACTATAAAAAATTATAAAATCTATTGACAAGCTGAAAGTGAAAAAAAAAATTTATATCCAATATTTAGCCATATCGTTGTATCACATACCGGGTGCTTTACTAATTTACGATATTAAATTAGTTATTTAAGCAATTAGTGCGCATGAGTTAAACCAAATATAAATTAGAATATTTAAACCAAATCAAAATATTAATTAAAAATATTTTTAAATTCGACTAAAATTATTCATTGTTCGTGTCAATCTGTATTTCGGAAATAATACTTAAAAAAAATTTAGATAGTCACGTTTTATTTGGTTTACGATATTTGAATAACAATAATTAGTAAAATGCAATCATTAACAGTTCGTCGCGGTCGCGTAAAAGGCGCGTTAACTCGCATTCTCGCGTATGCTACGGATATTCCCGTTGAGGCAACAATGACAGATATCGATTTAAAAAGACAAAAACTTGAGGAAGTATGGTCAGATTATCATAATATCGATCAGGCGATGATCGAGACCGCAGCTGACCCGAACACAATTAACGACGCTGATTTAATAGAGTTTGAAGAAAATTATTATCAAACTATGAAACTATTAAACGATCACATTAATAATCTTTCACGTCAAGAAACTTATAATACCACCGCTCAAGCATTAAATAATACAGCAGCCATAAACGCATCATCATCAGAAATTCGCACTGAAAGACAATTACCCAAAATCCATATTAAACCGTTTTCAGGTGATTTAACAGAATGGGACACATTCCGCGATCTTTTTATTAGCACGGTCCATAGTAATCAAAATTTGTCACCATGTCAAAAATTTTATTATTTAAAAAGTTTTTTAGTTGGCGAACCTTTCAATCTGTTAACCCATATTTCAGTGACGGATACCAATTACACAGAGGCATGGGAGAAGCTGGACAAGCGCTACAATAAAAAGGGTCACATTGCCACCGCACTTGTTAAAAAATTTATCAATTTATCTAGCTCAACTCAATCAAGCTATAGTGTTTTACGAAAATTAGTTGATAGTGTGGATGAAATTATTAGAGGTTTGCGTGCGTTAGGTTCGGAAGCCGAAACCAGGGATATTTGGCTCATTCATTTATTACTAACAAAGCTAGATTTCGAAGCTTATGCTTGGGCTAAGTTAACTGTTGATAATCAATACCCGAAATTTGCTGAGTTCCTTGAATTCCTTGAGAAGAGATGCGATATCTTAGCAACCAGTTATTCCACTGATAGGCATCGCAAATCATCAACTAACACGCCACGTACTGGTCCACAAAATTCTACTAATTTTAAAAGCTTTCATACCGCTGCTAATACTGTACCATCCTGTTTGAAATGTCAATCCGCTCATGAACTGTATCAATGTACTATCAATTGTTTTAATTGCCTGCGGGCTGGTCATCGCTCAACGTTTTGTCGCTCACTCAACTCATGTAAGCAGTGTCATAGTCGACATCACTCGTTACTTCATCTCGCAACAAATCTCACTCGTACATCATCATCATCAACACCAACATTATCGTCATGAAATCGACAACGAACGCCTAACACCCCAAATACACCGAATGGTACACCGACGGAGACCTCTACTCCAATTCGCTCAAACCACTCAACATTTCACTCGAGACACTCCTTGAAAATTTATCATTCCACTCATCCAGTCGCAACTACTCAAGTTCGGACTTATTTACCAACAGCAGTGGTAAATACATTAGATAGATTTGGAACGAAACACTCTGTTCGTATATTGCTCGACTCCTATGCTGCTCGAATCACAACGTTACATTCAACCGTTCACGATGAACTTGGGTTAAAACACTTTTGGGAATTAGAAGAAGTCACCTCTCACTCGCAGCTCTCTGAAGACGAACAATTCACAGAACACCATTTTGCTTCCACTAATTCTAGGTCTTCAGATGGAAAATATGTAGTTGAACTTCCATTTAAAATTAGTGAGCTCAACTTCAGAAATACTCTAGCCGGTGCCATTAGTCGGCAGAAATCAATGGAAAGAAAATTCGCTCAAAATTGTACACTCAAGCAAAGATATTCTGAATTTATGGCTGAATATCATAATTTAGGGCATATGTCGCTGATTCCTTCCAATGAACTCAACATCGCATCGAACAAGTGCTATTATATACCTCATCACGCGGTATTCAAAGAGGAAAGTAGTACCACAAAACTTCGTGTAGTGTTCGATGGATCATCCAAACAGGGTCATGAATTGTCACTCAACGAAACACTTCATATAGGTGCTCCAATTCAACGCGATCTATTTTCTGTTTGCTGTAGATTTCGTCGCCATAAATATTGCTTTTCAGCGGATATTCAGCAGATGTTCCGCCAAATTTGGGTCGCTGAAAAACACCGTGATTTCCAAAGAATTGTGTGGAGAGACGATGTTACCAACCATTCTCACATTATCGTCTTAATACGGTTACATATGGTACATCCCCAGCACCATTCTTATCAGTACGAACCCTTATACAACTCGCGAAAGACAACGAATCAAAGCATAACGATATATCTGATATCATCTTAAATGATTTTTACGTTGACGACATACTCTCGGGTGCAGACACCATTAATGATCTTTCTGACGTTCACAAAAAATTAGTGTTGGTTTTATCATCAGCAGGGTTCAACCTGCGTAAATGGAGTAGTAACTGCGTGCCGTTTTTGGAATCAATACCCGAAGATCAACGAGAGGTATCACCAATATCACTTCAAGAATCTGGGTCAATTAAAATTTTGGGTTTGCGTTGGTGTCCCGTCGATGATTATTTCTCATACAAAATCGTCTTGCCCGAATCGTTCCGAATAACTAAACGTTCAATGCTCTCGGAAGCAGCTCGTGTGTTCGATCCGTTAGGTTTTCTCGCTCCGTCAATTGTGTTAATTAAACTTATGTTTCAAGAACTTTGGTGTCGTAAACTAGATTGGGATGAATTGCTACCCGACGATTTAGCAAAACGATGGACATTATTACGTTCCGAAATATCAAAATTCCAAGACATAAAAATTACCCGTCGTACTTGGATATATAATAGCGTTGAATTTCACGGTTTCTGTGACGCGTCGCAAAAGGCATACGCCGCCGTGATGTATTGCCGTAGTCGAGATAACGATAAAATCCACACAGTTTTAGTTACCGCAAAAACTAAGGCCGCTCCGTTAAAACAAATTAGTCTGCCGAGACTTGAACTTTGTGGTGCCGTTTTATTAGCCAGATTATTTAATAAATTATTAGTTTCGTTCCAGAATAAAGCTTTAACATTCTATGCCTGCACGGATTCACAGTTAGTGCTGAATTGGTTGTCTTCACCACCAAGACGATGGTCAACATTTATAGCCAATCGACCTTCTGAAATTTTGACCATTGCTCCACGTCAACGTTGGTCTCATGTTCGTTCAGCACAGAATCCAGCTGATTGTGCTTCTCGTGGATTGCTGCTAGCTGAACTTATTGAATCGAAAATGTGGTGGGAAGGTCCTGAATGGTTGCGCAAATCAAGATCTGATTGGCCGTCAGAAGTTGCGCCATCAGCTGTCGACGAACTATTATTAGAAGAGCGTAAACCAGATTTTAGCACATTGTTTAATTATATCGCGGTTACTGACAACCATATGTTAACCGACTTGATTTCAAAGGTTTCGAATTGGTCGAAGTTATATCGCACGGTTGCTTATTGTTACCGTTTTTGTCACAACCTTAGGAATCAAAATAATCGTATGTCTTATTCGTTGAGCACTGCTGAAATAATAAAAGCGAACACATATTGCGTCCAATTCGCCCAACGCTCCACTTATTCCGATGAATTTTCTCGTCTAATTAACCAACAACAACTATCATCTAGCAGCTCGTTGCTGAAGCTTAATCCGTTTGTTGATTCCGACAATGTACTACGTGTTGGTGGACGCATTAGTCGTACAGAATTGCCATACTCGGCCAAACATCCGATTATTTTACCAAAAGCCCATTCCGTCACCCATTTAATTATCAAGTACACACATGAGACACATTTACATGCTGGAACTTCTAGTCTGTGTTTCAATATTGGATAGTCGGTTGCCGTAATTTAATTCGTAAATTAGTACATAATTGTGTCATTTGTTTTAAACAGCGTAGATCTACTAGTCAACAACTTATGGGTGAACTCCCTGCCCAACGGGTTCAATCTACTAAGCCATTTACTTGCGTCGGTATTGACTACGCTGGTCCTATAACTTTAAAAATTTGTCGCGGCAGAAATCCCAAATATACTAGGGCATATCTTTGCTTATTTGTTTGTTTTGCTACTAAAGCATTACATTTAGAATTAGTTACTGATCTAACCACTGATACCTTTCTTGCAGCTCTAGATCGCTTCTGTGCTCGTCGTGGAAAATTTCCTCAGATAATGGTACAAATTTTCAAGGTGCTGCTCGTAAATTAAATTAAATGTACCAGCTGCTTACATCACAACATCATCATGATATAGTAATGGATCACATAAGTAAAGATAATATCACGTGGCAGTTCATCCCTCCAGCCTCGCCACACTTCGGTGGATTGTGGGAAGCAGGAGTAAAATGCGTTAAGACCAACTTGAAAAGAGTTATTGCTAACCACATCTTAACATTTGAAAAAATGTATACACTTTCAACACGAATAGAATCCATTTTGAATTCACGACCATTAGTCGCAGTTGATGATGCTGATGTTGATGTACTAACACCCGCTGCCGGTTTGCTGAAAGAAATCTTTTAGGGTGGGCCGGGATGTTTTGAAATGACTCTAAAATATAATTTCAAATATAAATTCTCAAAATTTTACTGTGTACTCACGCACTCAAGTTGATTCATTGAAATTATAATTATTTTGTATTAGTAATTCCCGCCAAAAATTATATTAAGTCGATTATTATAAAATTAACTATTTAATTTTTATTTTCTATATTATCAATATTAATTTACTCTTTCTTTTAAAATTCGATGAATCAATTTGTGTGCGTGCATATTTCTAGTTATCTTATTGTTAAATTCTTATCTCATATAAAATTATAATTTGTGTAGAGATAGTAATTGCACTTATTATAAAATCACTCTTATTTCGTTCATAGAGCCAGATAGTTGTGCGGTATTATATTGAAAATATAAAAAAAATCAGTAAAATTAGTACAAGTCGTTCATTTAAAATTTAAATAAATAATTAATTTAGTACAAATCGTTCATGTAAAATTTAAATAAATAATTAATTTAAATTAAAATCTAAAACGGATAATATTAAATAAATTTAATAAACATATTAATTAAATGTTGGTGCAATTACTTGGATCTACACAAATTAGCTTCATATAGTTTTTTTTGTTTCAATTAAAAGTACAGTCGAACAATATTTTCTTGTAGTTAAAATTAAAGTAAAAGCTGCAAATAAACTTTGTTAATTAATTAACCAACCAACAATAAACTTTGTTAATAAATCAAATAAAACATTTATTCATTATAAATTTAAAAAAAAATAAATTTAAAAGTGATTATTATTTGATCTAACTGCTGTATATGTTACACCCTCTAGCCGCAGAAATTAAAATTATAACAAATGTGATTTTATACTACTCTACTACTTATATATTTTAGTCTTCAGCGCCTCGTATACGGTTACTGGTATCGTATTCTACTTTTAAATACCTTTTCAACGATTAATCAAACTTCATTTTTGGAGCACATTTGCTATATAAAATTACAGTTTTATTCTGAAAAATTATGTTTTGGAAAAATGCAAATACCGGCCGAATTTTAAAATTCTATCATTTACATCTGGTTCTCAATAAATCAAGCTTTCTATCGGTGGGTCTATCATAAACTTGTGTGTACCTATGTGAAATAACTGGTTTTTATTGTTTACATCGGACGGACAGACGGACAGAAGCATTAATTATTATTATTATTATTATTATTAAAGCTTATAACACCCACTAATTATAATTAAAATTTTACAAGTAGTAATTAATATAAATAAAATTTAGTAATTAATATAACTCAAATACTTCAATTAATTCAAAATGTTACTATTTAATAATTCAATTAATTCAAAATATTACTAATAATTCAATTAATTCAAAAATGTTACTAATTCATTTAATTCAAAATAGTGAAAAATTTAATAATTAGATTGCGTAAAAGCCTCCCCCAGGATTTTCCAGTTTGTTTTATTTTGTGCCTCGTCCTTCCATTGGCTGCACATAGCATTTATTTCGTCGGCCCATCTTTTTCTTTGTCTGCCGACTTTTCTTTTGCCACTTGGTTTACAGTTGGTTAATATACTTGTCCATCTTCCATCATTTAATCTAGCTACATGTCCAGCCCATCGCCATTTTAGATCCTTCGAACGCTTTATTACATCAACTATTTTAGTTTTCTTCCTGATAGTCGTATTTTTCGTCCTTGTACGCCTACTTATTTTAAGAGTTGCTCTTTCCATTGATCTCTGGCAAATTTGTAATTTATTCATATTTCTAGCTGTAAGTGACCATGTTTGAGCTCCATACGTTAGTATTGGTAAAATAGCGATATCGAAAATATATTTTATGTTTTCATTATTTATGTTGTTGTTCAAGAGTCTTTTCATGTTCCAGTATTGTCTCCATGCGTTAGTAATTCTTCTATCTATCTCTTTGTTTTGTCTATCTGCAAATGAGACCGTTTGTCCTAGATACACAAAGTCTTCAACTCTTTCTATAATTTCTCCTTCCAAGTATATTTCTGGCATATTAAAGTTTGTCATGATTTTGGTTTTCCCTTTATTTAATGTAAGACCAATTTTCTTACTTTCTTCTGTCAATTCTAATATCATAGTTTTAGTTTCTTCAAAATTTTTACTAAATAAAGATATATCATCTGCAAACCTTAGATTATTAACTTTTTCATTGTTAATGTTAATACCAAAATTATTCCATATGAGGTTCTTAAATATTTCCTGTAGTGTTGCTGCAAATAATCCTGGTGATAATGGGTCACCCTGTTTAACTCCTCTGTTTACATTAAAGTATTGACCATCATCTTCTAATGTTATTTTAGCTTTACAATTACTATAAATATTATGTAGTATTCTAATATATTTATCATGTATATTTTGTGCTTTCAATGCTCTCCAGATAAAAACTTGTTCTATACCATCAAATGCTTTTTGGTAGTCAATAAATGTTATAGCTAATGGTATTTGGTGTTCAGAACATTTTTCTATGATTTGGTTAATACTGTGTAGATGGTCCGTGGTAGAGTATCCCGATCTAAAACCGGCTTGATCTCTTGTTTGATTTATGTCTAAAGTTGGTAATATTTTTTTAATAAACATTTTGCAAAAATTTTGTATAACGTACTCATCAAACTTATTGGTCGGTAATTTCCAATATCTTTTTTATCACCTTTTTTATATATTAATATAATTTTAGACTGTCTCCATTGAATTGGAATGGTTTCGCTTTCTATATTTTTAGTGAACACCTTTGTTATTATACGAATTATTTCATCATTTCCATATTTTAAATATTCAGCGTTTATACTGTCGCTCCCAGCTGATTTTTCATTTTTTAATTCAGAAATTGCATTAAATATTTCTTTTTCATTAAATGGTTCTACATTATTTATATTCTGTAATTCTGGCATCAAACATAATTTTTGTTGTTCTGATAATGAAGATGAGTATAGTTTTTCATAAAACATAGTAGCTTCTCTTATTATATCTTTTCTACTGGTATATTTTTGTTATTTTTAGATATTTCGCTAATCCATTTTTTCCCTTCATTAAATTTATTCTTAATTTTCTTTAAAGATCCTGTGTCTTTCAATGTGTTTTTTATGATATTATCTTTATATTGTCGAATTTCTTTCTTACTTTCTGTTTTAATTTTTTTAGTTCTGTTTTTTCATTTTCTGTTAATATTTCTTTTTTCCTAAGTTCTTCTCTTTTTTTAATTAGATATAATGTTGAGTTTGATAGCTTGTTTACTTTTGTTTTTCTTGTTTTCAGAATTTTTCCGGATATTTTAATTGTTTTTTCTATTGAATCATACAGTTCTTGGATGTTGTCTATATTATTAATACTATTATTTTCTATTTGATTAGTTAATGATTGGTGATATCTTTCCTTTGTTTCTGGTGAAATTTGTGTTGGTAATATTTTCGGTTGTGGGAATATTCTTTTTTTCGTAGATTTTATACTAAATTTGCTTTTTATTATTCTGTGGTCTGAATCAAATTGGAAGTTGTTTAAAGTCGATAAATCTTTTAAATTTTCTTTCTTATTAGTTAGTATATAATCGATTTGATTCTTAGTTTTACCGTCTGGCGCTAACCAGGTCCACATTTCTTTATTTTTCTTTTTGAATAAAGTATTACCAACGTATAGATTATGTTGCCATATAAATTGTATTAAACGTTCTCCTCTCTTGTTTCTATTTCCATAATTGTAATTACCCATTATTGGTTTTTCACCTATTTTTCTTTTCCCGATTTTACTGTTAAAATCACCCATTATTACCATATAATTGCTCTGGAATATATCTATTGCCTCATCTAATTTTTCATAAAAATTTTCTATTATTTCATCACTTGCATTTTCTGTTGGTGCATATATTTGTATTATTGACATACTTATATTTTCAAATTTTAATTTAAGTGCAATAATTCTTTCATTGAATGCCATTATTTCTTCAATATTTTTCTTTAAATGTTTATTAATAAGTATGGCTACTCCGTAGCGTCCCTTAGTTTCGCCTTTGTAACACAAAATTGTTCCATTTGGTCTTTCAACAATATCTTCACCATATATTCTTACCTCCGAAAGGCCTATTATATCCCATTTTATGTTTGTTAATGCAATATCTAATTCTTCAATTCTTTCTTCATTCCTGTTCTAACATTGTATGTACATAAATATAATGTATCTTTCTTTTTATTAACATTTTTTATATTCTTATTTTTTACTTCAAATTTATCAGAATCCGTGGTATTAGTTTTATTTTTATCATCATTTTGTATTTTATTCGTTTCATTTTTATTTGGGGGGTTCTGGCCGTTATATCTCGCGGGGGCCAACCGTACTGAGATATTTTTGTTAGTTTCCTTAGATCTATTTGCGGTCCTTTGAGCTGTCCTTGGGTCTATGTTTTGTGTGATATTATTTGTTTTCTTTGTTATTTGCTATTTTTTTTTTTTGTATGTGTGTTTCAAGAAATTTTTTAATAGAGGTTTTCATGTTTTGTTTTAGTTTTTTATTGTCTTGTTTATTATTTAATCCTGTATTTATGTTATCTGTTTCATTATTTATTATCTCATCTGTTGATCTTGTACGTTTATTCGATTTGGTGAGATCTCGTCCTTCATTTATTATTTTCTCGTTTATCATTTGTACTATTTCATCGGATATAACTTCGTTATCAGCTATTACCTTTTTTAACATATGCGTTAACGCCTTGATTTTTTAATTCGTTTAAAATTCTTCTTGTTTGTTTTCTTTCATCTGCTACTTCTTTTGGCAGATCATCATTAAAATAGACGATATATGGAAGTTCTTTTAGATTTGCTTTGTTTTCCATGATCATACTTTTCTTTCTATATGTAGTAAGTTTTAGCAATATTGGTCTTATATTTGGATGTGGTAATTTCTTTCCAAGTTTGTATATCGAGTCTATTTCTTCAATGTTTATCGGTATACCAATAGTTTGATTTATCATATCTAATATGGTTGTTTCGAGTTCATTTTGTTTATCTTCGTTTTCAGGTAAACCATATATTAATATGTTTTTCCTTTTTGTTTCTATTTCTATGCTCATTATTCTTTTTTCAAGTTTTCCTTGTTTACTTTTTATTTCTTTGACAGAGTTTTTAATTTCATAGAATTTCGTATCTATTTTTTGATTTGTTTTAGATATTTCATCTTTTAATTCGGTTTTCATATCCTTAATTGCTTGTAATATATTCTCTTCCATTTTGCTTTTTCTGTTTGCTAATATAATTTCTTATCTAACATCTAATATAAGTTATTAGCGAATTTGTTTATTAAACAGAAGCATTAATATAAGGTTTTAATCCATAAAAAGAAATAATAATACAGTTAAGCTGACATTTTAAAAAATAAACCGGTGAAAAAAAATTAAGAGATAAAGTTTATCCGGGATTATTAAAATTAAATAGGATTGCTACAAAAAGAAATGGTATAGTCGCAGTTAGATATTGAAGTGCTGAAGTAGCTGAACAACTTAAAGTATTAACAGGAAAAAAGCTTGTTGACAAATATGAAGTGATGTGACACCGTGTATTTTTTTTGTATAATTATTACCATAACTAAATTAAAAATTAGTAAATGAAAAAAATATAAAAAATTACCTATTTATTTGTTTACGCCCGCGTCCATCTTGATGTTATTTATTTTATTCTGCCGACTTGTCATATGCCAGATGTCAGTCAGCAGACGGCTGAATTAAATTTTTACTAGGCGCTTCGGCCTCTTGATTTTCGGAATAGAAAACAATAGACAACCCTTGTTGCCCTTGTGGGCCACGTTTTCATTACGGAAGTCAAGAGATAACGCGAACGGGGAAACAAAAGAAAATTAAGAATTGTAAAATTTGATTTTTTTTGTTTTTGAAAAGTCGGTAAAAAAATTGGAAGCGGGACGGTCGCAAATGAATTTTTTTTGATATTTTTTGTGTTGATATTTTTGATTTTTATTCTGAATTTTTTTTTTTTAAATCTGTGAGGTGAGTATTTGGGAATAATTAAGATAAAAAAAAAACAATAATTGTGGTGATAATTTGTATGAAAAATTGTGCATTGCAGAAATTTATGGAAGAGAAATAAAAAACTTTGTTTTTGATAATATTTTTAAAAAAACCAAAAGAAAAGAAAATTCAGTAAAGACAAAAACCGAAACCCAAATTTTCCTACCCCCGCGGCTTTAACGTTAAAATTCGGCTAAAGTTCCGTAAACCGCCAAAAAGGCAAATTCCCTAGAAAAAAAATAAAAACCAAGAAGGAGACTTTAAGTATAAAAAAAATAGTAAATCATAAAAGTGTAGAAAAAAAAACCAACCTGATCCGAGCAGAGTAAATAACTTAACCTGCCGGTTCCAGAGGAAAAAATTTTATTGTTAGCGAAAATAACCAATAGAGCAAAAAACCATCAATCCAGCAGCAGCGGCACCAGAAACAACGGATCGACGAGTCAACGATTTTTTTTTCTATTTTTTTTTTAGAATAAATTGTTTTTTTTTTGTGTACCGATTGTGGTGGTCGGAATCATTTTATATTATAAATTATATTTGTTGTGTAATTAGGTACCAAAACGGTTGCTGATTCCGATCCAGGCATGTCGGTAGGGGAAATAGTAGACCAGGTATGTTAAAATCTCTTTTTAAAAAAATGTTTGTGTATAACGCGTAGTTTCTTTTAAATATTTTTATTTATTTTTGCATTGGCTCCGTCATTTTTATTATTGCTAAATTATATTTGGGTAAATTAATAATGAGTAAATTTTCTATTTATTTATTTATTTATTTATTTATTTAGTAGTATATACAATTTAAATGAGTACATAATTTTTTAGAATTTTTTTGGCGTACAGACTACAGACACATTAATTAATTAACTATCTAGAAAACATTGTTTTTTTTTTGTTTAAAACGAAATAGTCGCGTATACAGTTAAGAATATATTAAATTTTTTCACCACTTAAATATCAGAATGATCAAGAATTAAAAATTATATTATTTAAAAAAAAAATCATCGATTTTATTTATTATAATTTATTTGGAATTTAAATTTGTTTTTAGAAAATTCCGAAAATTTTTATTATTTTTGTTAGAGACTAGTTCGCTGCGTTTGGTTTGATTTTTTTTTCTAGCTGGTGAAAATGGCTGGCTGATTTTCCCAAAATTCCCTAGAATGGATCGCCATGGATTGCTGTTCCTTTCTTGTTCCCTTCCTTATGGTGATACTTCTTAAAAATTGTTAAAAATATTCTTTTGTTGGAAATTTTTTGTGGAAGTATCATCAAGTTGTTGTATTGATTGCCGTTTGGATAACTGGTCGACTCACGCCCCATAGACTGAGCAAAGCTGGCAAAAATCAGGAGGAAATCCCAGCGATCCAAGGAGTTCTAGTAATAGAACTTTTGTTTTAGCGTTTTTCTTGTGATGCGCTGTTGGTCACCCTAGAACTGGCGCCAACTTCACTAGAACTCCGAAGCTACCTCCTCCAACCTACATAGAGTTAACAGGTGGTAATTTTTTTTCTCAAAAAGTATCATCCTGTTTCAGTGAAAGTACACAAAATGAAGAATCCAAAAATGATAATACTAGTATTAAATATTAAATATCAGATTAGGTAGTAATATATAATATAAAAAACAAATAAAATTAACAATTTGAAGAAAGTAAAATAGAGGTAATTAAAACAGTAGAGTGGGGAGTGCCTTAAAATAAAAGAGACTTATAATGTCATAATTGGAGTAAATAAGGATACAAAATAAATTCAAGACAATAAACTTCAATTTATTTTGAAATTTATTCAAATTACTGTTTTATTACCACATAAATAAATCAATTATCGATATTATTTTATAAGAAAGCTCTATGATAATTTTTTTTATATAATTCGGAATTTTAGTTAATCTTTCCATTGAAATTTCTATGTTGAATTTTCTGAAAAATAAATTAAAAAGTTGTTGACTTATCTTAATAAATTTATAATTATTTTTTTCAACATCATAACTGGATCATTTTTGACATTTTTTTATCGATTTCGGTCCCCGAAAATGAACAAATGTTATCCAAAACATGTATATGTGTTGGTGATAGTTCGCTTTTTAAATGATTTTTACTCCTTTACGAAATGTTTTAAGATTTAAGCGGTCATCACTTTTTTGCTATAATGATACCATTTTATAGTTTTAAAATTCGGCATATATCCCCATTTTTTGGGGTTTATAGTATACTATTCGATATTAGATTTTGTAAAATTAATATATTTTGTTATTAATATATTTTGTTAATATATTTTGTTATTCAACGATTAGCTATCCTTCACTTGGTTGTCATTTATTTTTGGTAAAGATTCACGAAATTAAATTACATTTAAAAAAATACATTTTAAAACTTCTTTATAATTATATGTTACCCCCTCTAGCGGGATATATTGAAATTATAGCAGCTGTGAGTTTGTACTACTACTGACTACGTTTCAGATGCGGTTTTCAAATTTTAGCAACATTAATGAATACGCTTTGATATTATATAACCCTTGTCTAAAGGTGAAATACTGTTGTAATTTTTTATCAATTATTGAAATTGGATAAATACTTTCTATGCCAAAATATTTCTTTCTTTTATTCATTGGAATTAAATAAGCTTCATATATTATTTTTTACTTTTAAATACTACTGTAGATTAAAGCTAAAAGGAACTGATTACAAATTACAATACGCTACTTACTTTTTACTTTCGTGTATTGGTTTTTCTGATTTCGTATAAGTCAGTTGCAAAAAGAATGCTTCTAAAATACATTCTGAATGCATTCCCGTAGAAGGAAGAAGTCCTGAACATCGGCAGCCCCGATCATCTAAAACGTCCAATACCGTGTGTTGAAATTCTTTCTTCTCATCTTGTTGCTTGCTGAAAACTTGTCATCGTAATTTTTGCTACGACTACATAAATTAATATTCTTTATTATTAATGTTAACATTTTTCGTAATTAATATAAAACAATTTAATAAATCTTTTATATTAATGTGTTACATACATTAAAACTTTATATTTTAATTATTCAAATTAACATTAAAAAGGCCGATGAGGATTTATGCGGAAGGTCTTCCTGGAAAGACCAATGACCAATGAGAATGAGAACAAGGCTATATACGGGTATCACTACGGGACATGATTTACTAAGGAACACGCCTTTAGGTTAGGTTTAACGAATATATCGATCTGTAGAGGCTGCGGGGAGGAGGAGGAAACCATTGAACACCTTCTCTGCTTATGCCCCACTGTCCGCTACAGAAGACTGAAACACTTAGAATGTCACTTTGTACCGGATTTGACGGAGGCAGTTACAACGGGCCCTAGTACAACGGGACCTAATGGCCTCAGTGCGGTGGAGGGCTCTTGGCCATCCTCCTTTTGTCAGGATGTAAAAACTTGATGTATATTATTTTTTTTTGTCTTTTGTCAGGATGTAAAAACTTGATGTATATTATATATATTTATATAAAATTTCAAATATTATTTTTTCTTTGCAATCTCTAGTGAAAAATTTACCTTGAAAAATGATTCAAAAAATTAACTTTTATTTGTTAATTATTTTTGATTAATCTATTTTATTTATGAATATATATTTTTATTTTTATGTTTCTTATTTTGCTTTTAAAAAATTAAAATTAACAAAAAAAAATTAAAAAAATTAATTTTAAAAAATGGGTTCAGCCAGCACGGTTTCACCCATAGTAGAAGAACAAATTTACGGAACTTCTTATATAAATTTTCCAAATTTACAATAATTTTCAAACGGACGCGCGCCCCTTTGGAAATTATTGTAAATTTGGAAAACTAGAGAAATTGCTCATTAGGGAAATTGATTTTAGGGAAATTGATGTAAGGAAATTGCTATTATAGGGAATAGTTTTAGGGAAATTGGTTTTAGGGTATTTGCTATTATGGGAATGATCCGCAAATCAAAAATTTCATTCATAAAATCCCTTATTTCAAAGAAATTATCTTTTTGTAGTGTTATTTTATAGTTTTTAGTATTGTAGCTAATACCATTGCATATATTATATCTTATAGTTGTCTAATCAAGTCATTTTCTAAGTCGTTGCGCTGAGATTTGAATTTTTCTGCAAGAATATTATTAACGAAATTCCGAGTTTGTTAACATTTTTCTCCCATAAAATGTTAATTTATCAATACAAAGATACAAATTGTACTATTGTAATTGTAGAAGCGGCAACATCGTTATATAGTTAAGTAAAAGCTTTACTAATGAATTCACATGTGCTTTCAAAAGAGCTTTAGAAAATATACTGTATTATATTAACCATATATAAAAATATATCGACTTTAATTTTTTTTTTCTTTTATCATCACTTAAATCTAATATTATTATTCTTACATATTTGGAAATGTTATTAAATTATCTATAAAAAAGTAGAAGGTAGTATATTCTTTCATTTCATTGTTTATTAGTTAATAACGATAAATTAAAGGTTATATATTTTTAAACCTAATGCACTATAATTCTATATGTACTTAATTAGCAATAGTCTTTATGTATAACAATATAATTCTTACCAGTATAGTAATTAAATTCCATATTTAGCAAAAAACATATCTATATTAAGATCAAAATCGTAATTAATTGCTATGCTACTATTGCTGTGTTCATTTCGTTGCCTCAGTATGTAAGCGATACATATACATTTTAGTCGTTTTTGAGTTTATTATGCAAATTTACTCAAAAATAAAAACCTTCTATTGACGTTGTCCAAATTAACCTATTCAGTACCGTTCGGAAGATATCATTAAGCATGATGCTACAGCTACATTCTACATACTATTATATGCTTAAATTTAAAGAAACAATCAGTATTTATCTGATTCATAATACATTTTACATTAAAATGGCAAATTGAATTTGATAATTTGAATTGTTCTGTTGTCATTTTATTTACAATTTAGAAAAGTTTTGTTATAAAAATTGCTAATATTTATAATGATTAAATTTTAATATACAATTTGTAGTACAATTTGTAACTTTGTATTGATATATTAACATTTTATGGAAGAAAAATGTGAACAAACTCGGAATTTCGTTAATAATATTCTAGCAGAAAAATTATTATAAGTATATGCATTTTTTTCGTATAATTATAGTTATAAAATTAAATATATTATTTAATATTTTTCTTATTTATATATTAAAAAATTTCAATTTAAAAAAATAGTATTTTTTCATAAAATTTAAATTGGATCAGTATTTGGCATACAAAAAATTTGTAATAAACCTAAATTTTTTTCAACATTCATAACAACAATAAATACTCTGCCTTTGACGATATTCATTAAAAACTTTCTATGTTCAAATAAACAGTAGAAATTCAAAATTTGGTAAGCAAAATAAAATTTCTAACACAAATGCTAATACTAATACCAATGCGAATTAATATTATAAAAAACCTTACTCTTCCAACTTCACCCATTTGCGATAAATTGTCGTTTGACAGGAAAAATAAATGGAAAGTATTTTCCAAAACCAAATAATTTACAAAACCATATTTATTTCCTATTTTAATCATATATGCAAACCAACTTATTAATGTGCAAACTAACTTATCCACAAACAAAAAGATAGTTGGTCAACATGCCAGCTAATACATTTGGCGTAAAATTTCTGAATCGTGAATACTAGATGTTTCTATATACAAAGCTTATACGCATAATACAAATTCAGTGCTTAAATGCCACATGAATACAACTAATATTCAAATACGCCTTATATGCATAATATTAATGCAGCATTTAAATGCCACAAACTGAACGATTTCAGTTTTTATAATTCAAACTAACTTAATTTTATATTTAAAAAAATTTAAGTTATAGAAAATGGTGTATATTGTGTTTAAATTTTAATTAAAATGCTCCTATCAAATATTTTGCATCATCTATTATTATATAAATAAAAAACTGTTCTGTGAAATTAAATTCTGGTTTCCTTTACAACTTTTGATAATTTGTGAGAAAAATTGGTAAGTAGAATTTTGGAATTTTAATATATTTTATATTTCATAATGCAAAGTTTTTGTTTTCGCGGGGGCTACTATGAAAAAAATGCGCGCGCCGCGCCTATCGAATATCGAATTTTGCTACTATGAAATAAAAATATTCGACGTCTGTCGAATGATCCGCTTTACCATGAACGTTAAATTGCCGCGCCTGCGCATTTTATGCGCGATCGAATATTTATATTCGACAGCAAAATTGATGACGGATATTTATTTCCGGTAGTTATTTTAAAATGTAAGCATTTCTAAATTAAAAAATATATTTATTTAATGTGTAAATAAATTATATTAAATAAAAAAAAACAATAAATGTAGTTTAAATAAAAGTAAGAAATTTTTTTAATTTTTTATTTTCGGGTTTCAACAAATTCAAAACAATTTGTTATTAGTGGAGTATTTATTTAATAAAAAATGACGACATCGCTAAAAAAAATTTTAAATGCTCCTCGATATAAAGGAAATTGCAATAAATCCATTTTATACTTTTTTTTACTTTCTTTAGTTCAAAATTAAATTAATAACTTTAAGTTTACCAAAATAAACTTCTTGTTTATATTTATAAATGTCAAAAATTATGTTTTTAAACAATCAGCTGATCATTTTATTCTAAATACCCCAATAAAAATGGCAATGCGCCTATAAAAATTGGTAAAGCGCCAATGTTTCTTGTAAATGTGTCTCGGATAAAGCGTCAAAAAAGTTGTTCGATATCTAATTTTCATAGTAGGGTAATTCGACGCGGATCGCATTCTTATTTTGCGCATAATATTCGATATGCGCGGCGATCGAATAGTTTCATAGTAGCCCCCCGGTTTTCGGTTGTTGAGGTTTGGTAGAACCCTTAACTCCTCGCCTATATAGAAAATATATATTTCTAAAAGTAAAACAAATAAACAAACAGATTTTTTTATGTTATAATAAAATATAAATTAAAAAAAAAATAAGTTTCATAATATTTCTCAAATATCTATCCACAAAATAATAAAAATGCATACCTAAACCAAATTTCTAAAGCGTAAATAAATTTAAAATGAAGAATGATTTTTTTAATGAGAATAACCTACGAATAAGAAATATATGGAAGGAGCATAAATGTTCCCTCTCTTTTTAACACATTACATTTAAATTTATTGAAAAATTTGTTTATGAAGCCACGATTTCGATAGTTCTTTTTCTTTTCACCACCGAACTGTCAAATTAATAATATGAAAAATATTATAACAGCTGATTTTAGATTTACAGGGCTGGCTTATTTTTTTAATTTTAAGAGTCTCAATATAAATTAAATTATTAACTAGCTAAACAAAATTACTCTATTTTACTTTCCATTTGTATAATTATCGTTGCGCGACCTAAAATATTCCTTAGGATGATCTTTACATGTATTTTTCAAAAAAAATATATTTTATCTCCTTAAAAATTGCTGCCCGAATTAAAAAAAACCTAGTTCGGCTCTTATTTGTGATTTATTAATTTTGACAGTTCGGTGGTGAAAAGAAAAAGACTAATATATCCAGGCTAGCTTCAATTTTTATTACTTATACTCCTTCCATATATTCTAATTCGTTGAGAATAACACACAATTTTTCTTTTAGTTTTAGATTTTTTTTAATTCGTTTTCACTGGCGCCCGCACAGGCCATGGAAAAATATTTCAAAAATTGCAAAATTCTCATGCGATTTCTTTTATTATTACTTATTATATTATTTTATTTAAATTTAGTAGACTGTTCATTACATTACAATTTGTTTACTATACAATGTTATGTTAGTTTTACCAACGGATACACCGTTTCGTTTATATTAAAAAGTTCCATACAATTAATAATTTCCCTCAATTTTTGTATAACTGAAAAGCTTTATGTAAATGCATTTTTAGGGCTTTTATAAAAAACAAATTTCTTATGTTAACGCTTTTCTATTCGTCTGTTTGTCTGCCCGATGTTAATAATAACAAGGTGTTATTTTACATAGTAAATGTAGATGTATACATTTATGATAGACTCACCGATGGAACCTTGAAAATCTTTTTCCAAATAAAATTGTAATTTCATATAGTAAATGTGCACCAAAAATAAAATATGACCACTCGTTGGAAATGTGTTAATGAGTAAAATATAATGTAGTAATCATATTTCCAATTTTAGGCGCTAGATGAGCAGAATTTCAAAATATCATAAATGTTAATATTTAAACTGTGATTTCGAATAGTACAAAAGCCACAAAAATGATGTTTGACACCGCATCTCAGTAGTACAAAATCACTGCTGTCATAATTTTAATTTATCACGCTAGAGGGCGTAACATATAATTATAATGTTGTTTTTAATAAAATATAACATGTAACATATAATTATAATGTTGTTTTAAAATGTAATATAACTTCGTAAATCTTTACCAAAATGAATGAAAACCAGGTGAAGCAAAGCTAATCTAGAGTAAAATTAATAAGGCATCCATAATTCGGGTTTTTGGACACTAGAATTCGGGTTTTGACCACTAGATAAGATAAACTGTAATCGAATTTGAATAGTAAATAAATTGAAACCGAATTTGAAAGCTAGTACAACAGAATCACAGTTAACACGTTCAAGCTTATTAATTTTCCTCTCAGAAGCTCCTCTCAGAAACAAATTATGTATATGCATTTTGTAGATATTTTGATGCGGCAAGCACCAAAATGTTCAGATTCGAAAAAAAAAAATGGAAATGCATAATTTGAAACTTTGTTTTTTTACAACTGTTGTCATTTGTTATATTAATTACTTGATACTATTGCAAATTCAACTTTAATGGTCATGACAACTATAATTGTCATTTGCTATTAGTAGATTTTTTTTTACGACTATAGTTGTCATAAAAGTCAACGTGTTAATATAATTTTAATTTATGCCGCGAGACATTAATTATAATATTTTAAAAAAATGTAATTTAACTTGGTGAATCTTTACCAAAAATGAAGGGAAACCAAGTCTGTAGAAAAGCTAATCTATAGACATTTCCCGTAATTCGATTTTTTGGTGCTAGAAAGCAGTAAAATAAAAGTAAAAAAAAATCAGTTACCATGTTAAGGGCTCACCGTGTTTTATAATAAATTATAAGTAGAAAATGAGAATAAATAAAATTAGCTTAATCAGTAATTTAAAAAAGCCCATGATTACGCAACTACTCCGCAGTAGTTCAGCTGTGCGACATTTTTTGTCGTAATTTTCTACAAACTTTTGCAATAGTATGTTACTCTTTTAAAACTTTTAAACAAAAACAGCAATTGTATAGCGTTATTATCTTATAAAAAGTTTAACAGTGAGCATTATAATTTACACGTTCTTTTGTCGACCAAATTCAATTGAATATTTCATTTGTATAGCGCTTGATTATCATATAAAAAGTTTAACAGTGTGCATTATTATTTACACTTTGTTATATATAGAACAAATTCAAATTAATATTTCATGTTAATAATGCACTTTTATACCCATGAACATTTGATTTTAGTAAAATATGTAACGAAACCAGCAATCGATGTAATAATACTCGTTCAAAGTTTAGTACGTATGCATAAAGAATTTATTTACAAAAGTATAGGTACATATTTTAAGCCACATGCGAAGGTTGCAATTTAATTTGAAAGTATAATATTAAAGCAAGAGCAATTTTATTAAAATAACTACAAAAAATATGAAATATACCAGAAATATTTGGTATTATAAGCTATAAGGTATGCAGTTTTTTTTATTTATTTATATTATATATATACGCAACTCTATATATTTAATATATATATATATATATATATATATATATATATATATATATAAGGTATGCAATTTTTTATATTTTATATTGTATTTATATATATATATATATATATATATATATATATATATATATATATATGTATAATAGATATATATAATGTAAATATATTTAAATTTATTTATTTATCATACATATGCACATATACTATTTATGTTCCAATAATAATATATGTATGTAGATCATACAAAGTTATATAAATGATGTTCCAATTTGTAAACCATCTTTTAATGTATTACTTATATACATAGTATTCATGATTATAACTCTCTAATTATATATGTATATATATTTATAGATCAAAAATATATATTACAGGCTATAGTATTTCGTTTTATTGATATGCTTATACTATAATTAAAAAAATTTAATGTGCTAAAAATTAGTAATTGGTGTATACCATTTAGTTAAATTTTTTATATGTATAATTAAAATATAATTAAAAATTTAAGTAAAAAAGTTTAATATGTAATTTTTATTTTATTTTCTTTAATCTTATAATTATAATAGCTTATAATAAAATAATTTTTGTTTAAAATTGGTTTTCTAAACAATTTTAATTATATTACTTATAGGCAGTGTCTAAATTGGTTAAAGTTCAAAATTTTGACGAGCCAAATTGAAATTTTGACATTCAAATTCACCTTTTGCAGGCGTCTAAAATTTTACTCTTTTGTCAAAATTTTATGACGGTTAGTTAATTGGTCAATCTATAAATTTTGACATAGAGTTAAATTTCATACTAACCTAAAAAATATTTTCATTGCCGCGTAAAAGTTAATTGTAATGACAATATTTCAATTAAAAAAAATTGTATATTAAAGGGAATGCGGATACATCTAAATTGATTGTTTGTGAATATTCGGAAACATCTAATTGAATATTGGTAATATTGGCAAATAAATTTTTACGATTGTGTTCATCGTGAATTTAATTTTTAATTTATACCAATTTACACACTAAAAAATATTTACAACTATTAAATATCTTTCACCTCAGTAAAAATTATTTCACATTTTTGTAACTAATTTTTTAACCATTTTATGCACGCCTTACTATAAATAACAAATATTTTGAACTTGTTTTCCAAATTTTAATTACATTTTCAACCAATTATTTGCTAATACATAATATATTATCAAACTATTTGTTGAGTAACTAAATATTTTTTTTAATTGGAAACAATGCGGATGAAAGGATTTGTGTTCAGAACAAAAGTTTTCGTAATTTTTTTTATATACAAATTTACGGTATAGCCACAATTTAAACATACATATGTAGAGCTCTTTTTTATAATTATTATTTTACATGGTGGATTATGCTTCGCTTCTGAGATGAAAATTTACAAATTTCGAGTTTGTATATTGTATGGTTGTATCTAGTGGAGAAGCCGACTATATATACATATACATATATAAGCAACTTTGCAATGAATAATGGAAAAAGGTGTCTAATTATTTGGCATTTATATTACTCATTTTAAAAGTAACGGTTAAGAATTTTTATTGTTTTTTTTTGGATATTTTTTTATTGTAGTCTAATAAAAAAATATAAGTTGCAATTTCAACACAACAATATAATTTACATACAAAAATTTGCATTAAAAGATTTTTTACCTGGGGTTGTGTATAAGTTTTTTCCATACTGTATATATATGTGGGGTCCATCACACAAAAAAAGATCGAATGAAATGTCTTGAAAAGAAAAAGATCGTTTAAAAACAAATATTGCTTAGTCCGTGGAGCCTCGTGGGTCATGGAAGGGCCGAAAACGTGGGCCATATTTATGTCCCACATTCAAGAAATAATATATAGAATGAAAGATCTTGAAGACTACAACTGGGGGGAAACATTTCGGTGGTTAGGTTGAGCCCCTCAGTCCTGTGGAAACCCAAAGACGGGCCATGTGGGGCTCAAATTATAACGGATCCATTCCAAGTTGTCAAAGTACTTCAAATATTAAAATGTCGCAGTTGTAAATTGATTTAAAATAAATTATCGGACAAATCAACTTTTCAGTCGTATAAAATAAAATTCCGTATAAGTAAAAAAAAAATTAAATATACTTTCCCTTTTATTAATATTCAACTAAAAAATAATAAACAAGCAATTAAATCCACATAAAGATATGTACTTTCCTTGTGGAGCTAGAGTAACGTTCATCTATATAGTAAAGGGAAATTAAACTTTATCAGAAATAATTACTATAGTTGACCTATACCTATACCATTGACTAATAATAACATATAGACTTATAAAGTATAACAAAAAAAATTTCAACTTTCTGATTTGACTTTCCTAATTTAATGTGAAATTTTTTTTGTTCTACTTTATAAGTCTATATCACAGTATAAGATACAGTAGTGAAACGCAGAACAAAATAATTTTTAGACCAGGACGAAAATAAAATGAAGCATTTTCTATCTCACTACTTATTTTATCTTTACAGAGTTTATAACGAAAATTTTGCAGCATTTCAATTTTTTAGTTTACACTTTTTTAATAATATTTTGAATTATAATCAACTATTTTTAAATTTTTAGCCCATATTATTATGAAACTTGATTATTTATTAAATTTTATTTATTAAAAAACTTACAGTAAGCTTTTATTTTGAAATTTTAAACAATTGCTAAGCTTTAACATTAATTAGAATCACTCTGTTGATTTGAAAATTATTAGTATTTTTTTTTGCGTTTTAAGTTAATTTTCAAATAAGCCCCTATGAAAAAGTCTTATTTTCGTCATCATTCACGAACGCAAATAAAGAAAAATCATATGGTCGTGTGTAATAGAATATTTTTTAAGTAAAGGGTTGTGAAAATTCGTTTGTTTTTTATCACATGAATATTGTAAGTTTTAAATTTAGTTGAAAGCAGAGTGAAAAAGAAGTGATATTAATATAAACAAAGTTATTTAAAAAAACAAATGAAAATTTATATTAAAAAAGTTAAATTAAGTGTTAAAAAAGGTGAAAATTAAATGCATTAGACCGGAATGCAAATCAAATAATTTATTCCAACCCTAATTTATTCTACTCAATACAGATGTAAATTAACAAATAGCGACAAATAAAAATTTGTAATGTATTGAACGCACACTAACATGGAATTTTGGCTGGACGAACTACACTTTGTTCTGCCGTTTCACTACTGTATCTATACTGTGTCTATATGTTATTATTAGTCATTAGTCAATGCCTATACCCAAGCACCACAGGACAGTATTTTGATATGGTAGTATGAGCTTTTTAGTTAAATATTACCAAATACCAATTACTAAAAGGAAAGTATATATTTAATAATTCTGAGTCGGTGAAATATTTATTTAAATTTTTTTTTTATTTATATTTTTGACTTATTGTTAACTTTATAAGAATATTTATCTAAAAACAACGAAACAGCGCAATATAACAACGCAATATATTATATTCACATAAATTACAAGAATAAACAAATCCAAAAAATTAGTGCTAAAAAACTAAAACATTAACATGAGCAGTGCAAAAATATTAAAAAAAAATTCATAATAATTTAATTTAAAATTTTCAATATTTGCTGTGAAATAATAATCGTAAAACTACGTTTCCAAGTTCCTTTAAATTTATTTATGTATTCTCTAGCATAGTTTCCGAATAAAAAGTTTGCTAGTGTGCATTATAATTTGCACTTTTGTATTTAATCTATATATAGTTATAAATAATGTATAGTAGTATACTTAAAACAAAACGGAAATGCACATTTCTGTACACATTTCTGTTGTAATAATCGATATAATCATATAATATTCGTGCAAAATTTACTACGTATAAAGAAGTTGTATATAGTGTACATATATTTTAATAAATATGCGAAGTTCACAATTAAAATAGAAAGTATAATTTTAAAGCAAAAGCATTAATATTATAAATAACTAAAATTAACCCAACAAATATTTGACATTATATAAGGTATGTATTTTATATATATATATATATATATATATATATATATATATATTATTCGCATATCGCATATCGCATATTTATTTCGAACTTCGCATATTTATTAAAATATAAGTACAATATATAGACCTATTCACAAATTAACAGCTTAACAACTGATTTGACACTTGTTAAAAATTAATAACAAGAGCCATAACAAGCAATCATAAAAATGCTATTAACAAAAACGGTGAATATGCACTTGTTAAAAATTATGAGGTGAATTTTGCTTGTTAAAATGTTAATGAAAAATTGTCAAATTGTGAATAAATTTTCTAAAAAACCGGTTTTAAAACAGAAATTTTGTGGTTTTTTTTATTTGAATTGAAAAATTTATTTTGTTATTTGAAAATTGTATGTATTTTTTTAAAAAGTGGCAGGAAATAGTAGTTTTACATACAATATACATATGTATGTATGTATGTGTATTGTATATATATATATATATATAGATTATATTTATATATAATGTAAAATATATATAAATATATTTATATATATATATATTATACATAACATATATATATATATATATATATATATATTGTATGTAAAACTACTATTTACTGCCAGTTTTTAAAAAAATACATAAAATTTTCAACTAAAAAAATAAATCTTTCAATTCAAATAAAATATATATAAAATAAAAAGATATATATATATATATATATATATATATATACATATATGTATATATAATTTATGGTAGAAATGAAAATACATGTTTATCTATTTTTCGTACTTTTCATTTTCATAATTGTTACCTAGAATCATCGAAAAAATTTAAATAAAAACACGCTTAATTTTTTTCAAACAACTTTTTATTAAAATTTTTTTTAAAAAAAATCACTTTTATATGGAATTGTTAAATAACAAACATTCAAATCTGGTTGTTAAATACCAAGTGTCAAAATAGAAATTTAACAACTTAACAATTATCATAACAATTTCTGAATACCAATTTTAACGAGCATTGGTGAATTTTTATCCATATTGTGAATTTTTTCATACATAATTTTGATATTGTGAATTTTTATAATATACCAACTTGTTAAATAACAATGACAGTTTATACTGAGGGAATTGTCATTTTCTTAACAATTTGTGAATAGCTATTTTCAATTTTGCTTGTTAAATAACGATTTAAGAGCTTAACAAGATAACAAGTCGGTTTGTGAATAAGGCTAATAAGCGGTTAAATAACGCTTTTCTTATACGTTCGGTTATATAAGCGGTTAAATAACGCTTTTCTTATACGTTCTATATAAGCTTTTCTAACCTGTTGCAAAAAAGTAGCTGAAATTCAATTAGTGTAATTGAAACACCTTTTTATTTCAAACTATTCGATTTTATTGCAATTATATTTGTCATACATTATAAAAACGAATATTTAGGAACATTTAAAAATACAACATTCAATTCACATTTTTGATAATTTTTGGATTTACTTACCAAGTCAAAAGGGCGGCGGAGGGGCTCACTTTCCCTTATATATATATATATATATGAACATTGACCATTGTATTTTTAAATATATATATATAAAGGAAATATAAAGGAAAGTATCCGAAATTATCGGAGAAATGCTTTAACGCAATTCTGTTAATTCTTTCTACCTTGCCTACGAGAACTCCATTTAAAATAATTTATTCATGCGTTATTCATTCTACATAAGAATTTTGTAATAAAAATTTTGAATTGTTGAATCACGTCTAATAAGTTTCAATTCATCAATTAAATTTGTTAAGGAAGAACGTTCTCCATAATTTCTAATTATAATATTGTTTTAAGATCCTCCTAAGATTCTATAAAACCATTTCTAGTAACATTTTCTTTAGCTCTTCCTACTATTTGATCTAAAATAAAACCTAGTACATTGGTTTTTGTTTTGTATCTAAGTGGGTCTAATATCAGAATTAAAGAGTTTATCGGCTACAAAGGATGGTTTAAATTCATATAAAATTAGTTAGTCCCAAATTTCCTGAGAGTGTCGAGAAAGGCCTATTACAATAAATGCAATATATGTCAGAAACATAAATAATAAAACGAACTGCACAGCTCCTCATTGTATTTTGAACTTATAAGGCAATTAAAGCATTTATTTCTTTTATTTATAATTTGTAAAGGCCAAAGGGTGTACATTGAACACACTGGCTATTTAATATTCTATTAATATATGGATATGTATATTAATTTTTGTTATTTGACAGGTAATTATTGTAGCCTTGTTTTAATGTATCGCTGGTTGGTATAAAATGTTGGCAAAGCAGAAATTTAGCAAGTCAAAGTCGGAATTTTTGTTTTTATTTTTCTTTTTGTAACACCTAAATATCTTACAAAAGTTATTCTTATTTTTTTTATATATATATTTTTAATACGTAATCGACATTTCATTTGTTTTTGTCTATCAAAATGCTGAAGGTTTGAAAGCGCTACCTATTGCACAAAAGAAGTTATAGAACAAAGTAAGGAACAAAATGGTATAGGTAAAATAATTAAAATAACATTAATTTTAATTGTTTATTTGTATAAAGAGTCATAAATAAACAATTAATTGCAGGTACCACAATCATAAATAAGATGAAAAACAGTAAAGCTCCCTAACATTTTACAAATTTTAACCAGGTTTAGTTCTTAGAAAGTAGTTTTGCCTCTGGAACTTAATGTCCGAAGTATGGAATTTTATGTTTCTGATTCACCTGATTCTGATTTAATTCTATGTTTCTGATTAAAGGGCTAACCATGGAAGACTTTTGCTGGCTTAAGTAATTTGAAAAGTCAACGAAAAGCCAGGTAAAGTTTTGTCAAAATCGTAATTAACCCATGCACAGCTTTTGCTTAACCCATGTACAGCTTTCAGTTTTTGTAGTCTAATTTGTTTTTTTTTTTTACTGTCAAATTTCGACACGGAATGTGCGAATTAAATCGCATTTGCTTAAGCAAATTTAACTTAACGATGATAATATGTTATCTTGCGATTTTCCGAGATGGCTTTGCCACAAATATTTATATTTTCTTCTAATGTTTCATTTAAACTTGCTTTTTCCCTAATTTCATCTTTTAAATATACGTATATATATTTCTATATATATATATATATATATATATATGGTGTACATTAATTAATCCATATCTTTTATAGGAGACCCTGATAACTTCATTCCGATTCCAGCCAATACCCTTGTAACTCCTGTACATATTCAACCTGAATAATATATATGTATATATATATATATATATATATATATATATATATATATATATTAATATATATATATTTTGCCTTCTAGAATTTTTTTAATTTTGGTTATAATCTAGTCTTTGTATATAAAAAACGTTTGTGAATTAGTTAATATTGAAAATAGATAAATTAATCACATGTGTTCATAGGAAACAGCATAGGAATTTTTGGCAGCGAAACATGTTCCACTTTGAATTTTCCTTTAATAATTGTGGCCTCAAAGACATTGGGCATTATTTTTGTAATAACTAACCTGCCCAACAAAAATTCTGTCTTGCATGACAGACCCAAGACATGTCACTAGTATGAAATAAAATATTTAAATAAAATTTATAATAAAATAAAAAATATTTCATTCTATGCGATGGTTACGACTCTGGTGATTATTACAAAAACTAAAAAAAACTTCTATTTTTTGTATTTTTCAGTGTCAGACAGTAATGTATTGTATTTGTCTTGCGGAAAAAAATTGTGAATTTGTTTAATTGCATTTTTTTCAGTCATATTTTGACTTATAATTAATGTTTAAAGTTTTTATTGCTTAATTTTAAATGTATTTTATTAGTTTTTAAATAAAAAATAGTGATTTTCATATACAATATAAATTTTTTTTCCACAAGACTAACATCATATACATCTTGCCAGACAAACCCAAGCCACGTCATGCAAGACAGACCCGAGACATGTCATGCAAGACTTGTGACATTTGTATGGCGATGTCAGTTGTCTTAAAGACATGTCTTTGGTGATTCATGGGTAGGTGATTGAAGACATGTTTGCTGGGTGGTTCCATTGCATAGTTTCTGAGCATTGAGGATACGTAGCAAAATTATTGTAGAACCAGCTTTTAATTTTAATAAATGTGACGAGACCGGGCATATCAATTGAATATAAAAATTCTGTTGGATAATTGACTGCTTCATTTTCTTCCATAACACTATCCATAGATTTTAAGGAAAATGTTCCGGAATCAATCATGCCCTGAATGATAACATTGATATCGTCCACATCGACAGTTTTTGCGGCTAAAATAGCCCTTTCGGTTAACCAATCATAGTCATAGTTATTGATTTTGAATGTCGGAGAATACATTTGCAATTAATTCATCGCGTGGAATTTGCAATTAATTCATCGGGTATATATATATACATATATATATGAGAGTGACTTCTCTGGAAGTACCATCATATACTATGTTATTTTAGGAAATTATAACAAGTGTATTTAATTTAAACCATTTACAAATTATAAATAAATGCTTCAATTGCCTTATAAGTTCCATATACCATCAGCAGCTGTGCAGTTCGTTTTATTATTTATGTTTCTGACATATTTTACAATTATCGTAATAATTCGTATAATGTATAAGAACAAGTTAAATAGAATAATTTTACAATGAAAAGGTATTTCAATTATCCCTGAAACTCAATACTCAATCAAATATATGTAAATGTGTATATTATATATATACGCTAATTCAATAAAAGGGCACAAGCGACAATAATTCCAAATTATGATTCTGATGCCAATTTGACGCTCTTTTGCTACTCTACAAATAATTATTAACCAGAATACAGTAAAAAGATTCCTTCATATTGTTTTGGCCAATTCTTTAAAAATCAAATGGCACAAGTTCATAATTGTAGAAAGTTGTCTCAGCTCAAATGGAATAACGCGTGAGATTTCATACAAAGTTTGTGTAAGCGGTGCAAAGTTTTGTTGAAAAAGTGTGTTAAAAAACCTTACGGAAGTAAAAATGCACTTAAGCTAGTCGTTAAATAAAAAATGAACTGAAATAGTGAAATGTGTTTGACTTTCAAATGCTTCAGTGTGTTTTTTAATTAAAATATAGGTTTAAACTTTATTACTTTGATTGTCACTTGTACCAGTTGTAATAAAGAGGCTGAACTATGGCACAAGCGACTTTTCGTTTAATTTAATTTTACTTCCACATGCCTTAATTTAGCAACACAATCTGATTCAAAAACGGGCCCTTTTGCCAAATAAAGAAAAAAATACTTCTTAATTTAGTTGCAAAATATTATATTGTCAATTTATTTAATTGTTAGTAATTCATAACGTTAACAAACCTCTCTTTTATTTGCTAAATATACAAGTTTGAGGGTAAAATAAAGCTGAAAACAACTCTATTATAATTTAGAAATATTACAAAATAATAATTGTGGCAGCTTCAGTGCAAAATTAGTTTTAAACTATATTTTGGCTCTCCTGAAAAATTTATACTTTGTCGCTTAGGCCCTTTTATTGAATTAGCGTCGTATATATATACATATATATAAATATATATATATATAAATATATATACATATGTACATAAAAAAAATGTGGAAAAATCATATAAAAAAGTAAATAAATCATTGAAATTTGTGTACAAAACTTGGTCATAAAAACTATGTTACTGGTTTATCTAATTTAAACAGAAAATTATTAGTTTATATAAAAAAGAAGTTGGTATCAAGAAAAGTGGTGTTTATTTTATTGTTTTTTGAATATAATCTATAAAATATTATCTATAATTAAAACCCTTTAAATGGATGAAATACACACAATGGAAACCCTTTACAAATTATAAATAAAAGAAATAAATGCTTTAATTGCCTTATAAGTTCAAAATACGAGGAGCTGTGCAGTTCGTTTTATTATTTATGTTTCTGACATATATAGTACATATATTGCATTTATTGTAATAATAAATTTATAAGGGAAAAGTAAATATAATAATTTTACAATAAAAAGATATTTCAATTACTCAATCACTCAGTCAATTCATATTTATGTACAGTGATGGAGATCTTCATATATGGAAAATAAAGAAAATGAATGGAAAATCCGTATACTTTATTTTCCTGTGCAATATATGTAATTGAAAATATTATAATAAAATCCTAATTTGTAAACCTTGCATTGTTTTTCTAAAATAGTGGGGACACTAATATTTGTATTTCGTTTGATTAAATTAATATGATGTCGTTATAAATGTACTATAATATCAATATTTAAATAAATCATCATAAATATCTAATTCATATACGAGTATATTCCTTTAAGGCCCATTTGCTGATTCACATCATAAATATTTATGTTCAACTTAAATGTCTAAGTTGTGCTTACCGGTTTGCACCAACGTAAAAGTAGAACATAAATCTCGTTATGTTTCACATAACTTAAGTGGAGGATTTAGTAGATCATAAGTAATTTATGATGAGCTTATAGGTTATTTTGAAGTTGAAGTAACATAGTAATCTATAAAAATTATTATTTTTCTGGCAATTAAAATTATTATTTTTCTGGAAAAAAAAAAATTAAAAGCCAAACAAAATTTTTATTATTATGGAGTAAAAAAATTAAAATGAAATAAAAAATTTTCATATTCATGACATTAACCAAAAAAAAAAAAAAAATATTTTGATTTTGTGTGACATTTCGATGATTTTAGGAATTGTAGTTGGCTGTTTTATATTTTTTTTGTGTCCTTGCTAAAACTTTACTATGATAGACATAAATTTTATGGTGCAAATGGAAATAACTTAACCTAATCATAAATTGTATGTTCAACCATTGACTAATAATAATATATAGACTTATAAAGTAGAACAAAAAAAATTTCCACTTTCTGATTTGACTTTCCTAATCTAATGTAAAAAATCAACGTTCAACGTGCGTTTTTTGTTATATATTTTCGTTAGATTAGGAAAGGAAATATTTATGTATGAATATGAATGACTAATATGAGAGCATGCGTGAGAGGATAATTTTTTTTATATTGAAAAAAAAACGGATTTTTTTGTTTTCGCATATATGATTGTATTGTATAATCTTATATGAATAGTTTTGTTGGTATTCGTACAATTGAAAATTTTCTAATTCATAAATAAATTCTAATTTTCAATTTTTAGCAAAAAGAAAATAGTTTCTTCTATATTGTAAGAATAGTACAGGCGTTTGGGTATTTTTGGTAATATTGATTAAAAAATGGGAATACATTTAAGAATAAATTAGAAGTTTTTTAAAAGGAATTAAACATGTTTAGAAATATGTATTTTTATCTTTTCTAAATTGAATTAATAAATTTTCAATTTCAATTCAACTTTTTTCAAATTAAATTAAATTAAATCTAACCAAATTTTAAAATATAGTTTTAAAATTTATGAATATAATATTGTATAATCAGAAAATATTATTAATTTATTGAATATATTGTATAATCATAAAATATGCAATATATTTTTTAATCGATATTACCAAAAATACCCAAACGCCTGTACTATTCTTACAATTATTTATTAAGAAACTATTTTCTTTTTGCTAAAAATTGAAAATTGGAATTTATTTATGAATTAGAAATTTTTCAAATGCACGAATACCAACAAAACTATTCATAAATATATACAATACAATCACATATATGAGAAAACAAAAAAAAACCGTTTTTTTTTTCAATATAAAAAAAATTATCCTCTCACGCATGCTCTCATATTAGTCATTCATAATATTTCCTTTCCTAATCTAACGAAAATTTATAACAAAAAACGCACGTTGAACGTTGATTTTTTAACTTAGATTAGGAAAGTCAAATCAGAAAGTGGAAATTTTTTTTGTTCTACTTTATAAGTCTATATATTATTATTAGTCAATGGTTCAACATAGCTAAGATGTAGATTTATGATGTGAATCAGCAAATGGGCCTAAAAGAAATAAAGCAATATTTTAAAAAGTACCAAATTTATTGAAATAGCAACAAGTTTATTCATTAAATTTTATTTAAAATAAGAATAGTTTACTGTAAGCAAAAGCAAACCGTGAAATATAATTCTTATTATTTTCTTCTTTGGTTCAACAGTCTTTGTAGGCCTATAGACCTAGGGTTTTCACGACACTCTCAGGAAATTTGGGACTAACTAATTTTATATGAATTTAAACCATCCTTTGTAGCCGAGAAACTCTTTATTCTGATACGGTCTACTTTCCCTTACTGTGATACGGTCTACTTTCCCTTACTGTAGTTGACCGTTACTCAAGCTCCACAGGAAAGTATCTTGATGTGTAATTATTTGCTTGTTTATTATTTTTTTAGTTGAATATTACCTTTGTATATAGTAATGTAAAACCGCTATACGTGCTATTAGTAAAACCATGGGAAACAACATTTCGCAATATTAAACCATTCATCCTTTTATAAATTCAATCAGCATATTTGCATCCCCATCCGAACCTTTTAATTTTGTAATTCCTACTTTAAGTAAAATCATAAAAAGCTAACTAACCACTTATAAGCTTATATTTGTCACTGTAAGAATTAATTGTAAGAATTAAATAATAACCTTTTTCGCACAATTCTAACCAAATTGGAAGAAATGTGTATATTAGTTTCACTCTGTCTGTCCGTTTACACAAACTTCTACATCTATTAAGATAGATTGTTAAGATTTTGAATATAGATAGATAGTAATAAAATAATAGGTCCAGTAAAACAAAATTTTCTTCTATCTCTTTTCCCCTCTGAGTTATTACCCCTCCAAGATCGAAAATTGCCCATATTGAACATCTAATAACTTTTAAACCAATAAAAATTTTTGAGGTCTGTAAAAGCTATAATATAGGAAAATCTTTTATCTTAATTGTGAAATTAACAAATTTTTTAAAATTTCAAGTATAAAAATACCGCGATCTTCATACAACTTTTCCCAAACTGCTTGTTATGGAAGGCTGAAATTTATGTACCAAAGAGATATCTAAAAATTTCTCTGAAGAAATTGTATCCTATCTCCCCTCCCCTTTCCGTTGTGGCCCTTCAAAAATTAAAAAATTACAATTTAAATCGAACAGGGACACATTTTTTACCTATATTTACCATATCATTTTTTATCTTTCCTATGTATAGTACATTGAAAATACTACTAAAATATACTATACACGCATAGGAATTCCCATTGTTTTAGAAGCTCATAGTTCTACATTAGGCGATTTTGAGGAAATGTGCTTTTGACAAACCCGGGGTTTGTTTATCGTATTTTTATAATTTAGTCTAAAAGTTTTGCTTTCATGTATAAATCAATAAAATGTTACAATAATTTTGTGTCGTAAAATGTTACAATAATTTTGTGCCGTAAAAAATCGTAAAATTATTGTGAGAAATAGTGAACAACCAAGTTCCGGCAAAAGCATCAATAAAAATTAGATCACAATTTTTTTCTTTTTAAAAAGGCAATTTCCGGTGAAGCAGCTACAACTAATTCAACTGTTGACTGATTCCATCATTCTTCTAGAAACAACAAAAGCAAGTACCAACGTGTATATTTTTTATCCTTTTTAAATAAAAATAAAAAAATTTAAAATATAAAAAATAATAAGAAATAAATTGATACAAAATAATTGATAAATTTATACAATTTTTTTTTTTAATTAAGTATAACTATTGAAATTTGAAAGAAATTAAGGAATTTGACTATTTAAATCACTAAGAAAAAGAAATTTAACTATTTGAATCATTGAGAAAAAGTAAATAAAATTTTTTAAAATGGATGAAAATACAATGAACATTTTAAATTATGTAGCTAAAAATATTTCTTATATAACACCATTCGACGGAAATAAATTAAATTTTTTTATGGTTTTCCAATAATTTTGCTATGTAACCTCAACATGTGTATGTGTATATATATGTAACTATATGATTTTCCATTCATATATATATAATTTTATGATATTAAAGAGCTATTGTATGCAATTTAAACCCTTTACAAATTATAAATAAAAGAAATAAATGCTTTAATTTCCTTATAATTTCAAAATATTTTTTTTTGAATTTGAAAGTTGCTTTATTAGGCCAAAAAAATTATAATGTTAGATTACACTTAACGATATGCAAACAATTTTTTTTTTCATTTCTCTCTCTTTCAGTGAGAAAATTATTTATGTATATTCCTTTATCCTGTTTTTTGTTGTTTTTATGGCCTTGAGAATTTTTATTTTGCTATAAAAAGAAAAAAATCATTTTGAGAAGAAAAATTCAATGTAGGGAATTTTTTTATTTTTTCATATTTTATGTTACGGAAAATTATTATTTGTCAAAAAATTTTATATACTGAATGCTTATTATTTGTTTTACACGATTTTTGATTTTACTTTATTCAAAAAAAACCGTGAAAAAAAATAATTCAAAAAAAATATTTAAAAAAATATTGTCTCAGCGATTGAACTCGGATGTTATTTTTCATAATTTTTTCATACACATATATGAAAAAAACCAGCTTTGCCCTTATGAATAATAACCATATAAACATCTAAACATATGTATACATATATGTATAAATGAAGTAAAGATGAAATTAAATTAATTTTTTTTAAAATGATTTTAAACAAAATAATTTAAAAAAATTAATTTTAAAAAAAATATTGTCTCCGACGGTTATTTTTCACAATGTAAACATATGAAAAAAATTGTCTTGTCTTATGAGTGATGCATATTAATTATATACATATATACATAATCATATTACACACATATATAATAAATATATACATATTCTATTATGCGAATAAGTAAAGAATCTGCCATCGTTGTAATATCAGTATTCATAGACAGGTAGGACTAATTTTGCTTCATATTTTTCATATATTTATATGTGTATGGTTCAATTCCAATCAGGGACGATATTTTTTTAAATAAATTTTTTTTTACTTATTTTTTTAAAAGTATTTTTAAACAAATTAATTTAATTTTTAATTTTCAATTTTATATATATGTATATGTACATATGGTTAAATGTTTATAATGTTATCAAATCATATATAAGACAAAACTAATTTTTTCCTTATATTTGTAAGAAAAAAATTATGAAAAATAACATTCGGGTTCAATCCCCATCTGAGACAATACATATTTTTTTTAAATTAATTTTTCAAAAAATACATTTTTTTAAATATAATAAAATAAAATAAAAAATCCTGTAAAAAAATAATAAACATTCATTATCAAATTTCTTGACAAATATTAATTTTCACTAACATAAAATAAAAATAAAAATTCTAAGGCTTAAAAAATCAACAAAAAAGAAAAAACGCAATAAAGGAATATAAATTTTTTTCTTATTTTCTCACTGAAAGAGAGAATTTATTTTGGTGCTCACATATTTTCAATTTATTTTTCAAATTTCTGAAAATGGTGTATGTGGCGGCACCTGTTGACGAAAGTATGCAGCGTCGGTGATTTATCTAGTTATTTAAAATCAATGCTAATACTTAATCCTAAATCTAAACCTAAACCTACTACTAAGGGGGGGATTACTCGTTGAGCCTCCATATATATTTTTCATATATTTTCTTATATTTTTCTGATCTTTTTCTAAGATACTTTTTTCATATCTCATTATCGTTCAGTGAGAGTGGGTCATATATAATTTTTGAATTTGCAATTTTTTTACATTTTGGTATGGTAGTGGTTACGAATTAATTTAATAATAAAATTATCGATTCTACGCTTGTTCGATCTATTGTATAAATATTTATTCGAAAAATATTTTTTATATTGAAGTTGTGGATTTTTTAATTCATTTAGGCATTTCCTAATAATTTTTATCTCTAGGAGCCTATATTTTTCCATTATTGATGTATATACTAACATTGAACCATATAGAACTATAGGTTAAAATGGGCCTAATAAACGCTTTGTATACAAAATATCTTCATTGCGTTCGTTTATTTATATACCAAGCACGGTGTTACAAATTATTAAATATACAAGAAAATTATTATAATACATATAAATATTTTATCAAATTAAATTCAATTAAATAAAATTTATAAATTATACATATACAAATTAATATTTTGTTTTGTCAATATTTAAAAATTTACGGAGTTTTAATTATACATAATTTTCTTAAATTTCTTATATAATATGGTGCAAATATAATATGATGAAGCTATTAAGGTAAGAAAGTAGCAAAAGGATCTGCATGTTAGTTTAATTGAGTAGAGATTAAAGATCTTTTTTATAAGAGTATTTTGTTATTGTGGATGTGTAGAGAGTGCCAAATTTGTTGAAGATCAACATCTATTAATAGGATCATTACGACCATATTTGGTACTAAATACTAATTCTTTTTGATATGAATTAAACTTTTATATTATCTTTAAATACATCGAAGCTGAAACAGGATGGTTGAAATGACTCGCCAAGACGATAGGGAAGAGAGATTAATTAGTGAAAGTCTGCAAAATCTCTGAGGTTATGTAGTTCTCTTAATGGAAAGAGTATGTACTGTAATTGAATTGAATCAATTCTATTACAGTGTACTAGAAATCCAGGGTCCCAGATTTGACAGGCATATTCTAAGATGCTTACTTTTACGAATGAACGAGTCGTACGAGTGAACAGTACATAGATTTGGTAACCCATATATTACTAAATACTTTAGCTCTCATTTTGATAAAACCGAACATTTTATTAGCTTTCACGATCATTTTGTCATAGTGTTTATAAAAATGCCGCGCAGCCGAACTACTGATCAGTAGTTTTATAATTATGGGTTTTTAGGGCTTTTTTAAAAAAAAAATCCCTTATGTTAACGCTTTTCTGTCCGTCCGTCTGTCCGCCGGACGTCCGATGTAAACAATAAAAACCAGTTATTTCACTTATTGAGAACCAGATGCAATTGATAGAATTTCTAAATTCGGCCGGTAGGTTGTTCAATTCGCATTTTTCCAAAACATATTTTTCCGAATAAAATTGTAATTTTATATAGTAAATTAAATTTGACCCTTCGTTGGAAAGGTATTGAAGAGTTGAATACGATGCCAGTAGGTGTATTTCGAATTTCTACCGCTAGAGGCGCTAAATTCTAAAATATATAAAATGTAAATTTTTAAAATGTGATTTGCAATACTCAAAAACCCCCAAAAATTAGGTTTAATGTTGCAACTGAAAGGTAGTAAGTAGTAATATAAAACCACAGTTGTTATAATTTTAAATTCTACCACTACAGGGTGAAACATATAATTATATTGTTTTTTAAAAATAATTATATGTTACATTTTAAAAATTAATATTTTAATTAACAAAATATCTTGAAAGCCATCAGCAAACATGTTACTGATTACCTCGGGACATGAACTAAGAATGTGTGATGACTGGTATGTATTTGAGAAAAAAATTCTCAGCATCACTAGCTGGCCCCACAAACATTTTGTCATATGCCTTAGAGAAAACAAGATCAAACCGCCTACTATTGTAATTTGGAGTTTGAACAATCTGGTAAAGATCGTTTCCATAAAAAATATCTAAAAGCAAAATCTATATCGTCAGGTTCAGGTAAGTTAACTTGGAGCAAGTGATTATCTGATTCGTCACCAACACAGGATAATTTTGGCGGTTGAAATCTTTAAATATAAACACATTGTCAATTTCATTTATTGTCGAAAAGACTGTTAGAAAGGACTCGAAAAATTCACTGTATACAGTTTCGTTAAACGAAGGTGGAATTATATACTACTCCAACAAAAACAAATTTATTACCTTTATTATTTATTACCATTTAATAAAAATATGTTCAAAATTTTGAGAGGATGACGTTTGAACTATTACATGGTAAAGGTATTAGCAACTGCAACTTATTGTCCACCCCCTCTAGACTGACCTGTGGCTCCGTAGTCGCGGTCATTTCTATAGATAGTCCAGTCCCTGTCCAAAATTTCTTCATTTGTATAAAGTCGTTAATCCAGGTTTCACTTATTATTATAATATCATATTTACAGGATTTGGCGTTCTTTATTTTGCCTGATACTACCACAGTTATGATTGAATATTCTAAGTGGTTTGGTGGGAAATAGAGGAAGACTATGGGAGTGGGCGTGGGAATAGAGGAAGACTATGGGAGTGGGACCTTCAATGGAGGTGAGATTAGTGAGTGTGGAGGTATGAATTATAGGACTGGAAGTAAAGTTATTAACTGAGAGTGCAGGAGTGTAGGAAGAATGGAGGTGAGATTAGAGAATGTGGACGTATTAATTATAGGACTGGAAGTGAGGTTATTAACTGAGAGTGCAGGTGAAGAGGAAGATTCTAGAGAAGTGGAACCTTCAATGGAGGTGAGATTAGTGAGTGAGGAGCTATTAATTATAGGACTGGAAGTGATGTTACTAACTGAGAGTGCTGATGAAGATGATATAGATTTACCAAAAAGGAGATTTCATGGCAAGGCACGAAAAAACTTATTAGTATTTTCCCGGGATTTTTGATTATATGAAATACTTCTAGAGCATATATCAGAATCATAAGAAGAGAGGTGACTTGTAATTTCCTCTCAGGAAATATCGAAGTTTCTGTGAAAATTGTAACATAATTGACTTAAGTAAGGTTGGTTAGTAACCCTTCTTTTTGCAACTGCGACACTCTCTTAGTTTTACCTTCAATGCAGACAGGACTGGGTTTTTTATGTAAATAGGCTTTTTAAATACGTACATTATTGTAAATCCTATTATCTCTCAACCTTGATAAAAGGTATCGATTTTCAGAACTATCAGCAGAATTTATTGTCATTTTAACATTAACGTTATTTTAACGTTATTAGTTCGCTCTTTAGAAGTGTAGGTAGTTGGAGTAGGGCAGATATGGTGTTATTTCAAATTATGTTAGAGGTATATCATTGACAGGAGTAAGGTTTAAAGTTGAACCTTAAGTAAAGGTTTGAATTTTTTTTAAATTTTTAGAAAATGCTTTTCTAAGGTTATTACTACTATTACTATTATTTTTATTATTATTATTTAATGGTGAGGTTTTGTTAATAGAAATTGCAGTAAAAGTAGGGTGGGATAAATGGAACTCTTGTGGAACAGTGATGATGTTAGAAGGGCAAGGATGATTACCTTCATAGTTGTCATTTATGTTAATAGGAAGATGACTATTCATTGGAATTGATTTATTAGGAAGGGAGATGAAAAGAAGAATAGGATCCATTCAACCTACGTCCTTGTACAAAGTTTTGATTTTTTTTATTATTATTATTATTTTTATCTACATTTTGTGTGTTAGAATTATTTATGGTAAGAGTAGGTGGTATTTTGGTAATATTATTATTTTTATTCTTATTATTTATATTAAAATATTTCTTATTATACTTATTTTAAATTAATTTACTATGAGCAATATTACTATTATTAACACTATTATTTATTATTGCTCGTGATTTTACTATTAATATATTGATAATTAATCTACTTTTCAAATGTTAAATTACCTTTTTGAAATATGCCGCTATTCGAATTCTGAAAAAGCCAAGCGTATTTGGTTGGGAGCCGTAATAAAAAAGAACTAATCATCTTTTCTATCAGTCCTATACTTCATATTTTTCGATCGTAATTTCGATAACTTTGATGTAATTAGATATTGGTCTGGCTGTTATCGGTGATAAATTGGAGGAACAATTTACTAATATCTACTAATATCGTTACATGTCTATTTTGTGAATCTAGGAAACAAATTTAGTTGGAAAATATCAAAAATATTCTATATATTCCCCTCGAAAGGTGTGATACGAATATACTTCCGACTATGACATTTTCCCCGAATATTACATCATCCCTTGAAACCCATAATAAGACCGAGGGTAATCTATTTAATTAAGTGTCGAATTTACAATTTAAAATATATTTTTTCCTTGGTTATAATATAAAAGTATCAATTTTTTTTTGGGTAATAAAAACAACCAAAATATTATTTTCCGGAATATAATAAAATAATAAATATTATTATTACACAAATTTACAAATAATTAATTTGTTAACCGCATAAAAAAAAATATTTATTATGCACTTTTAATGACCATGAATATTTTTGCAATTTTAATGATTTTATACACAGATAAAAATCAACCGAAATTTGTAATTGCAATTTCTGTTTTCATTTTTTTTGTTATTATTATTATCCTGTTTCAATAAATTACTACTATATATGGCATATGTTTTAATTTATTTTTATATGTATAAGGGTAAAAGAAAAATTCGTGTTAAATTTATATCTATACAGATACGGTATATAATTTAGATTACATTTAAAACTTTATAAATGTGCAATTTTTATGATTATTGACAAAAGTTTTTTTATGTTAGTATTATTTTCCTTGGTTAAATAAATTTAAAAAAGTTTTTATATATCATAAAAAAAATATGATAAACTGTCAGGATATGCAAAAAGAAAAGCCCTATAACACCCCCCAAAAAATACAAAACAAAACAAATCCCAATAGACGATTGCATGATAATTACCATTACTAATATCGTTACCATTATTATTGGAATCAATATTAATAACTTCATCATTTTTAGTACTAATCATTCCGTCGTGAATATTCATATTTTCGTTACGAATATTGTTAATAACATCATTATCATTATTTTTAGAGTTAATATTAATATTTTCATTATTATCAGTAATTATAAGTTCGTTAAGAAACAATAACTGATTTGTTTTATTTGGGGAAACATTTTGAGTTGGAAGTGGTGAATGATTTATATTAGAGTTTAGTTAGTTACCATTTTTGGCATACTAACCATATAAATTAAACACCACAACTTTCCGATCAAATTAATTTATTTTAATTTAATTATTTAGAACTCCTATTACTTATTTAAATTTAATTTTACAAATTTTGATGTGTACTCGCCGAGCATCTATAATCGATTGCATTGATTAATTATAAATTTGTTTTAATTAGACGCTCATATTTAATCTCTCCACGATTGCCATTGGTAGTTGCAATCGGATGATATCAAATATGAGCGCTATCAAATATCAAAGATGATATCAAATATAAACTGTTTTTATAACAATGATCATTGTTTGGTATAATTGCTTTATTTATTTTGTACAGCCCCTCTGGATCGAAAACTAGTTATTTTATAATCTTTTTTGTATTTAATATATTAGAAAATAACTAGTTTTCGAAATTGATGGACGTCGTCTCGAAAGCTGGTTTTAATCTATCTATATTTATGATTTGATTCTTGCCATTTACATTGATTATAAAAGTTTTTCGGTGCCTTCGTATTATTTTGAACGGTCCGTCCTCATGGGCATCAGGTCCGGTGTATGGGTTGGTTAGTGGTCCTCTGACTTTATCTTCCCTGGTGAAAACGTGTGTACAAGTTTCCAGAGATCTGGGAACGAAAATGTCATTTTGTTTGTGTTCCCTTGGAGAGGTTGGAATGATCTTTCGCATATATTCACGGAGGTTCGTTATAAATTGGGGATCGTCAGGTTTGGCTTGTGATTTCGGTATAAAAAATTCGCCTGGAACCACCATTGGTTGGCCGTATACCAACTCAGCTGGGGTACAGTCAAGGTCCTTTTTTATTGAGCTTCTGATGCCCATGAGGACGGTCGGTAGTTCGGATTTCCAGTGGATGGTGTTGCAGCGGGCTTTAATGGCTGCTTTTAACTGTCTATGGAAGCGTTCCACCATGCCGTTAGCTTTAGGGTTGTACGCGGTTGTACGGATTCTGTGAAAACTAATAAGTTTGCCTAACTCTCTAAATATTTTAGACTCAAATTGAGCACCTTGATCTGTAGTGACTACTGAAAGTATTCCGAATCTCGTGATGTAGTTTTGATACAGTGTCGTGGCTACTGTTAGTGCCGTTATGTCTTTCATTGGATAACCTTCAGGCCAACGGGTGAATCGGTCAACTGCAGTTAGTATGTACATGTATCCGTCTGAAATAGGAAGTGGTCTGACGATATCCACGTATCCACGATATGTTGGAACCTACCACTTGGAGTATCGAATTTCATTAAAGGAGATTTTGTATGTCTATGTACTTTTGCGCGTTGGCAACCCAAACACGAGTTTTGCACAATAACCAACATCTACATTCATTTGAGGCCAAAAATATTTTGATGCTACGAGTTTTCGTGTCGCCCGAACGCCAGGGTGTGCTAATGGAGGCTATCGAAAATTTTCGGTCTGAGAATTTTGGGAACGAAGGTTGATCGTTTGACACATTGCACCAAACTTTTTCACCGCAATCCGGTAGTTTAATTAACTTCAACTGCATTTTCGAATTGTTAGGCGGGTTTTGGATTAGTTGTGTAAGTTCGTTGTCTTGGTTTTGTATCTTTGGTAAGTCTTCTAATGTAAGAGCTGACAGTTCGTGCTCTTGTTCGTTGTATCGCGAGAGGCAATCGCTGACTACGTTCTGTTTACCTTGTATATGTCGTATGTCGTTTGTAAACTGTGCTATGTAGTCTAAGTGGCGTAATTGTCTTGGACTACGTTCTGCTTTGGAAGTTTAGCCATACATAAAGGTTTGTGGTCGGTGAAAATTGAAAATTCTCTACCTTCGACAAAGTATCTGAAATGTCTAATGGCTTGGTAAATGGCTAGTAGTCCCCTGTCAAATGCTGAATACTTGGATTCAGTTTTTTTGAAAAGAAACCTAGGGGTTCCCAGTGTTTCCTGTTATATTGTTGAAGCACGGCTCCAATGGCTGTGTTGGACGCGTCGGTCGTTATATTATATTTTGTCTGCTCTAGCGGATGAGCAAGTAGCGTGGCAGAGGCTAAAGAATTTTTAACTGCGTTAAATTTAACGATGCAATCCGCTGGCCAGGAAAAATGCTTTTTATTTTTTCCTTTTTTTATTAGAGTTGCCAGGTGTGTATGGATCGGACCTAAGGATTCCGCTAGTCGCGGTATAAATCGGTGGTAATAGTTAACCATGCCGACGAATCTCTGTATCTGTTTGATAGTGGTCGGTTCTGGGAAATTCTTTATAGCATCGACTTTGTCTTGTGATGGAAGAATGCCATTTTCCGAGATATTGTGGCTTAAGAAGTTAAGTGATTTTACACCAAACACACATTTGGACGTTTTGATGTTAATGCCAAATTCGGCTAGACGAGTGAACAATAGTCTTAAATGGTTATGCTCTTTTTCTGATTTACTGGCTACTAATATATCATCGATATAACAAAATACGAAATCTAGGCCTTGAGTTACTTCATTGAGGAACCTTTGGAAGGTCTGAGCTGAGTTTCTTAAACCATAGGGCATGCGCGTGAACTCATCATATAAGCCGAATGAGGTAGTGATCGCGGTTTTGCTCACGTCTTCCTCTGCCATAGGGATTTCGTGATATGCTCGCACTAAATCTAATTTTGAAAAAAATTTACATCCAGCTAATTGCGTCGTAAAACTTTGTATGTGTGGTATCGGGTACCTGTCGGGAGCAGTGCTGCCATTTAAACGACGGTAATCGCCGCAAGGACGCCAGTCATTATCCTTCTTCTTTACCATATGCAAAGGTGATGCAAACCTTGAGTTCGTTTTGGATGCTAAAAATTTTAGGAGTAGGTGTGCATACATTAGCAATTATTGCATTAACTTGCAATGAAGTGGAATTGTCAAAAAGTCGTGACAATTTATTGTGAAAACCGAATTTATTGTGAAAATAACACAATCCCATTGTATGTCGTGAACTAGATCGAGATCTTTGTCTTGAACGAGAATTATAATTCTTGTTAAACCGGTTCGAACTTTTGTATTTATTTCGGCCACGGTAGTCAAGATCAAGATTATTTAGAAGTTTTTTTATTTCGCTTATCTCCTGTGCGAATTTCTGTTCGGTTGGTGTTAATGTTGGTGAAGGTTTGGTTTTATTAGATGTGTAGGAACATGACGCTTCTGCGATTATGCTAGAGAGTATTGAAACTTCCCAGATTTTGTCTGCTATGGGCAAAATTTCGTCAATTGGTTTATCAGCCCTCGCTGCAACCGATGTACGTAAGGTGTTAGGTAGCCGTTTTAGCCAAATTCGTTTAATCAGTTTCTTGTCAACTAAATTTGAGTCACCTACTTGATTGAACAACAATCGAAAAAATTCTGATGGACTTTGGTCACCCATTTCGTTTAATGAAGAGAGTAAATTGTCTAGTCTCTTTTCTTTTCACAGGCTGTGTCTCTCTATTGGAGCTTTTTTTAGACTATCATATCTGGGGGCAGTAGTATCAGTATTTTTCAAAACATCAATAACGGACAATGCAATCTCTTGCGGCAGAGCAGCAAGTGTGTGGTTGTACTTGTCATCGTCTTTTATAGACTTGTGCAAATTAAATTGGCTTTCCGCGATTATGAACCGAAGTTCGGGATTTTTATCAAAAAATGGAGATAATTTAATGCGCGTTATTGTGTTTATATCGGATGTGTCAGTATTTGTTTTAGGTGGATCAGGCATTTTTGAAATTGATTTTATTGACAATTATAAAGAAAGATTGAAAATAATTCGAAGGTTTTTTTTTTTTGTGTTGAAAAACTTTTATAAAATTTAAAAATTTTGAATTTGATTTTATTTTTATATTATTATTAGTTATTTTATGGCTATATAGAAAAATGTGAATTTATGGCTATACAGAACAACTGTGGACACCCAGTATCTGAAGATGAATATATACCTGGTAAACAGATAGTTTTATTCTCTTCTTAATTTTTGTTTTCTATCGATTCGATTATATATGCTCATGAGTTTATAAATTGTATAATGTATATATGTATGTACATAAAAATTATATAGTAATGAGAAGGAAATATATATATATGTATTGTATTAGTTTTATTCCGAATTTCTAGTTTCAAGATTTTATTTAGTATTTCGTTTTTCAATTGTTTTAAATTATTTTATTGAAATTTTAATATTTATGATAGTTTTAAATAAACTTTTTTTGAAACAATTGTCTTTTTATAACTTTTTTGTAATAAATGTTTTTTTTTTTGTAAATTTTAATGTTTATGATAGTTTTTTTTTTGAAACGATTGTTTTTTTTATAACTTTTTTTGTAATATGTTCAATACTCGGGGTCACCAATTTAGTTAGTTACCATTTTTGGCATACTAACCATATAAATGAAACACCGCAACTTTCCGATCAAATTAATTTATTTTAATTTAATTATTTAGAACTCCTATTACTTATTTAAATTTAATTTTACAAATTTTAATGTGTACTCGCCGAGCACCTATAATCGATTGTATTTATTAATTATAAATTTGATTTAATTAGACGCTCATATTTAATCTCTCCACGATTGCCATTGGTAGCTGCAATCGGATGATATCAAATATGAGCGCTATCAAATATCAAAGATGATATCAAATATAAACTGTTTTTATAACATTGTTTGGTATAATTGCTTTATTTATTTTGTACAGGGTGTACCCACAAGAGCACAGATATTTAATCTCATCAATGGTGGCGTGTACTATTAATTTCGTTAACTTGAGCTCCTCAACTACATAGGATAATTGCGAAGTGATGTCTTCTGTTTGATAATTATTTTTTAAATTGTGCAATGCTAAGAAGACTTTGTTGAAATTTACTAAATTATCTGAAAAAAATTTTCAGATGACGATTGACAACTTTTTATATTACTATCTGTTTTAATTTTTAATTTCTTCACAGATGAGTGTAATTTCCCTAGTTGAAAATTAATTTTATCAAGTATAATACCCCTATTCCGACAGTCGTATTTGCCGGCGTAAGATACGACTACAAAAATTTTGTATCACTACAAAAATTTTGTATCACGAGAGTCGTATCAATACGAAATTAGTCATATTAATACGAAACAGCCCACAAAATCTAGTATTCTTGGAGGCGTACGACTTGAATTTATTTGGCAAAAAAAAATATTATTTTTGTCATAAGCAATTTTACAAATTGACTAGAAGAAAATGTAGTATTTTATTATTAATATCAAGTTTAAATAAAATATAAAAAAAAAATATTAAAAAAAAATCATTGAATCATTGAAAAAATAATTAAAAAAAATAAATCAAATCATTGAAAGTCAAATCAACTACAAATAAAATATAGTAAAAAAAATCATTAGTCATCTATTGGAAATAAATAATATTAACAAATAAATCAGTCGTTTCGTACGCCTCTGAGAATAAATTTTTTTGTCGGTGCGAAACGAAATTATTTTAAGCCGTTAAATACGACACGACTGTCGGAATACGGGTATAAGATCATTGTTTATCTTATGATTTTCGAAAAAAGACTCAATAATGTTATTTAACTTTTTGCAATGTTACCTATGTTTTCAATTGTGCACATTTCTTATCCAAATTATCAACCTGGTCACTTAATTCTTGAAATGCGATTAGAATAGTATCATCAGATGAACAATTAGTACTTCTGAACTTGTTCATATTGTAAGTAAATTGAAATAATATAGTTCAATGGCTTAATGTAGTTCATCAAGATTTTAATATATAGAATTGCGCAGTGACTATATATGCATATATAGTATGAGGTTTCACAATATTGTTTTATTATGTTCATATTTATTTATATTTATTTTAATTGTTTAAAATACAATTTAGTTTATAGCCCGAAAAACAATTTTTAACTGTAGAAGCCTTTACGGTTAAAAGGCCCTCAAAAAGTAGGTAGAAAAATTTACACAAAAAAAAATTATGCATAAAAATACTAAAGCAAATAGAAAAATAATAAAAAACTTCCAACGAAAATCTGCGAATTCGCACGACTGTGAAACAAAAAAAAAATGAAATGAGGCTAGGAATTTACAATGTAAGTAATGGAAAAAAACTGACAATTTTATTTAAAATGTTTGGTTAAATAGAATTGCATTTATTGTATTTGTTTTTTGTAAAGTGCGTGGAAGGGGGAGTAAAAATTTAGTTCTCATCAATCTTTGTAAAATTAAGACTCGTTTTACTATTGAATGATTTTATACTCCTATATTTTTTTTTATATATTTATTTTTATAATAATTATTATAATATTTAATAAATAAAAAAAAGGGATTTAGTTAAACAAAATTGTTAATATAAATATTAAAAGTGACATAAGTGTTCAAAGTGCTACGAGACCAGAAGCTTTATAGTTATACATGTAAGTCACTTCGTTGAATTAATTATTTAATATATGAAAATAATTTGGATTTATCATAGTTTTGATTGCTGTACATTAATTTATTTATAAAAATTTGTATTTTTATAAATTAATAATCAACATTGTAACTTTTATATTAATGAATTTATAGGTAATTAAAAAAAATAGCTTTTTTCCAAGCAGTATTGTGAAATAACCTCATATTCGGTTATATTTCGTTACTCAAGTACTGTAAAATAGTTTAACACTTTCTGTAGTTATATTGCGATACCTAAGTAACTTTATCTAAGTAGTATTGTGGAATAACCGCATATACGGTTATATTTCGTTACTCAAGTACTGTAAAATAACAACGCTTTCTGTTGTTATATTGCGATACCTAAGTAGTGAAATAACGTATTTTCTACACTTTTCAAATACTCGAATAATGCTCCCAAATAGATAACTGTCTGTTCATTCATCTGTCTGTCTGTCCTGAAAATATTCCTTATTATTCTAGCTAGATGATTCCATAATGAGTATTAATATATTATGTAAATATTCAATTTTTATTTCGTGTCACCTTACAGGTTACTATGCCTAAATATAAAACAATTAAACAGCTTTTGCATCTTCATAGCCCAAACGGGAAGTCAAGAAAAGCACTAAAAGAGATCTCATCCCATAGTAGCTAAAACGTTCCCACGTTTCAACAAAAAATAGTATTATTAAAAATTTGGGAAACCATTACTTTCCCTTATAAATATATTAGCCCTGTTTTTTTGTAGACAAGTATATTGTATTGCAAAATTTTTGCAAAAAAACGATTCACTGAACATAGGAGGCGACAATTTTTTTTTATTTCAATCACAATTGAATTTATCAGCTTATAATTTTTTTTTAAATCACATTAACTTTGAGTTTTAGAACCGTAAAAAAAAAATCATTAAATATAATTAAAAATTACAAAACTTGCTTTTTTTCTTTAATAAATTGCCATTTTTGAATGTAAAAAAAACATAGGCTATGCCTTTTTTGTCCAATGTAATTGAAATAAATGAAATTAAATGAAATCAAATGAAATTAAACGAAATATTGACAACAGAGCCATCTACATGTCATATTATTAACTATTTATCCATTACAATTCATTTGCAATATATAAATAACTACTGTAATTCTCATTTTTTTGCCGTCAAATTGTTGTTGTTTTCAATGTAAAAATTTGCAATACAATATACGCGTCTACATAAAAACAGGGCTAATATACTCGTCTACAAAAAAACAGGGCTATTATAACAATAAATGCAATATATGGCAGAAACATAAATAATAAAACGAACTGCACTGACATATGCAAATGACATATGCACAGCTCTTCATTGTATTTTGCACTTATAAGGCAATTAAAGCATTTATTTCTTTTATTTATAATTTGTAAGGGTTTAAATTGAATACACTGCCTATTTCATATCCAAAAATTTAAAATTATATAATATTATATAATTTCACTTCACTAATTTCATTTTCTGTCTTAATGCTAAATTTATATATTTATTATTGTTAATAAGTACAAAAATTTAAAAAGCTGCCAGTTGGAAGAGCGCTACATATAACCTTTTGATCCACCTAGGATTTAATGAAAACAAATATTATAAAAATTATGATTTTTACAAAACTCCCAATGTTGTACAATTTAAAATTAGAAACAAGTTTTTATAAATAACTACTCGAATTTGTAATACTATATATACTAAATACTCGAAATGTAATATGTATATGTTTTTATTCCATAAATTTCGAAATTTGAAGAGGGTTGAAGGTACGTGTCTCAATTTTGTGTACAAGGTGTAGAATAGTATTATTCAGAAACTTATTGTTCATTTTCTTGCAACATGTATTAATTTTGAAAATATATATAAATTCAAGGGGGTTGATGGGATGGTACTCTAGTTTATTTCGCACAAGGTGTATAATTATATTGGGGGTTATTCTATTCTGAAAAACGCTATTACGTTTAGTGGAATACTGAATTATCACTGCAGTTTTTTTGTTATTCTGTAATGGTATTACATAGAGATAGAGTGATGTGTGACTATCACCTATCGCATCTTACAATTTTGCATAGACATTTCTTTGCAAAGTTATAATGGGGCTTATTCTACAAAATGACATTTTTGAAATACGTTCATTTATGCGTTTCACTTTCGAATTATTTTGCTATTGTGGAAAACGATCAAAGAACTGTATTATCGCCCCTACATTATCGATAGTATGGAAAACTTAAATTATGACGTTTTATGTAAATTTTTTTTTTGTTTAATAACGAAGACGAAGTAGGTTGTTTTGAATTTATATACATATGTATATATATATTTATATATAAATTCGTGTTATTACGTTTTCCATATATTTGTGATTCGCAAGTGAAAGTGTAAGTATTACCATATTTTTAATGAAAGTGTAAGTATTACCATATTTTTTAATGCAATACAAAACCAACACTACTAAAAAGCCCTGAACAAAGTCTGTGCACTAACACATACATACCAAAAGGTAGTCAGAGAATTCAATATGACATATAATTTTTTCTTTAATAAAAATTATGTTCTTAGTGATAATAAAACGAAATTTATAATTTTTTATAATTAATTATTTTATTTAAAAAATTAATTACATATAATTTATATATTTTGTCATTTCTATTATTTAAGATACATGTAATAATACGCTTTTCTAATAATTTTGTACCATCAGATAGTGTTTTTACATCAATAATGTCTATTGATAAGATACAAATTCACCAATTGGCACAAAAATGCGTATTGTTACCTGTATCTGAAATTAAATATTAATAAATTCAAAATAATATAATTATAAAAAATACTCCTGCACAACATATACGTCCCCTGGAACACACTGCAACTGCATAACATATACGTCCAGCAGTTTCACATGAAAAAATAAAAAAAGTCATTAAAAAATTTATTTTTGGTTTGTAGTAATTTGGGTAAATATATTAAATAATTCTACTTGATTTTTTAAAATATCTAAATATCTAGTGAGAAAAATCGTTTTGACAGTTTTGTGCTTTTTTAAATATAAAATTTCGCGGTTTTCAAATTTCGTTTGCTCAATATTTCTATATCTCGCGAGTAAATTTTTAATTTGTGACCATAAAGTTAATTTTTTACTACTATTTGGTAAAATCCATTGCAATTCATTATATGGAACTTCGGATCCATGTAAAATAACATTTACTACTAAATATTTATTAATACTAATTCGGACAGAAATATTGCATTTTAAATCGTCGCTATTTTCGAGTAAAACAAATACACATTTTTCCTCATTTTCGAAAAGAAGATAATTTTGAAAATTGATTTTTTGTTTAAAATTATTTTTAAAAATACTGTAATCTTTAGTAATGTTAGATGCAAAAAAAATCATCTGACCTTTTTTCTAATAAAATATGTAATTTTTTGAATTTTCTCTGACGGATCCCGTCTTTGAATGTTTTCTATAGGTACTAAATACTGCGGATAATTTGGAAAAATTGAAAAATTAAATTTATTATTTTCATTGTTTTATTGTTTTATATAATCTTCTTCTCGAAAATGAATCGCACAAACAGCAGAACATTTTGTTGGCTGCCAGTCACTTCTGTAAATAGCGCCTGTCTACTTATCTTTTAAATCCTTATCTTTAGGAAAACCAAAAGTTGGAATCGATGGTTCTGACGAAAAATAATTGGTCCTGGAATAAGGTACCACACAATGTCGCGGCATTATTTAACTTCAAAAATCACAAAATTGCACGAAATTTGCACACTTAGTTTATATTAAATTGCCTTTAGCACACTAATTATTAACTATAAATTAAATAACAAATAAATATGTATAACAACTTAATATTTATAAATATTAAGATATTCGATTCTAGGCTCGTTTATCGCAAGCATTTCATCGCGATGGAATTCATCGCAAGCAATTCATCGTAAGCAATTCATCGCAAGCAATTCATCGCAAGCAATTCATCGTAAGCAATTCATCGCCAGCAATTCATCGCAAGCAATTTATTATTTTATTTAATTATTTAACTCTGGTAGCCAGAACAATCGCGCGATTGTTCTGGCTACCAGAGTTAAATAATTAAATAAAATAATAAATTGAGTTAAATATTCAAATAATTATAAATTAAACATAACGAAATTTATTGTGTACACAAAAAATTCAAACTCCATTTAGGTATCCATATTTTTATTCAGCTTTATTCTGAATAATTTTTGAATTTTGAAATTAGAAAATATATTTGACAAATATTACCAATTAAGGCTGCTAGATTTTTTTTTTAGGAAAATACAAAGTGAATATTTCATTAGGTATATGAATTCATTAGGTATCGGATATTCATCGCCATAAACTTCGCGATGAATATTTCCTTGCGATAAATTGCTTGCGATGAATTGCCTTACGATGAATTGCTTACGATGAATTGCGGGCGATGAACTTTGCTATGAATTTATTATTGCGATAAACTAGCCGGATACCAGATATTCCAATAAGAAATTTTATTTCTTGTTTATGAAATTTGCACTAAATTTGTATCACAAAAATAAACTATGTAAATCAAATAATCGCACAATTTTTTTTAATAAAAACAAATCTACAATTATTAAACTATAATTTACACTACTTTTTAATAAAAATCTCTTATTAATTACCATAAAATATCACTTTTAATTATTTATTTTCCGTGCGTCTATTTATGCCGCCATTAAATTTGACATTAGCAAATTTTTGACTTCTGACTACTCTCGCGGTTTCGATGTATGCGTAAGGTGACCATTTATTTGCTAGCGAAAACCGGGACAGCACAAATAAATAATCTGTAGTTTTACATGTTATGAAAAAAAATATAAAATTTATTATTATTTAATAACAAAAACAATTAATAAAAATAACAGCTCACTTTAATACGAAAATAATTCGTATACTAATTGTTAAATAAAATAAAAAACTTAAAATAATAGGACTTTTTTTTTCTTTTTATAAATATTTTTCACTAGAGCTGATTTGCTTTAGCAAATCTGGACTACTTTTAAGCAAAGCGTAGAAATCTAAGCAGTCTTTTTCAATATTCCATTTTGTCATAATTATTGCTTTTAATGTTGATACCATCAACTGCGTTTTCTCCGACGTCCACAAACGGTTAATCAATGAAAAAAGTCTCTCCACTACTGCATTTGTTCCAGGTAAGCACAAAGAATATTGTACAAGTTGGCATAATTTATCGTGGTCTAAATTATTGATTTTGAAATATTTAAATATTTCAACCCAACGTTGGTCTGCCAACATATTCTTGCTATTCCATTCCATAATTTTTTCATCCGAAACATATTCATTTAAAAGAGAAAATTGATCAAAAAGTGCAGTGTGATCATTTAGATTAAAAAAATTGTTTTTTATCATCAACTGCATATTTTCTTCAATATTTTGCCAAATTATTTTTGATTGTAAATTAGACCATTTAAAAATTTTAATTTCTTCAAACTGATCCGTCCAATTAGCTAAGTACTCCAAACAAGTGTCATAAAAAATTGTTACAATTTCTTTAATTTTCTGTTCATTACATAAACCCTCTTTTTTTAATCTTTCTATTTCATCCTTAACTGCAATTGGAATAAAAAAATTATCTTTTCGTGACTTTAACTTTTTTATGAGGCCATTAATTATTAGCATAACTTCAACAGCTGAAATATTATTACCCTCAATTTTAAGCACAGTTTCTTTAAAAATTTCCGCTTGTGAATTTACGAAATGTAGCCAAAGTTTTGCACATGGGTTATTAAAAAAATCCTTTATAATTTTTGGACATTTATTTTGACTAACAAAATAGGATTTTAAACCGTCAAACATTTGTATTATTCTATATATTGCAGGTTGTAGCGCCAACCATCTGGTGTTACTGTAACCAAGAAGTTTTTTGTATTCAATCTCAACAAAATCGCAAAATTCCTTTAACGATTCTGTTCTTACCGTGTATATGTAAAAATATGAATATATTTTTACTAAAATACATTCCACATCAATTGGTAAGCAATCAGTGGCAGTTTTAATTGTGTTATTTGAAATATGTGCGTTACATCCCATACCAATTAAGTTTCTGTTAAGAAGTTTTTGCAATTTTGAAAATATATTGTTTGTTCCACGTCTCTCTGCACCTCCAAAATTTGTGTTAGTGTTATCTCCTGAAAACCCTGATACTTTGTCTAAAATATTATTTTCAGTTAATACTTCAGAGAGATATTTAACTATAATATCTGAAGTTTCACCAGGTTGGCTTTGAATATCTAAAACTTTTATTTTAACGCCTTCATAAGGTTTAAAAAATCTGACTAGAACTGGAAATATTTTTAAATTCCCATGATTTGAGGCGTCTGTTAAAATAGTTAAGCAATGACAATTTTGTAATTCCGATTTCAGCTCTGTGAGAACAAAGGTAAAAAAAATTCTTTTTATGATGGCTTCAGATTTTGTTCTTGCGCATCTATATTTGGGCTCAAAACAATTTTGGATAATTTTCGACGCGCAGTCGTTTGATCGAAAACTATGATTTTCTTTAATTGTATGATACGCCCATACGCCTTCAGCTGCAGCTATTTCCAAATCTTTTGCAGTTGTGGTGAAACTGGTAAAATGTTTAGTTAACGTGGTACTAGAAGCTGTTGCTAAATCTACAGTTCTATGTTTTTTAGATTTAATATGATTTTCAATATCGTTAGCTCCACCATGATGTAGTGTAAATTCTGAATTGCATTTTGTGCAACGTACATCACTGTCAGATTTTGTTTTTTTAATAAAAATATATTTTGTTTGTAATAAAGGCGTAAAAGTGCATTTTCGTTTTGGAGGCATCTTATCATGGCACAAATTTTTTTTTTAAATATTAACTATAAATAAATTAATATAATAAATAATATAATAAATTAATAATAAATAACAGAAACAAACATTAATTTTTTGTTGACGTTCATTTGGAGACAAAAACTAACTGTCAAAATAAAAAAACGGTGTTGCCAAATGCCAAATATCCAATTCTCAAAAATATTTCAAATTCCCAGTAGAAATGCAATCAATTATATTTATGTTGATAATTCGGGACTTTTTCGTGTCCCGGCCGGGACACCGGGACACGCACAGAAAAACGGGACAATCCCGGCTAAAACGGGACGTATGGTCACACTATGTATGCGTACATCAGGGCGTGTTGGTTTTGTGCAATATCAATATAATGTATGTATGTATACTATCCTGGATGAAATTAGGTATGTCCATATTTTCATCTGGGATTTTCTCTAGCACCTTGGGATGGATTGTGCTAAAATTTGGTAAATACATTCAAATTAGTGGTCTGGATGAAATGATGAATGGCCATATTTTCATCTGGGATTTTCTCTGGCACCCCTGGATGGATTTGGCTTATATTTTATAAACACAATCATTATAGTGATCTATTGTTAACTGCTCCTCCATTTTTTCATCTGGGATTAAACACCAAGTTTTCATCCATATTTTCATCTGGGATAATAGCAAAATAATTCCCATTATTAGAAAACTATTTTTTATATTTTTTAAATACGCCCCCCTCGGTTGGTATGAAGCTTCTTTCTTAAATATGCCACCTATAAAGGGCGGGTTAAAATTTTGGGAATTGGATAACCACTAACCTATTGCACCTAATTTATAAGTTGCGAGGTAAATAATTATATTTTTAAATTATAATTTTATAGTCATTTTAAGTTCCAAATATTCCACTATATAATAAATTTTGAAATGTAACATTTCTGAGTGATGTAGAATGGAGGGGATTGCAGGTAGGGAAATAATTTTTTTTTATCTCCTGTGCGAATTTCTGTTCGGTTGGTGTTAATGTTGGTGAAGGTTTGGGTTTATTAGATGTGTAGGAACATGACGCTTCTGCGATTATGCTAGAGAGTATTGAAACTTCCCAGATTTTGTCTGCTATGGGCAAAATTTCGTCAATTGGTTTATCAGCCCTCGCTGCAACCGATGTACGTAAGGTAGCCGTTTTAGCCAAATTCGTTTAATCAGTTTCTTGTCAACTAAATTTGAGTCACCTACTTGATTGAACAACAATCGAAAAAATTCTGATGGACTTTGGTCACCCATTTCGTTTAATGAAGAGAGTAAATTGTCTAGTCTCTTTTCTTTTCACAGGCTGTGTCTCTCTATTGGAGCTTTTTTTAGACTATCATATCTGGGGGCAGTAGTATCAGTATTTTTCAAAACATCAATAACGGACAATGCAATCTCTTGCGGCAGAGCAGCAAGTGTGTGGTTGTACTTGTCATCGTCTTTTATAGACTTGTGCAAATTAAATTGGCTTTCCGCGATTATGAACCGTAGTTCGGGATTTTTATCAAAAAATGGAGATAATTTAATGCGCGTTATTGTGTTTATATCGGATGTGTCAGTATTTGTTTTAGGTGGATCAGGCATTTTTGAAATTGATTTTATTGACAATTATAAAGAAAGATTGAAAATAATTCGAAGGTTTTTTTTTTTTGTGTTGAAAAACTTTTATAAAATTTAAAAATTTTGAATTTGATTTTATTTTTATATTATTATTAGTTATTTTATGGCTATATAGAAAAATGTGAATTTATGGCTATACAGAACAACTGTGGACACCCAGTATCTGAAGATGAATATATACCTGGTAAACAGATAGTTTTATTCTCTTCTTAATTTTTGTTTTCTATCGATTCGATTATATATGCTCATGAGTTTATAAATTGTATAATGTATATATGTATGTACATAAAAATTATATAGTAATGAGAAGGAAATATATATATATGTATTGTATTCGTTTTATTCCGAATTTCTAGTTTCAAGATTTTATTTAGTATTTCGTTTTTCAATTGTTTTAAATTATTTTATTGAAATTTTAATATTTATGATAGTTTTAAATAAACTTTTTTTGAAACAATTGTCTTTTTATAACTTTTTTGTAATAAATGTTTTTTTTTTTGTAAATTTTAATGTTTATGATAGTTTTTTTTTTGAAACGATTGTTTTTTTTATAACTTTTTTTGTAATATGTTCAATACTCGGGGTCACCAATTTAGTTAGTTACCATTTTTGGCATACTAACCATATAAATGAAACACCGCAACTTTCCGATCAAATTAATTTATTTTAATTTAATTATTTAGAACTCCTATTACTTATTTAAATTTAATTTTACAAATTTTAATGTGTACTCGCCGAGCACCTATAATCGATTGTATTTATTAATTATAAATTTGATTTAATTAGACGCTCATATTTAATCTCTCCACGATTGCCATTGGTAGCTGCAATCGGATGATATCAAATATGAGCGCTATCAAATATCAAAGATGATATCAAATATAAACTGTTTTTATAACATTGTTTAGTATAATTGCTTTATTTATTTTGTACAGGGTGTACCCACAAGAGCACAGATATTTAATCTCATCAATGGTGGCGTGTACTATTAATTTCGTTAACTTGAGCTCCTCAACTACATAGGATAATTGCGAAGTGATGTCTTCTGTTTGATAATTATTTTTTAAATTGTGCAATGCTAAGAAGACTTTGTTGAAATTTACTAAATTATCTGAAAAAAATTTTCAGATGACGATTGACAACTTTTTATATTACTATCTGTTTTAGTTTTTAATTTCTTCACAGATGAGTGTAATTTCCCTAGTTGAAAATTAATTTTATCAAGTATAATACCCCTATTCCGACAGTCGTATTTGCCGGCGTAAGATACGACTACAAAAATTTTGTATCACTACAAAAATTTTGTATCACGAGAGTCGTATCAATACGAAATTAGTCATATTAATACGAAACAGCCCACAAAATCTAGTATTCTTGGAGGCGTACGACTTGAATTTATTTGGCAAAAAAAAATATTATTTTTGTCATAAGCAATTTTACAAATTGACTAGAAGAAAATGTAGTATTTTATTATTAATATCAAGTTTAAATAAAATATAAAAAAAAAATATTAAAAAAAAATCATTGAATCATTGAAAAAATAATTAAAAAAAATAAATCAAATCATTGAAAGTCAAATCAACTACAAATAAAATATAGTAAAAAAAATCATTAGTCATCTATTGGAAATAAATAATATTAACAAATAAATCAGTCGTTTCGTACGCCTCTGAGAATAAATTTTTTTGTCGGTGCGAAACGAAATTATTTTAAGCCGTTAAATACGACACGACTGTCGGAATACGGGTATAAGATCATTGTTTATCTTATGATTTTCGAAAAAAGACTCAATAATGTTATTTAACTTTTTGCAATGTTACCTATGTTTTCAATTGTGCACATTTCTTATCCAAATTATCAACCTGGTCACTTAATTCTTGAAATGCGATTAGAATAGTATCATCAGATGAACAATTAGTACTTCTGAACTTGTTCATATTGTAAGTAAATTGAAATAATATAGTTCAATGGCTTAATGTAGTTCATCAAGATTTTAATATATAGAATTGCGCAGTGACTATATATGCATATATAGTATGAGGTTTCACAATATTGTTTTATTATGTTCATATTTATTTATATTTATTTTAATTGTTTAAAATACAATTTAGTTTATAGCCCGAAAAACAATTTTTAACTGTAGAAGCCTTTACGGTTAAAAGGCCCTCAAAAAGTAGGTAGAAAAATTTACACAAAAAAAAATTATGCATAAAAATACTAAAGCAAATAGAAAAATAATAAAAAACTTCCAACGAAAATCTGCGAATTCGCACGACTGTGAAACAAAAAAAAATGAAATAAGGCTAGGAATTTACAATGTAAGTAATGGAAAAAAACTGACAATTTTATTTAAAATGTTTGGTTAAATAGAATTGCATTTATTGTATTTGTTTTTTGTAAAGTGCGTGGAAGGGGGAGTAAAAATTTAGTTCTCATCAATCTTTGTAAAATTAAGACTCGTTTTACTATTGAATGATTTTATACTCCTATATTTTTTTTTATATATTTATTTTTATAATAATTATTATAATATTTAATAAATAAAAAAAAGGGATTTAGTTAAACAAAATTGTTAATATAAATATTAAAAGTGACATAAGTGTTCAAAGTGCTACGAGACCAGAAGCTTTATAGTTATACATGTAAGTCACTTCGTTGAATTAATTATTTAATATATGAAAATAATTTGGATTTATCATAGTTTTGATTGCTGTACATTAATTTATTTATAAAAATTTGTATTTTTATAAATTAATAATCAACATTGTAACTTTTATATTAATGAATTTATAGGTAATTAAAAAAAATAGCTTTTTTCCAAGCAGTATTGTGAAATAACCTCATATTCGGTTATATTTCGTTACTCAAGTACTGTAAAATAGTTTAACACTTTCTGTAGTTATATTGCGATACCTAAGTAACTTTATCTAAGTAGTATTGTGGAATAACCGCATATACGGTTATATTTCGTTACTCAAGTACTGTAAAATAATTTAACACTCTGTAGTTATATTGCGATACCTTATATTTCGTTACTCAAGTACTGTAAAATAATTTAACACTCTGTAGTTATATTGCGATACCTAAGTAACTTTATCCAAGTAGTATTGTGAATATACGGTTATATTACGTTACTCTAGTACTGTAAAATAACAACGCTTTCTGTTGTTATATTGCGATACCTAAGTAGTGAAATAACGTATTTTCTACACTTTTCAAATACTCGAATAATGCTCCCAAATAGATAACTGTCTGTTCATTCATCTGTCTGTCTGTCCTGAAAATATTCCTTATTATTCTAGCTAGATGATTCCATAATGAGTATTAATATATTATGTAAATATTCAATTTTTATTTCGTGTCACCTTACAGGTTACTATGCCTAAATATAAAACAATTAAACAGCTTTTGCATCTTCATAGCCCAAACGGGAAGTCAAGAAAAGCACTAAAAGAGATCTCATCCCATAGTAGCTAAAACGTTCCCACGTTTCAACAAAAAATAGTATTATTAAAAATTTGGGAAACCATTACTTTCCCTTATAAATATATTAGCCCTGTTTTTTTGTAGACAAGTATATTGTATTGCAAAATTTTTGCAAAAAAACGATTCACTGAACATAGGAGGCGACAATTTTTTTTTATTTCAATCACAATTGAATTTATCAGCTTATAATTTTTTTTTAAATCACATTAACTTTGAGTTTTAGAACCGTAAAAAAAAATCATTAAATATAATTAAAAATTACAAAACTTGCTTTTTTTCTTTAATAAATTGCCATTTTTGAATGTAAAAAAAACATAGGCTATGCCTTTTTTGTCCAATGTAATTGAAATAAATGAAATTAAATGAAATCAAATGAAATTAAACGAAATATTGACAACAGAGCCATCTACATGTCATATTATTAACTATTTATCCATTACAATTCATTTGCAATATATAAATAACTACTGTAATTCTCATTTTTTTGCCGTCAAATTGTTGTTGTTTTCAATGTAAAAATTTGCAATACAATATACGCGTCTACATAAAAACAGGGCTAATATACTCGTCTACAAAAAAACAGGGCTATTATAACAATAAATGCAATATATGGCAGAAACATAAATAATAAAACGAACTGCACTGACATATGCAAATGACATATGCACAGCTCTTCATTGTATTTTGCACTTATAAGGCAATTAAAGCATTTATTTCTTTTATTTATAATTTGTAAGGGTTTAAATTGAATACACTGCCTATTTAATATCCAAAAATTTAAAATTATATAATATTATATAATTTCACTCACTTTCATTTTCTGTCTTAATGCTAAATTTATATATTTATTATTGTTAATAAGTACAAAAATTTAAAAAGCTGCCAGTTGGAAGAGCGCTACATATAACCTTTTGATCCACCTAGGATTTAATGAAAACAAATATTATAAAAATTATGATTTTTACAAAACTCCCAATGTTGTACAATTTAAAATTAGAAACAAGTTTTTATAAATAACTACTCGAATTTGTAATACTATATATACTAAATACTCGAAATGTAATATATGTTTTTATTCCATAAATTTCGAAATTTGAAGAGGGTTGAAGGTACGTGTCTCAATTTTGTGTACAAGGTGTAGAATAGTATTATTAAGAAACTTATTGTTCATTTTCTTGCAACATGTATTAATTTTGAAAATATATAGAAATTCAAGGGGGTTGATGGGATGGTACTCTAGTTTATTTCGCACAAGGTGTATAATTATATTGGGGGTTATTCTATTCTGAAAAACGCTATTACGTTTAGTGGAATACTGAATTATCACTGCAGTTTTTTTGTTATTCTGTAATGGTATTACATAGAGATAGAGTGATGTGTGACTATCACCTATCGCATCTTACAATTTTGCATAGACATTTCTTTGCAAAGTTATAATGGGGCTTATTCTACAAAATGACATTTTTGAAATACGTTCATTTATGCGTTTCACTTTCGAATTATTTTGCTATTGTGGAAAACGATCAAAGAACTGTATTATCGCCCCTACATTATCGATAGTATGGAAAACTTAAATTATGACGTTTTATGTAAATTTTTTTTTTGTTTAATAACGAAGACGAAGTAGGTTGTTTTGAATTTATATACATATGTATATATATATTTATATATAAATTCGTGTTATTACGTTTTCCATATATTTGTGATTCGCAAGTGAAAGTGTAAGTATTACCATATTTTTAATGAAAGTGTAAGTATTACCATATTTTTTAATGCAATACAAAACCAACACTACTAAAAAGCCCTGAACAAAGTCTGTGCACTAACACATACATACCAAAAGGTAGTCAGAGAATTCAATATGACATATAATTTTTTCTTTAATAAAAATTATGTTCTTAGTGATAATAAAACGAAATTTATAATTTTTTATAATTAATTATTTTATTTAAAAAATTAATTACATATAATTTATATATTTTGTGATTTCTATTATTTAAGATACATGTAATAATACGCTTTTCTAATAATTTTGTACCATCAGATAGTGTTTTTACATCAATAATGTCTATTGATAAGATACAAATTCACCAATTGGCACAAAAATGCGTATTGTTACCTGTATCTGAAATTAAATATTAATAAATTCAAAATAATATAATTATAAAAAATACTCCTGCACAACATATACGTCCCCTGGAACACACTGCAACTGCATAACATATACGTCCAGCAGTTTCACATGAAAAAATAAAAAAAGTCATTAAAAAATTTATTTTTGGTTTGTAGTAATTTGGGTAAATATATTAAATAATTCTACTTGATTTTTTAAAATATCTAAATATCTAGTGAGAAAAATCGTTTTGAAAGTTTTGTGCTTTTTTAAATATAAAATTTCGCGGTTTTCAAATTTCGTTTGCTCAATATTTCTATATCTCGCGAGTAAATTTTTAATTTGTGACCATAAAGTTAATTTTTTACTACTATTTGGTAAAATCCATTGCAATTCATTATATGGAACTTCGGATCCATGTAAAATAACATTTACTACTAAATATTTATTAATACTAATTCGGACAGAAATATTGCATTTTAAATCGTCGCTATTTTCGAGTAAAACAAATACACATTTTTCCTCATTTTCGAAAAGAAGATAATTTTGAAAATTGATTTTTTGTTTAAAATTATTTTTAAAAATACTGTAATCTTTAGTAATGTTAGATGCAAAAAAAATCATCTGACCTTTTTTCTAATAAAATATGTAATTTTTTGAATTTTCTCTGACGGATCCCGTCTTTGAATGTTTTCTATAGGTACTAAATACTGCGGATAATTTGGAAAAATTGAAAAATTAAATTTATTATTTTCATTGTTTTATTGTTTTATATAATCTTCTTCTCGAAAATGAATCGCACAAACAGCAGAACATTTTGTTGGCTGCCAGTCACTTCTGTAAATAGCGCCTGTCTACTTATCTTTTAAATCCTTATCTTTAGGAAAACCAAAAGTTGGAATCGATGGTTCTGACGAAAAATAATTGGTCCTGGAATAAGGTACCACACAATGTCGCGGCATTATTTAACTTCAAAAATCACAAAATTGCACGAAATTTGCACACTTAGTTTATATTAAATTGCCTTTAGCACACTAATTATTAACTATAAATTAAATAACAAATAAATATAACAACTTAATATTTATAAATATTAAGATATTCCAATAAGAAATTTTATTTCTTGTTTATGAAATTTGCACTAAATTTGTATCACAAAAATAAACTATGTAAATCAAATAATCGCACAATTTTTTTTAATAAAAACAAATCTACAATTATTAAACTATAATTTACACTACTTTTTAATAAAAATCTCTTATTAATTACCATAAAATATCACTTTTAATTATTTATTTTCCGTGCGTCTATTTATGCCGCCATTAAATTTGACATTAGCAAATTTTTGACTTCTGACTACTCTCGCGGTTTCGATGTATGCGTACATCAGGGCGTGTTGGTTTTGTGCAATATCAATATAATGTATGTATGTATACTATCCTGGATGAAATTAGGTATGTCCATATTTTCATCTGGGATTTTCTCTAGCACCTTGGGATGGATTGTGCTAAAATTTGGTAAATACATTCAAATTAGTGGTCTGGATGAAATGATGAATGGCCATATTTTCATCTGGGATTTTCTCTGGCACCCCTGGATGGATTTGGCTTATATTTTATAAACACAATCATTATAGTGATCTATTGTTAACTGCTCCTCCATTTTTTCATCTGGGATTAAACACCAAGTTTTCATCCATATTTTCATCTGGGATAATAGCAAAATAATTCCCATTATTAGAAAACTATTTTTTATATTTTTTAAATAAGCCCCCCTCGGTTGGTATGAAGCTTCTTTCTTAAATATGCCACCTATAAAGGGCGGGTTAAAATTTTGGGAATTGGATAACCATACTAACCTATTGCACCTAATTTATTGCGAGGTAAATAATTATATTTTTAAATTATAATTTTATAGTCATTTTAAGTTCCAAATATTCCACTATATAATAAATTTTGAAATGTAACATTTCTGAGTGATGTAGAATGGAGGGGATTGCAGGTAGGGAAATAATTTTTTTGCACAGTGTTAAATAGTATTTTTAAGAAAATAATTTCTCATTTTTTCAATTCAGTTCCCAGCGGAGGTGTTGCGGCCTGTTTAATAGATATACTCCCTTACTCATATGAGAAGGGAAAGGGGTGAAAATATTGAACGATTTTGAAAGACACAAACCTATTATACTTAACTTACAAGATACATGATCCTATCTGAAATGTTGCTTGTTTTATAGTCATTCTAAGTTCCAAAAATTAAATTTTCATAAACTATATAATAAATTTTGAAATGTTACATTTCTAAGTGATGTAGCTTAGCGGGGGTTGAAGGTAGGTAAATACTTTTTTCGCACAAGATGTACAGTAGAATTCTTAAGAAAATTATTTCTCACTTTTTCAATCCAGTCCCCCGCTGAGGTGCTGCAGCCTCTTTCATAAACTTACCCCCTCACCCATGTGAAAAGGGAAAGAGGTAAAAATATTGAATGATTTTGAAAGACACCAACTTATTATACCTAACTTTAAAGATATAAGACCGTATCTGAAATGTGGCATATCTTATAACCATTTTAAATACCAACAATTCAATTTTAATAGTCCCATAAAAATTCTTTCAATTCTTTCAGTTGGGTTTCAGTGTTACACAAGGTAAGCGACAGATATTGTCAAATATTATGTTGTTGAAATGTGTATAATCGTTTCTGTGTTTGTTTTTTGGTTATCAAAGGTTTTTGCTTTGCCTGATACCACCATGCAACAATGTTGCGACTATTCGACCACCATGCAACAATGATGCGACTATTATTTTGGCTAATATTAATGAAATGAGAAATGTTTTACCAGTACCAGGAGCATCTAAGAAAAATAATCCACCTTGCTCTGGAGCAAACGCGTGCATGATCATATCATAAATTATTTGTTCTGCTAATAATTTGGGTGCATTTCTCTGCATATATCAATTTAATTCATTGACATCCGCCATCTTAAACCATCTACCGGGTCCAAAATAAAAAAACCAACAAGAGCTCGAATCGAACTTATGGTGTAAATCTTAGCTCGATAGCTCTTATGGTTTCGGTTATCATTCGTTACAAACAAATGCATCAACGATTTTATATATAAAGATATAATATTTATTGAATTGAAGAACGCAGTTCACCGGCGTTTAAAAATTCATAAAGCTTTCTCAATAAGTCTGGTCTGGTGTTCTTTGGCCGAAAACTGTTGAACTAAACGCGAAACGGTTTCACCTATTTTTTCCAAATGGCTTTCGTTCTTCAACTTTTCGGTTACAGTAGTTCTATTCTTCTATACCTCTTAATAAGTCTGTATGATCACTTGTAAAATTTTCAAATTCTGTTTCCAAAATTATCCAATTTATTAAATTCTAATGAATCGTTTATTCCTAAATTAATTTTCCGAGATGGCTTTGCCACAAATATGTTATATTTTCTTCTAATGTTTCAATTAAATTTTCTATTTCCCTAATTTTTTCTTTTAAATCTTCTACTTTATTAACAAGTTCTATTTGTGAGAAGATTTCCCCTTTTATGCTTATATGATTCCTCCGTATACGTAGTTACGAGTTTACTATTATACATGTTTAGAAGTGTGACGTTTGAAGTGTAATTAATAGTATGTCCTATAATTTTCACTTGTTATTTTTGTACTACCACCTGTGGCAATGTTATATAATATTTATGATTATGATGTTATAGAGAAACAATTTTTTTTCTATTTTTCCAGGATATTTCAATAATAAAACGATTTGTTTTACTATTTCATAATTTAGTATAAACAAGAAATTATTGCTTAAGTTTTTTATTACAAGCTTCTTCGTATTGTATCTCCTTTATCCTTTATGGGGAACTTTTCAAAAAGCAGTTTAAAAAGAGCTGAAAAAAGTTTGATTGCCAGAGTTATCAAAAACCACAAACTAATAAACTGTATACAGACGATTATATTACAATACCATTTTTGTCTACAATTTTCTGGCTCCACAAAGCGAAAAAATGATATATTCTGGAAAAATGTAGAAAATATAGAATAAAAAGTAAAGAGAAAAACGAATGTCTCTACTTTTATTCTAAATTTTCCAGAATTATCTCATTTTTTCTCTTTATGGAGCAACAAAATTTTCCATTATAAAAAACGCTTTTGACGTATTCTATAACATTCAAAACTTCATCTCTTAGAAAACTGGTGCATACCATCAATAAACTAGATTAAAATGTAGCCAAATGCCATGCTATTAGTTTTGCCTGTAAAATATCTGCAATCACTCATAAGCACCATTTAAATGGCACTATAATAAACTGTATAAAATTAATAAATGATGTTGCTGTTATTGTTACGCCGCCCCTGTAATTTATTATTGTACCACAAAATCTTTGCATTACGCATTACATAATATATTTAATATTGAATATTGTTCTACTTTATATTTATAATATTAAATTGGGTCAGGAATTTAATAATACCTAGTACGTATTTATGCCGAATATGCAATTTTGCGTATAAACAATAACAAATAAAATGTATTAATATTGAGTGCAATTACTCAATAGTAAATTTCTTGTGATATTATTAAATCAAAGTATGTTATCAAAGTATTTTATCAAAGTATGTTATCAAAGTATGTTATCAAAGTACATTTTTATATAAACAAATGCTGACAAATTAATATTTACTTATAAATACTTTGATCTTTTGGTAATTCAGGGACTCGAAATTTATTCAGCTCTGGCTAAACAGCTTTCAGATCAAAAAGTTCTGTACGAAGCTAACTATTAACATAGAAGCTTGAATTAAATACATAAATATAAATAATAGTATGTTAAAAAGTAATTGAATAATAATTGAAGTAATAATTAATAATTGATAAGTATAGTGCATTTTAAAGGGCAGCTTTGGTTTTTAAACGTATATTTTATATATATATATATTTTACCAACAAAACTATATATTGAGCATACTAACAAAACTATATGCATTCAGATTGTATACAACACAATCATATGTGAAAAGAAAAGAAACAAAAAATACTTTTTATATGAAATGAAATTATATAGCTTTCAATATAAATAAAATTATGCACTCACGCATGCTCTCATATTAGTCATAATATTTAATCTAACTAAAATTCATAAGTTTAAGAAGCTTATTATATAATAGAAGTAGCAGGAAGAGACAGAATATAACAGAAGTTTCAGGAATAAATTTTGTTCTAACGAATCTAATAGAAGTAAATTCCCTTTCGTTCGGGATTTAATTTGGGGAAATTTTTTTTTTGAAATTAACTAATATAGGATCTTGATTAACGTATGAAATTAAATTTTGCAATTTTTATCATTTGTTCGCCTTTAAAGACATGCACAATATATTGTACATTCCTTATCATAAGATGTAAATTAAACTTTGAATTAAAAAAAAAATTTATCGTTTCTTTTAATTATTTATTTAATTTTTAAATGTATTATATAAAAAATTAATACAGAATAATATGTATCATATAACATGATGTTTCTAATTCATGCTTTCATATACTATATAGAAATAATAAAAAATAATAATAAAATGAACAGAAAAACAACAATCTTAAAATATAACTTAAAAAGCGGCTTCTTGAGAAAGTGTTAAATTATTAAATAAAAATTATATTTATAAAACATTATATTATTTGCGAAAATCACAGAAACAGTTTCTGGTCTTACTTATATATAGTTGAAATTTACATTTATCATAATTAGAAAATGTTCTTCTTTTACACCCAATATTTTTTCAATGAGTTGCCTCATTTTTATTGTCATGTTGATGTACTGATCAATTTGATTTTTAGTCTGTTTTTGTAAAATAATGCTCAAAATGCCCTCGGATAATAGTCTACCTCTCTTCTTTGCTTGTACTAGCTTGCCAGGCCACTTAAAATTAGAGCGTTACTTAACTTCATTCTAATATTTAAATGATCTTTTTCTTTTGCTTTTGGAATTTTTAATTCCTCACAATCAAAAAGTGAGAAAAAAGTCTTAGTATATCCATTTTAATAAAAATTAAATTCTGTATTAGGTTATGAGTTGATTAATCAAATCTGCATCAAATCTAGAGGGCGTTGTATAGTGAAATAATTTCGGTCTGAGAAATATTAATATATTAATTTGACGATTTGTTCCATCGATTTACTTCGATCAAAGAATCAACACCAACAAAATTTGAAACTATAATATTTATGGCTCTGTTGTCTTGCCATTTAACAACAACAACTTTGTCATCTCTACTGACAACAGAATCAGTACAACATTTTTCAAATTCGTTTTTTATTTTTAAAGTTCGTCTTTGTATTTTTATTTTTCAAAAGACAAATATGAAAAAATAAAAAGAATTTGTAAAATAAAAAGATAAATTTGAATATTAAAAAGACGAAATTGAAAATTAAAAAGACGAATTTGACCGGAAAATACTATATATAAAATTACCAAATTAGCAAATACCTTGATACAAAAAGAGATCGTATGGGATGCAAGAGTGGCCACATTAAATATAATTTTTTATCCCCCATGAAGATGGTTTTCCTTTGAAGTATTGTTTTACAGAAAGTCTACCCTTAAATAGTATGTTTTTGCTCGTCAATACATCTATAAGGAAGAGATTTTCTTCCAAAATTAACGAATTACATCGTGATCGAACTGCTTCATCTAGAGGTCTTCTTTTATAATTTTTTTTATCTAAATTGTTAACAATGCGCAAGTTATTTCTTAATTGGTAGAATTTTCCCATAGGTACTAATACTTTCTTTAAAAAGTTGCATTTATAGTAGGCGGTTAATACATCTTTATGCGGGGAAATTTTAAGCATCCCATTAATATATGAGGTACAAGCAGGGTCCTCACTGCGGAAGAATCTCTGAATTTAAATTTATTTTTTTATATTTATATTTTTTTGCTGTGCATACAAATTTGTACAAAAAGTAAATATATCAAAAACAGATTCAGTAAAATATTAATATTTTCAGTAAAATATTTTTAACAGATTCAGTAAAGCTGACATTATTCTGGAAGATTTACTAGAAAACATCATGCAAAAACTTGACGAGAAACCAAAACTTTTTGTAAAATATGTAGATGACTTATTTGCGATCATTCCGAGAAACAAATTAGAGAACATAACGACAGCACTGAATAGTTACCACAATAAAATTAAATTTACTGTAGAAACAGATTCGGACGGAACATTACCATAATTGGACATGAAAATTATTATTAAACATAAAAAATTGGTGACGGACAGGTATCAAAAGAACACTAGTATAGGTAAATTATTAAATTTTTATTCGGCACATCCGAAACACCAAATATACAACACTGCCCGCAATTTTATTTCTCGTGTTTTAGGACTAAGTACAGCAATTTTCCATGACAAAAACAAAATAATCATAACGAGTACCTTAATACAAAATAATTTTCCTGACAATATAATAAAGAAATTAATTGGACAATATGTGGACCAAATTCCAAGGACTGAAAGTTTAAATAACAATGACAATATAAATAAATGTAAATATATTAGTACAACATACTTACCTAAATTTTCCGACGATTTAAAGAAAAGTTCTTCAAAATTTAATGACAAAACCGAATTTGCTTTGAAGACGAATAACACGGTACAATGGACAAAACAGACATTGTTTACAAAATTCCGTGTGCGGGCAACATATACGAAACTTGTAACTTATCATACGTCGGAAGAACGAAACAATTTTTAAAGAATAGACTGTCCAGCCATAAGTCCGACATTAAATGTAAGAACGAAAATAAGACGGCCCTGGCTTTTCATTCGATTGATTGCAACCATACACCAAACTATGACGACACAAAAATTTTAACTATAGAAAAGAATGTGAACAAAAGACTAATATTAGAAACTCTATTTATACAAAATACTAACAACACGATGAACAGGAAAACCGACATTGACGACCTTAGTGACGTATACTGTTCTTTGTTAAACAGTTTATGAAAAATTTAATTTATAATTAATATTAGTATCAAAAGTGACGATGAAGTTTTAATTATGACAAATTGTGATTAATTTTATCACAATAATTTTTAGTAACATTTTTAGATAAAATTTGTAGTTTTGTTTTAAATAATTTTGTGTATTATTTATTTTTATTAATTTTTTAACTTTTGTTTTATATATTTATTCGAAATTTTAAAGGAGTTTAATATTAGTATCAAAAGTGACGATGAAGTTTTAATTATGACAAATTGTGATTAATTTTATCACAATAATTTTTAGTAACATTTTTAGTTAAAATTTGTAGTTTTGTTTTAAATAATTTTGTGTATTATTTATTTTTATTAATTTTTTAACTTTTGTTTTATATATTTATTCGAAATTTAAAAGTAGTTGTGTTTTGTGTATTATTTATTTTTAAATAATTTTGTGTATTATTTATTTTTATTAATTTTTTAACTTTTGTTTTATATATTTATTCGAAATTTAAAAGTAGTTGTGTAGTGTAAGTATTATACATTGAAGTATAATCTTTGATTTATATAATTTATTATTTGTGTTTCGTTTTTTTTTAAATCTACATATATAATTTTCAATTTTTGTAATTTTTGTGTTTTTGTATTTTTAATAATTTTTATTAAGTAATGTACTATGTCCATATTTTTCTCAGTTTTTTACCTTGAAGATGTCTAAGCAATTAGACGAAACGTCGTAAATAAACTCTTATATTTTGATGAAAAAATAATAGTTTTATTTGGCCTATTAGCCCAACATATAATATATTTTAAAAATTAATAAAATAAAACGGCCGTTAAATTAAATAAAAGATTCAGTAAAATAAATATATATTTTAAAATATTCTAGTGGTGTTAAGATCTTAGTTCAATTATTATCTTCCAGCGCATGAGCAAAAGGAATTACATGAGCTTCAAATTCCTTTAGCATCCACTGAATGTCTTGCTTTTTTGTATATATAGTAATGATTCGTCTATAAATTTAATTTCTACATTTTGTTCAGTAAATATTTTATTAGTGTCATTATTTGCTTCAGCAATTACAATTGCTTCTTAATCTGGTGGATCAATAAAATTTGAAGATAATTTTATATAGAAAAACATGTTTTGGTTAAATGCAAATAGACTACAGGACGAATTTTCAATTTCTGTCAATTACAATCGGAAAGCATATTAAAAACGTGAGTGAATATTAACTATGTGAATGTGAAATATCTTGTTGATTGATTACATCGAATAGCTGGACTCAAAAGCGTTATCATGATTTTTTTTTTAAAAGCCTTAAAAATATTATTTACGTTTAAAACCTTTTTTCTTTTTTATAATTTCTTTAATTTAATGTCAGTGTTACATTTACGTTAAAAAAATAAGAAATAAATTAAATTTTTAAAATATATAAAAACACAAAGTATTTGAACGAAAAAAATCTTCGGTTTGTCGAAGAGTGCAACGAATTCGAGATAATTTATCTAATTTTAAGGCTGGATTTTTATCAGCCATTGTATGTATGTATATTTTTACACAAGTTTGATTACTTATGTTAGGTATATATAGTTAATATTTCCTTCTTTCACAATTTTTCGTACGGTTTTTGTGTACTGTTCTGTTTGTTTTCGTTTCTCGCATACTTTCGAAAAAAATCCTCATCAAAAACTGTTTTCACTAAAAATTTGTTTTAAAGTGCAGGAGTACATTACTTCTAAATTGCAAATAAATTTGTTCATAAAGACTTTCATATTGTTTGTAATTAGTTCCTTCGTTACATATTTTAATGTTATTTGGTTTTATTATTTTATGTACAAAAATTTAGATTTTCGTTAAAATTTTAACCATCAATATTTGACTTGAGATTTTGTTAAGTCTATTTAGAGCCTGTCTGAATTGGTTAAAAATTGGTTAAAATTCCAAATTTTGACAAGCAAATTTGAATTTTTGACATTAAAACTCACCTTTTGCAGGCGCCGGAAACTTAACTTTAATGTCAAAATTTCACGACGGTCTGAGCATCTTTAAATTTTGGCATAAGAGTTAAATTTCATTCTAACCTAAAAAATATTTACTCGCGTAAATGTTAATTGTAATGACAATATTTCAATTAACAAAAATTGTATATTAAAGGGAATACGGAAATATCTAAATCTACATTGATTGATTTTAAAATATTCTAATAAAATGGTTATATTGGGAAATATGTTTTTACGATTGTACTCATCTTGTTTTTAATTTTTCATTTGAATTGTCAAAATTTTAACCAATTTAGACAGTGTAAAAAAAATTTACCACGGTTAAATATCTTTCACCTCGGTAAAAATTATTTCACCTTTTTTTAACTTTTTAACCAAATTAGACAGGCCCTTATTTGAACATCTTCTTTTTTTAATTTCGAAGTTCTACCAAAGTTAACATTTTCGTTCTAAAAATAAAATAAATTATCATTTAACATATTAGTAAATATTTTCTTAGAATGGTAAGATACATACGCGTTAGCTAGTCTGTAAAGAAGCGAAAATATACATAAGAATATAATTCTATCAGTTCGTATTTATTTTCAGTAATGATTCAATAAGAAAGACCCCGCTGTGATAAAATAAGATATACATATATAATTTATTCTTATTACTTTTAACTATAGAAACTGAAAAAACTAACACTATATTTGTAAATACAACAGTTAGGTAAAACTAATACATGGTTTAATCCCTATATTAAGGATATTGGAAAAGTTTTTAATACAACATGCGCATTAAATTTTTAATGTATACATAATCTAAAAGTGGGAGATATTTTATATGGCATGCTTTTCGTCGCAAAAATAATATATACGTAGTCTTTATTGTTTAAGCTAACTATTTTGGTAAATCTGACGAATGAAATCTTTTAAAGAAAATTGAAGCTTTATGATAGGTCATTCAATTTGCGCATTTATAATTGTATTTTTTTATAAGATTTTAAATTTTTTCCTATAAAACGTAACACATTTATATTTGCCATGCAGTCGTTTATGAGTTATTGAGCTCTACATTAATAATTGTATAAAAACAAATATTGGAATACTTTTCGATTTTAGAAAATTACAATAAAAAGTTTAAACTTATTTGAGTAACAATCAAACTATTTAAATTTAGTGAAAAAATATATTTAAGAACATATTACAATGATTATAATTTTCAGTTGATAAGCATAACTGAACATTTCCATATATTTTTGGTGATAAGTGATTTCATAATACCATAGATAATTTTATGGATATGATAGTTTGAATTAATTGTTTAAAGCTAACTTTAACAATATTTTATTATTATTATATATTCTTATTATATTATATATTATTTATATATACTGCAATATTGTAGGATTGCGTCCCATAAATACCTGAGTAATTAATATTATTAGGTATAGATTTTATTTTAAATATTCAATGACATATATAAAATTACTTAAAATTTACATATTGCAAAAAGGAAAAATAATTGCAACTTAAAAACATTTTTTTTGCCAAAGATTACGCAATCATAACTAAGGAATTCTAAAATAATTAAATCACTGTTTAATTACAGTCATTAAAATTAAGCAAAGAACAATCATATTATTTCACCTGTCCTTGTATCCGATTTTTGAATGATAATTTAGGTATGTACATTTGGTGGTAAAATTTTTAAAATTTGAAAATCGTTATAGAACATCTATTTAATGGTATATTAGCGCTGTGGTTACATCTAAAATGCTTTTCAATCAAAAATTTTTAGATTTGTGCAACGATATTTTATATTTTTATTAGTGAGCTCGTATGAAAATTCAACAACCGTAAGTAGTGTTCTCCCTCGAAATCCTTCTGATTTTTAGCATTTGTAAATGGCTTGAGTACGTGCAAGTTTTTGACTATTCCTTAATCTTAATTCAAGTAATAAAAATTGTTGTTGATCGGATTCCAGTCTTCCAGTGTAAAATTGCAATACTGTTAAATAGCCGTAACCAGAAAATAGAAAACAGATTTGGTTAACACGTTAAGTGCCAGTGACAAGACATTATCAAAAAGTATCGTCAGTATCGTCATATTTACAATTACAATGGCAATAGAAATGATACGTCTTATGAGTTATTTGGCATTAGGAATTATTTTAATTTAAGATAAACCTTGGCCAAATATTTTATGAATTTTGTTTTAGTCCATTAATACTCCGACTTCCTCAACTTAACCATCGTGCCCGGTTTAGATGTTGCACAGAAGTAATCATAAATATTAACCATTAACGGACCAAGCAGTATGTATTAACCGCATTAACGAACCAAGCAGTAATATATAGTATATGTAAAAAAATTATAGACAATGGAAAAAGGTGTCTATAATTCTTTGGCATAAAATAAGGAGAAAAAATGTATATTACTCATTTTAAAAGTAACGGTTAAGAATTTTATTGCTTTTTTTATATTTTTTATTGTAGTCTAATAAAAAAATATTAGTTGCAATTTCAACAAAACAATATAATTTACATAAAAAAATTAAAAGATTTTTTACCTGGGGGTGTGTATAATTTTTTTACATACTGTATATGACGCAGCATTTATGAACGACTAATATCTACCGATGTATTTGCATAACTTGTTTAGTATGTTCATATTTAACTGCATAGTGTTGTGATACAATAGATTCCGTATTTAACTAATTATTTTACTTAAAAAAACTAGGCAAACTTTTTTATAGCTAATGTAATGTTGACTGTTTTTAGATTTATAGATTTAGATTTACATATATTGATCTTTAGATTTACATATATTGATCTAAATGAGCGAAGCACAATGCCAACCTTTAAGCAATGTACTTTCGGGAAGTTTCAGTCCAATATATTGTTTTTTTTAATTTTGAAAGGCACTTCAAAGATCTTCCTAAATTTTAACTAGAAAAACTTTTTGAACGCTAGGCTTTATTGAAGAATCAGTTCAACTATCAATGTTTGGTTTTTAATATGGGCAGCAATGTTTGGTTTTTTACATATAGTTTTTATGGACGAATCAAAAAATTCCACCATACTAATTAAATACAATTTATTCCTCAATACCAATTGTATACAATTTTGCAATTTTTGTCCTAAGTAGGCGGGTATATGACAATTATTTTAAATTTGCATTTTAGAATTAAGTTATGACAGATGAAATTATCACAGAAGTATGACAGATGGTGAAAATAGAATGCCAAAATTGAACGACCTCCAAGTCCTCTCCAATATTTGACAATTCAGATTAAATTTCATTTACTTCATATTCATATTTCAGATTTTTCATTCTCGAGCCCTATCTTATATGTATTGATCCATTGCAATATTTTATATTTTTTCTTCAAAAAAGATTTCCTGTTTTTTTATTAATAACTCCAGTAAAATATTAAAGGACTAGTTATAATGTACTTCAGAAAACTTTGAAACTTGGAAAAATTATATCGAAAGTTTTTCCAAGTTTCAAAGTTTTGCAAAGTCTATTTTAACTATCCCGAAGCAAAATGTGTCAAATGTAATAATTTAAAAAAATAATTTCAATAATACAACATAAAAAAAACTAAACCTTTTTTAAAACATAAAAGTGTCAGATTGCCAAGTTTCAAATTTCCATGTTTTTTCAGATTTCCAAGTTTCGACCCAGAGCGCAACAAAAAAATTATATAAAATTCAACGAAGTTTTAAAAAGTTAACGAAATTTGGATGAAGTTTATTATAATCACTTGTATGGGCTCCAGTAAAAAAAATTTAAAAAAATTAGTTAGCCAAAAGTTTTTATCCATTTTTTTAAAAATTAAACCATCTGGCACATCAAACTTAACAGTTTTTAATCTTGCCATAAAATATAAACTAATTGGCGCACACCCTAAATCTATTTATTTTGTTAAATTAGACGGTAATTTAAATTGTTTGCCATATATAAGATCATATGAGGATATTCTGTTTCAGAATGTACTGATATATTATAACAAAATGTGTAATATGATAACCATTTATTCAAATCTACACGTTTTTCAGCTATTGTTCTTAAATAAGATTGTAAGACTTTATGCGAGTTTTCTAATGCTCATATGCTTTCGTAGTGATACAATAAAAAAAATCGTTCAATTTGTACAGTTTACATATCTCTCTGACTCTGACTAGTTGTAGTTATTGTCATTGGTGGTCTTGTTTCATTTGTAATTTCGTTTATATGTATATTTGTTGTTTAACAAAATATGTTACATCTTTCTGCTACTCAAACCTAATTTTTATGTTGCTAATCATTGTTGTTCTCGTGATATATGGTAATCGTTAAGTAATAGCACAGATAATAAAAATACAGATACAGATGTAGCACGTATATAGGAAAAAGTGATGTATAGAAATGATTTTTAACAAAAAAAAAGCTATTTTTATTAACAGACAAAAAGCTTTTTTACTAACCGACAATATTCTAAATTGGCTTTGAATCTTAACCGACGGACATACACACAAAGGAATATTTTAGAAATACGCACAAAGGAATATTTTAGAAATGAAGCAAATGTTCAATACAAACAAAAATGTGTGTAAAAAAATACACACATGTGTATTTATTATATTATGCGTCACTATTTATAATATTCAAATATTTCTAATATTACAAATTTCAAGAATTTAATTTTCAATTTTCGGCTTTTCATAGTATATAGAATTTTAGGGGCATGTTAGTTTTGCTTCATATATTGAAAATATATGAAGGTTTGTGGCGCGGTCTAAATTTCGAAAAAATGTTTTCCCAGATTTTGATTTTTCTGGACTTTTTAGATGTCAGGGAATCAGAATCAGCAAAAAAAAAATCCGTGTCCGCCGTACGCCGTACGCAAAGTAAAAATACACTTTTTTAAACGCTTAGAAATAGTATAAGCACTCGTGCGATTTGTACAAAAATTGCAACATATATAAAGTAAGGATGGAAATTTATGTGTATGGTATCCTTTTTTGAATCGTTTCACTGCAATCCCCCCTAGCGGAGCGTTGAAAATGCACAATTTTGTGCACTTCAAAAAATACCCCTAAATATAGTCGGATCTTTACATTGTTTCACAGATATATGTATAGACGCCATATATTGTAAAAATTTGGAGCCCTAGGTCCTCACCCCCCTGTTTATAGTAATATTAAAACAAAAATTTTGAAATTTGAAATGCCTATAAAACCGGTTTGATTTCATATAAAACATTGTTACTTCTAACATAGATGCAGCAGGTAAGTGCATTTCGATTTCATATAAAAAATTTACCCCCACCTTCTTTAAGTGGGTGAGGGGGCTTATGTATGAAATAAGCTACATACCTTGAGGGGGGAAATTAATTGAAAAAACGAGAAACTGTGTTCTTAAATGTACTATGTTACACATTGTGCATAAAAATCAGCTTCGTACCTTTACCCCCCCGGATTTTACAGGTGAAAGAATTTTTATGGGACTACTAAAATTGAATTTTTGGTATTTAAAATGACTATAAAATAAGCCGCATTTCAGATAGGGTCTTATATCTTGTAGGTTTGGTATAATAGATTGGTATCTTTCGAAACCATTCAAAAAATTTACCCCTTTCCCTTTTATTATGGGTGAGGGGGTAATTTTATGAAAGAGGCTGCAGCACCTCAGCGGGAGACTGGATTGAAAAAATGAGAAATTATTTTCTTAAAAATACTATCTTACAACTTGTGCCAAAAATTTATTTCCCTACCTGCAACCTCCTCTAAGCTATATCACTTAGAAATGTTACATTTCAAAATTTATTATATAGTTTATGAAATTGAATTTTTTGAACTTAAAATGACTATAAAATAAGCCGCATTTCAGATAGGGTGTTATATCTTGTAGGTTTGGTATAATAGATTGGTATCTTTCGAAACCATTCAAAAATTTTACCCCTTTCTCTTTTATTATGGTGAGGGGGTAATTTTATGAAAGAGGCTGCAGCACCTGAGCGGGGGACTGGATTGAAAAAATGGGAAATTGTTTTCTATCTCTCAGAATTTGCATTTTAGAATTAAGTTATGACAGATGAAATTATCACAGAAGTATGACAGATGGTGAAAATAGAATGCCAAAATTGAACGACCTCCAAGTCCTCTCCAATATTTGACAATTCAGATTAAATTTCATTTACTTCATATTCATATTTCAGATTTTTCATTCTCGAGCCCTATCTTATATGTATTGATCCATTGCAATATTTTATATTTTTTCTTCAAAAAAGATTTCCTGTTTTTTTATTAATAACTCTAGTAAAATATTAAAGGACTAGTTATAATGTACTTCAGAAAACTTTGAAACTTGGAAAAATTATATCGAAAGTTTTTCCAAGTTTCAAAGTTTTGCAAAGTCTATTTTAACTATCCCGAAGCAAAATGTGTCAAATGTAATAATTTAAAAAAATAATTTCAATAATACAACATAAAAAAAACTAAACCTTTTTTAAAACATAAAAGTGTCAGATTGCCAAGTTTCAAATTTCCATGTTTTTTCAGATTTCCAAGTTTCGACCCAGAGCGCAACAAAAAAATTATATAAAATTCAACGAAGTTTTAAAAAGTTAACGAAATTTGGATGAAGTTTATTATAATCACTTGTATGGGCTCCAGTAAAAAAAATTTAAAAAAATTAGTTAGCCAAAAGTTTTTATCCATTTTTTTAAAAATTAAACCATCTGGCACATCAAACTTAACAGTTTTTAATCTTGCCATAAAATATAAACTAATTGGCGCACACCCTAAATCTATTTATTTTGTTAAATTAGACGGTAATTTAAATTGTTTGCCATATATAAGATCATATGAGGATATTCTGTTTCAGAATGTACTGATATATTATAACAAAATGTGTAATATGATAACCATTTATTCAAATCTACACGTTTTTCAGCTATTGTTCTTAAATAAGATTGTAAGACTTTATGCGAGTTTTCTAATGCTCATATGCTTTCGTAGTGATACAATAAAAAAAATCGTTCAATTTGTACAGTTTACATATCTCTCTGACTCTGACTAGTTGTAGTTATTGTCATTGGTGGTCTTGTTTCATTTGTAATTTCGTTTATATGTATATTTGTTGTTTAACAAAATATGTTACATCTTTCTGCTACTCAAACCTAATTTTTATGTTGCTAATCATTGTTGTTCTCGTGATATATGGTAATCGTTAAGTAATAGCACAGATAATAAAAATACAGATACAGATGTAGCACGTATATAGGAAAAAGTGATGTATAGAAATGATTTTTAACAAAAAAAAAGCTATTTTTATTAACAGACAAAAAGCTTTTTTACTAACCGACAATATTCTAAATTGGCTTTGAATCTTAACCGACGGACATACACACAAAGGAATATTTTAGAAATACGCACAAAGGAATATTTTAGAAATGAAGCAAATGTTCAATACAAACAAAAATGTGTGTAAAAAAATACACACATGTGTATTTATTATATTATGCGTCACTATTTATAATATTCAAATATTTCTAATATTACAAATTTCAAGAATTTAATTTTCAATTTTCGGCTTTTCATAGTATATAGAATTTTAGGGGCATGTTAGTTTTGCTTCATATATTGAAAATATATGAAGGTTTGTGGCGCGGTCTAAATTTCGAAAAAATGTTTTCCCAGATTTTGATTTTTCTGGACTTTTTAGATGTCAGGGAATCAGAATCAGCAAAAAAAAAATCCGTGTCCGCCGTACGCCGTACGCAAAGTAAAAATACACTTTTTTAAACGCTTAGAAATAGTATAAGCACTCGTGCGATTTGTACAAAAATTGCAACATATATAAAGTAAGGATGGAAATTTATGTGTATGGTATCCTTTTTTGAATCGTTTCACTGCAATCCCCCCTAGCGGAGCGTTGAAAATGCACAATTTTGTGCACTTCAAAAAAATACCCCTAAATATAGTCGGATCTTTACATTGTTTCACAGATATATGTATAGACGCCATATATTGTAAAAATTTGGAGCCCTAGGTCCTCACCCCCCTGTTTATAGTAATATTAAAACAAAAATTTTGAAATTTGAAATGCCTATAAAACCGGTTTGATTTCATATAAAACATTGTTACTTCTAACATAGATGCAGCAGGTAAGTGCATTTCGATTTCATATAAAAAATTTACCCCCACCTTCTTTAAGTGGGTGAGGGGGCTTATGTATGAAATAAGCTACATACCTTGAGGGGGGAAATTAATTGAAAAAACGAGAAACTGTGTTCTTAAATGTACTATGTTACACATTGTGCATAAAAATCAGCTTCGTACCTTTACCCCCCTGGATTTTACAGGTGAAAGAATTTTTATGGGACTACTAAAATTGAATTTTTGGTATTTAAAATGACTATAAAATAAGCCGCATTTCAGATAGGGTCTTATATCTTGTAGGTTTGGTATAATAGATTGGTATCTTTCGAAACCATTCAAAAAATTTACCCCTTTCCCTTTTATTATGGGTGAGGGGGTAATTTTATGAAAGAGGCTGCAGCACCTCAGCGGGAGACTGGATTGAAAAAATGAGAAATTATTTTCTTAAAAATACTATCTTACAACTTGTGCCAAAAATTTATTTCCCTACCTGCAACCTCCTCTAAGCTATATCACTTAGAAATGTTACATTTCAAAATTTATTATATAGTTTATGAAATTGAATTTTTTGAACTTAAAATGACTATAAAATAAGCCGCATTTCAGATAGGGTGTTATATCTTGTAGGTTTGGTATAATAGATTGGTATCTTTCGAAACCATTCAAAAATTTTACCCCTTTCTCTTTTATTATGGTGAGGGGGTAATTTTATGAAAGAGGCTGCAGCACCTGAGCGGGGGACTGGATTGAAAAAATGGGAAATTGTTTTCTATCTCTCAGAATTTGCATTTTAGAATTAAGTTATGACAGATGAAATTATCACAGAAGTATGACAGATGGTGAAAATAGAATGCCAAAATTGAACGACCTCCAAGTCCTCTCCAATATTTGACAATTCAGATTAAATTTCATTTACTTCATATTCATATTTCAGATTTTTCATTCTCGAGCCCTATCTTATATGTATTGATCCATTGCAATATTTTATATTTTTTCTTCAAAAAAGATTTCCTGTTTTTTTATTAATAACTCTAGTAAAATATTAAAGGACTAGTTATAATGTACTTCAGAAAACTTTGAAACTTGGAAAAATTATATCGAAAGTTTTTCCAAGTTTCAAAGTTTTGCAAAGTCTATTTTAACTATCCCGAAGCAAAATGTGTCAAATGTAATAATTTAAAAAAATAATTTCAATAATACAACATAAAAAAAACTAAACCTTTTTTAAAACATAAAAGTGTCAGATTGCCAAGTTTCAAATTTCCATGTTTTTTCAGATTTCCAAGTTTCGACCCAGAGCGCAACAAAAAAATTATATAAAATTCAACGAAGTTTTAAAAAGTTAACGAAATTTGGATGAAGTTTATTATAATCACTTGTATGGGCTCCAGTAAAAAAAATTTAAAAAAATTAGTTAGCCAAAAGTTTTTATCCATTTTTTTAAAAATTAAACCATCTGGCACATCAAACTTAACAGTTTTTAATCTTGCCATAAAATATAAACTAATTGGCGCACACCCTAAATCTATTTATTTTGTTAAATTAGACGGTAATTTAAATTGTTTGCCATATATAAGATCATATGAGGATATTCTGTTTCAGAATGTACTGATATATTATAACAAAATGTGTAATATGATAACCATTTATTCAAATCTACACGTTTTTCAGCTATTGTTCTTAAATAAGATTGTAAGACTTTATGCGAGTTTTTAATGCTCATATGCTTTCGTAGTGATACAATAAAAAAAATCGTTCAATTTGTACAGTTTACATATCTCTCTGACTCTGACTAGTTGTAGTTATTGTCATTGGTTGTCTTGTTTCATTTGTAATTTCGTTTATATGTATATTTGTTGTTTAACAAAATATGTTACATCTTTCTGCTACTCAAACCTACTTTTTATGTTGCTAATCATTGTTGTTCTCGTGATATATGGTAATCGTTAAGTAATAGCACAGATAATAAAAATACAGATACAAAAAAAGTAGCACGTATATAGGAAAAAGTGATGTATAGAAATGATTTTTAACAAAAAAAAAGCTATTTTTATTAACAGACAAAAAGCTTTTTTACTAACCGACAATATTCTAAATTGGCTTTGAATCTTAACCGACGGACATACACACAAAGGAATATTTTAGAAATACACACAAAGGAATATTTTAGAAATGAAGCAAATGTTCAATACAAACAAAAATGTGTGTAAAAAAATACACACATGTGTATTTATTATATTATACGTCACTATTTATAATATTCAAATATTTCTAATATTACAAATTTCAAGAATTTAATTTTCAATTTTCGGCTTTTCATAGTATATAGAATTTTAGGGGCATGTTAGTTTTGCTTCATATATTGAAAATATATGAAGCTTTGTGGCGCGGTCTAAATTTCGAAAAAATGTTTTCCCATATTTTGATTTTTCTGGACGTTTTAGATGTCAGGGAATCAGAATCAGCAAAAAAAAAATCCGTGTCCGCCGTACGCCGTACGCAAAGTAAAAATACACTTTTTTAAACGCTTAGAAATAGTATAAGCACTCGTGCGATTTGTACAAAAATTGCAACATATATAAAGTAAGGATGGAAATTTATGTGTATGGTATCCTTTTTTGAATCGTTTCCCTGCAACCCCCCCTAGCGGAGCGTTGAAAATGCACAATTTTGTGCACTTCAAAAAAATACCCCTAAATATAGTCGGATCTTTACATTGTTTCACAGATATATGTATAGTTGCCATATATTGTAAAAATTTGGAGCCCTAGGTCCTCACCCCCCTGTTTTATAGTAATATTAAAACAAAAATTTTGAAATTTGAAATGCCTATAAAACCGGTTTGATTTCATATAAAACATTGTTACTAACATAGATGCAGCAGGTAAGTGCATTTCGATTTCATATAAAAAATTTACCCCCACCTTCTTTAAGTGGGTGAGGGGGCTTATGTATGAAATAAGCTACATACCTTGGGGGGGGGGAAATTAATTGAAAAAATGAGAAACTGTGTTCTTAAATGTACTATGTTACACATTGTGCATAAAAATCAGCTTCGTACCTTTACCCCCCTGGATTTTACAGGTGAAAGAATTTTTATGGGACTACTAAAATTGAATTTTTGGTATTTAAAATGACTATAAAATGAGCCGCATTTCAGATAGGGTCTTATATCTTGTAGGTTTGGTATAATAAATTGGTATCTTTCGAAACCATTCAAAAAATTTACCCCTTTCCCTTTTATTATGGGTGAGGGGGTAATTTTATGAAAGAGGCTGCAGCACCTCAGCGGGAGACTGGATTGAAAAAATGAGAAATTATTTTCTTAAAAATACTATCTTACAACTTGTGCCAAAAATTTATTTCCCTACCTGCAACCTCCATTAAGCTATATCACTTAGAAATGTTACATTTCAAAATTTATTATATAGTTTATGAAATTGAATTTTTTGAACTTAAAATGACTATAAAATAAGCCGCATTTCAGATAGGGTGTTATATCTTGTAGGTTTGGTATAATAGATTGGTATCTTTCGAAACCATTCAAAAATTTTACCCCTTTCTCTTTTATTATGGTGAGGGGGTAATTTTATGAAAGAGGCTGCAGCACCTGAGCGGGGGACTGGATTGAAAAAATGGGAAATTGTTTTCTATCTCTCAGAATTTGCATTTTAGAATTAAGTTATGACAGATGAAATTATCACAGAAGTATGACAGATGGTGAAAATAGAATGCCAAAATTGAACGACCTCCAAGTCCTCTCGAATATTTGACAATTCAGATTAAATTTCATTTACTTCATATTCATATTTCAGATTTTTCATTCTCGAGCCCTATCTTATATGTATTGATCCATTGCAATATTTTATATTTTTTCTTCAAAAAAGATTTCCTGTTTTTTTATTAATAACTCTAGTAAAATATTAAAGGACTAGTTATAATGTACTTCAGAAAACTTTGAAACTTGGAAAAATTATATCGAAAGTTTTTCCAAGTTTCAAAGTTTTGCAAAGTCTATTTTAACTATCCCGAAGCAAAATGTGTCAAATGTAATAATTTAAAAAAATAATTTCAATAATACAACATAAAAAAAACTAAACCTTTTTTAAAACATAAAAGTGTCAGATTGCCAAGTTTCAAATTTCCATGTTTTTTCAGATTTCCAAGTTTCGACCCAGAGCGCAACAAAAAAATTATATAAAATTCAACGAAGTTTTAAAAAGTTAACGAAATTTGGATGAAGTTTATTATAATCACTTGTATGGGCTCCAGTAAAAAAAATTTAAAAAAATTAGTTAGCCAAAAGTTTTTATCCATTTTTTTAAAAATTAAACCATCTGGCACATCAAACTTAACAGTTTTTAATCTTGCCATAAAATATAAACTAATTGGCGCACACCCTAAATCTATTTATTTTGTTAAATTAGACGGTAATTTAAATTGTTTGCCATATATAAGATCATATGAGGATATTCTGTTTCAGAATGTACTGATATATTATAACAAAATGTGTAATATGATAACCATTTATTCAAATCTACACGTTTTTCAGCTATTGTTCTTAAATAAGATTGTAAGACTTTATGCGAGTTTTCTAATGCTCATATGCTTTCGTAGTGATACAATAAAAAAAATGGTTTAATTTGTACAGTTTACATATCTCTCTGACTCTGACTAGTTGTAGTTATTGTCATTGGTTGTCTTGTTTCATTTGTAATTTCGTTTATATGTATATTTGTTGTTTAACAAAATATGTTACATCTTTCTGCTACTCAAACCTACTTTTTATGTTGCTAATCATTGTTGTTCTCGTGATATATGGTAATCGTTAAGTAATAGCACAGATAATAAAAATACAGATACAAAAAAAGTAGCACGTATATAGGAAAAAGTGATGTATAGAAATGATTTTTAACAAAAAAAAAGCTATTTTTATTAACAGACAAAAAGCTTTTTTACTAACCGACAATATTCTAAATTGGCTTTGAATCTTAACCGACGGACATACACACAAAGGAATATTTTAGAAATACACACAAAGGAATATTTTAGAAATGAAGCAAATGTTCAATACAAACAAAAATGTGTGTAAAAAAATACACACATGTGTATTTATTATATTATACGTCACTATTTATAATATTCAAATATTTCTAATATTACAAATTTCAAGAATTTAATTTTCAATTTTCGGCTTTTCATAGTATATAGAATTTTAGGGGCATGTTAGTTTTGCTTCATATATTGAAAATATATGAAGCTTTGTGGCGCGGTCTAAATTTCGAAAAAATGTTTTCCCAGATTTTGATTTTTCTGGACGTTTTAGATGTCAGGGAATCAGAATCAGCAAAAAAAAAATCCGTGTCCGCCGTACGCCGTACGCAAAGTAAAAATACACTTTTTTAAACGCTTAGAAATAGTATAAGCACTCGTGCGATTTGTACAAAAATTGCAACATATATAAAGTAAGGATGGAAATTTATGTGTATGGTATCCTTTTTTGAATCGTTTCCCTGCAACCCCCCCTAGCGGAGCGTTGAAAATGCACAATTTTGTGCACTTCAAAAAAATACCCCTGTTTTATAGTAATATTAAAACAAAAATTTTGAAATTTGAAATGCCTATAAAACCGGTTTGATTTCATATAAAACATTGTTACTTCTAACATAGATGCAGCAGGTAAGTGCATTTCGATTTCATATAAAAAATTTACCCCCACCTTCTTTAAGTGGGTGAGGGGGCTTATGTATGAAATAAGCTACATACCTTGAGGGGGGAAATTAATTGAAAAAATGAGAAACTGTGTTCTTAAATGTACTATGTTACACATTGTGCATAAAAATCAGCTTCGTACCTTTACCCCCCTGGATTTTACAGGTGAAAGAATTTTTATGGGACTACTAAAATTGAATTTTTGGTATTTAAAATGACTATAAAATAAGCCGCATTTCAGATAGGGTCTTATATCTTGTAGGTTTGGTATAATAGATTGGTATCTTTCGAAACCATTCAAAAATTTTACCCCTTTCCCTTTTATTATGGGTGAGGGGGTAATTTTATGAAAGAGGCTGCAGCACCTGAGCGGGGGACTGGATTGAAAAAATGGGAAATTGTTTTCTTAAAAATACTATCTTACAACTTGTGCCAAAAATTTTTCCCTACCTGCAACCCCCTCTAAGCTACATCACTTAGAAATGTTACATTTCAAAATTTATTATATAGTTTATGAAAATTGAATATTTGGAACTTAAAATGACTATAAAATAAGCCGCATTTCAGATAGGGTCCTATATCTTGTAAGTTAGGTATAATAGGTTGGTGTCTTTCGAAATCATTCAAAATTTTCACCCGTTTCCCTTTTCATATCGGTGAGGGGGTATATCTATTAAACAGGCTGCAACACATCGGCGGAGGACTGGATTGAAAAAATGAGAAATCATTTTCTTAAAAATACACACCTACACCTTGTATACAAAATTGAGACACGTACCTTCAACCCTCTTCATTTTACAGGGGCAAAAATTTCGAAATTTATATAATAAAAACATATGTATATTACATTTCGAGTATTTAGTATAATATAGTATTAAAAATTCGAGTACTTATTTACAAAAACTTGATTGTAATTTTAAATTGTACAACATTGGGAGTTTTGTAAAAATCATAATTTTTATTTAATTCTTCGTTTTCACTAAATCCTAGGTAGATCAAAAGGGTATATGAAGCACTCTTCCAAATTGGCAGCTTTTTTACGTTGGATTGGTTAAGGAAAACACTACGTTGGATTGGTTAAGGAAGCACAAAAATTTCGATTAGATACACAAGAAGGAACAAAATTGATATCATTACAAGAATTAAGATTATTAAAATTAATCATTTAAAATAAAATAAATTTAAAAAAAATAATTTACTTTAAGGCAAATTTTTAAGATCTTCAACTGATTTTATTACCAGTGCCGAAACATTTTCCTTCTTTCTCAAATAAACAGCATCATTTTCCACCCATAAATATTTATATTTTTGGGGATCAAGCACCGTCTTGCGACGAAGACGAGGAACTACTCCTACTTGAACTCTTTCTGGCATCAGATGATGGCCAGACCCTAACCCAGAAATTGCTACTGAAAAAACTGGAGATGGAGACTGACCAGAAACGATTCAAGAGAATTGTACAGGCCAAGTACAGGCCAAAACCATTTAGACCCATACTTACATAATAAATAAGAATATATATAATACACATTTCATATGCGCAACACGCACTGATTTGTGTGCTAAAATTAAATTGTCTCGTCTTTGGGTTTTCCATGAAATCACTTTTAACCGACAAGACAGTTATTTAAAGAAAACTACACCCTAAAATAAAAAAAGCTGCCAATTTGGAAGAGTGCTTCATATACCCTTTTGATCTACCTAGGATTTAGTGAAAACGAAGAATTAAATAAAAATTATGATTTTTACAAAACTCCCAATGTTGTACAATTTAAAATTACAATCAAGTTTTTGTAAATAAGTACTCGAATTTTTAATACTATATTTATACTAAATACTCGAAATGTAATATACATATGTTTTTATTATATAAATTTCGAAATTTTTGCCCCTGTAAAATGAAGAGGGTTGAAGGTACGTGTCTCAATTTTGTATACAAGGTGTAGGTGTGTATTTTTAAGAAAATGATTTCTCATTTTTTCAATCCAGTCCTCCGCCGATGTGTTGCAGCCTGTTTAATAGATATACCCCCTCACCCATATGAAAAGGGAAACGGGTGAAAATTTTGAATGATTTCGAAAGACACCAACCTATTATACCTAACTTACAAGATATAGGACCCTATCTGAAATGCGGCTTATTTTATAGTCATTTTAAGTTCCAAATATTCAATTTTCATAAACTATATAATAAATTTTGAAATGTAACATTTCTAAGTGATGTAGCTTAGAGGGGGTTGCAGGTAGGGAAATAAATTTTTGGCACAAGTTGTAAGATAGTATTTTTAAGAAAACAATTTCCCATTTTTTCAATCCAGTCCCCCGCTCAGGTGCTGCAGCCTCTTTCATAAAATTACCCCCTCACCATAATAAAAGAGAAAGGGGTAAAATTTTTGAATGGTTTCGAAAGATACCAATCTATTATACCAAACCTACAAGATATAACACCCTATCTGAAATGCGGCTTATTTTATAGTCATTTTAAGTTCAAAAAATTCAATTTCATAAACTATATAATAAATTTTGAAATGTAACATTTCTAAGTGATATAGCTTAGAGGAGGTTGCAGGTAGGGAAATAAATTTTTGGCACAAGTTGTAAGATAGTATTTTTAAGAAAATAATTTCTCATTTTTTCAATCCAGTCCCCCGCTGAGGTGCTGCAGCCTCTTTCATAAAATTACCCCCTCACCCATAATAAAAGGGAAAGGGGTAAATTTTTTGAATGGTTTCGAAAGATACCAATCTATTATACCAAACCTACGGCGTACGGCGGACACGGATTTTTTTTTTGCTGATTCTGATTCCCTGACATCTAAAAGGTCCAGAAAAATCAAAATCTCGAAAAAAAATTTTCGAAATTTAGACCGCGCCACAAAGCTTCATATATTGAATAATAAAGCAAAATATCCGTAGTATGCGTAAAATTTTTGATGCTTTTCTTGTCTATGTTAATTCTTTATTTAATAAGCCTGATTTTATTTTCTTAACTGAAACATGGATTTACGATAGTGAAGTTTCTTTATTTAGTATTCCTGACTATAACTTATTTGCGTCTTGCAATAATACTTATGCTGCTGGTAGTGTTTTGGCGTTTGTGAAAAGGGAAGTTAAGACTGATTATTTTAATGTGAATATGCGTATTGCTGATGGTTTGAGACTTAGGTGCGAAATTGGAGGCAAAGATTTTACATTTCTGTGTCTGTATAGATTTAATAAATTTAATCAGGATGTTTTTATAGAGGAGTTGTCAAATTATCTAACAAAAGTTAAATCAAAGAATTTTATAATTTTAGGTGATTTGAATTTGGATATTTCCTCTAGTTCTGTTGATGCTAATTTATATTTTAGAGAATTCAGTTCTTTTCCACTTTTCCAAAAGGGTCTAGAACTGAATTCTCTAAAATTAATTTTGATGAGCTTAATTCAAGATTAAGAATAGAAACTTGGAATGATATTTTTATAGCTGATAATGCATCTTTGGCTTTTGATAATTTTATTAATGTTCTGTTGATTCATTTGACTGAACGGAAAACTGTGTTAAAACTAAATCGAAGCTTAGGCCCCTGAAACCTTGGATGAATTCCAATTTGTTAAGAAAATTGGAACACAAACGTAAATTAGAAAAAAAATGTGCCAAATATCCTAATAATATTGGTATAAAGAAATTATATGTTAAATTTTGTAAAGAACTTAGGTTTGAAATAAAAAATGTAAAGGAGCAGTTTTATATTAATAAATTTGATACGGCTAAGGGTAACACAAAAAGCGAGTGGGAAATTGTTAATTCTATTTTAAATCGTGGTGATTCGCAAAATGAATATCTAAAGAGTATTGTTGTTGATAACATAGAATTGCGTGATAGAAAAGCTATTAGTAATATTTTTAATGACAAATTCAGTGATACAAGTAATATTGATGCTGAATTTAATTCTACGGTTGGTGAATTTGATAGTTTTTTAGTTGACGATGGTTACCAGCAGGATAGTTGCTTTTTTGAACCTATTTCATCACTTGAACTTTACAGACTGATTCTAAAGCTAGACAATTCTAATTCTAAAGGTCATTTAGGTATTTCTAATTTCGTATTAAAAAATATAGCTCTTAATGTTGTTGACGTTCTTGCGGCTATATTCAATCGTTGCGTGAATGAGGGTGTATTCCCTGATTCCCTGAAAGTAGCTGAAGTGTTACCACTTTTCCAAAAGGGTGCTATGTTTTTCCTAAAATCTTTGAAAACGCTATCAAATCTAGAGTGTTAAGCTTTTTAAATAAAACTAATTTCTTTAGTAACTCGCAGTTTGGTTTTCGTAATGGTAGGTCTACGGAAGATGCTCTGATAGATTTTTGTTCTAGAATTTACGATGGTCTAAATAGAAAGCTAAAAAATGATGCACTGTATATTGATATAAAAAAAGCTTTTGATTCTGTCAATCATAATATTCTGCTTAATCAAATTTATAAAGCTGGCTTTCGTGGTAATATATTTAATTTACTTTCCTCGTTTCTTGTTGGTAGAAAACAAAAGGTCAGAATTGATGACATTTTTAGTGATTTTAAAGATATGTTATTGAGAGTTCCGCAAGGTTCTGTTCTTGGTCCGATTTTTTTTCTGATTTATTTCAATTCAATATTTCTGCAAAATTTTAAGGGTAAATTAACGGCCTTTGCTGATGATGTTGGTTGTACATATAGTGGTAGCACACTCTTTGAAATTGTTTTTAACATCCATTATGATCTGGAGTTGCTAAGGCGTTGGTTTAACAATCACAAATTGTTACTTAGTGAAAAGACCAAAGTTATGTTTTTTAGTCTGAGTGATTCGGTACCTTTAGTGGATAGTTTACATTACCATTGTGCGAGTTGTAAAAAAATTGGTTTAATGAATGTCATTGATGTAGCTACTCAAAATTTCCATGAGTATAAAGCTTGTTCTTCTGGTTGCTTCAAAATAGACTGTGTTGAATCGTTTAAGTACCTGGGTGTTACTCTAGATATCAAATTGAACTGGTCTGTACATTTAATGATTTTAAAAAAATATTTTCAAACCGTAATCAAATATTTCTATATTCTTAACCAATTTTGTTCTCCTAAACTACTTTCTATGATCTATCATGGTCTGTTTAATTCGAAACTCCAGTATGGTATTATTAATTGGGGTGGCACTCATAATAATTTAATTCGTCCACTGTTAATTCAACAGAAATGCGTTATTAGATAACTAGTTTGTATACCTCCTCACCATGTTCAACATTACTGAACTTCTTTTTTGTCAATTGCGCCACGGCTTTTTAATATACTACCAAACAGCATTACCAGTTTGAATTATAGTCCTAAGCTTCGTAGGGAAATAAAATCATGGCTTTTTTCCTTCAATCATGATGAAATTTTAAATTTAATCAATATAGTAATTTAATTCTCATAATTTTTTTTTTTTATTATTATTTATTTTTACTTTCTTTTATCTTACTTTGTTCATTTCACCTTATTAATTTTAGTTTATGATTTGTTATAAAGCTACATTCGCCACTGCAACATAATTTGCACAGAATGTTTTATTAATTGTTTTTTTTTATTATTATTTTACTCTTTTTTTGGAAAACACTTTCTTTTGTTTTGCTGATTAATTTTATAAGTTTGTTCTTATTTTTGATTTTTAATTAAAGTGTTATATAATTATTGGTATCATAATTAAATCTCTTTATTGTATTATATAATATTCTGGTATTAATTTTCTTAAAAAATTTCTGAATTATGATATTAAATATTGTACTATTATTAGAGTAAGATAATGAAAAATAAACTGAACTGAACTGAACTGAACTGATTTATTTATTTATTTCATCTACCGAATATATATTCTTACAGACTAATTAACAATTTTATAAAAGAAAATATTTAATAAAAAAAAAACAGTTTTCAGTAGCTATAAATATATCTAATTTTCAATCATGAAATATTCTTTTAAAAATTTTATGAAATCTGCTCTATTAACATTTAGATCTAATGAACTGGAAACAGAGTCAAACATTATAATACACCTTGTGATAGGTTAATGTAACCCATAATTAGTCCTATGAAAGGGAGGATAGAATAAAGTTTGAAACCTAGAACTATATGGACGATTTAAAACATTAAAGATACCACACAAATATTGACAATTAATTTTATTTGAAAGGATATCCCGGACAAACGTTATACAAAATATCTTTCGACGAATTTCTAAGGTTTCTAAACCTAATAATTTACACCTAACAGAGTATGACGGAGATTCAGTTATATTGAAACGCCTTAAACAATATCTGGAAAAATATCTTTGTACCTTTTCTATTTTATTTATATGGACTGCGTACACAGGACACCAGACTACAGCTGCATATTCTAAAATTGAACGTACCAAAGATATAAATAAAGTTTTTAATGCGAAAATATCATGGAAGTTTTTAGTATTTCTTTTAATGAAACCAACCATTTTGGTTGCTTTAGATGTGATATAATCTATATGTACATTAAAACACATTTTAACATCGTAATAAACACCCAAATCTTTAATTTTCGTTACAACTTCCAATATATTATCATTAATAATGAAATTTCCTTCAATTACAGAACGTTTCCTAGTAAATTTCATTAGCTTACATTTAGAGGGATTTAACTGCAAGCCATTAGAAAATCCCCATTCAACTAAGTTATTTATATCATTTTGAAAAGCTTGATTATCTTCAGCATTATTTAATATTTTATACAATTTAAAATCATCAGCAAAACCATTATGTTCAGATGACTTTATAAAATAGTCAATATCATTGACAAACAAGATAAAAAATGTAGGGCCAACGTGGCTACCTTGAGGTACACCAGATCTAGCTGATATAGGTCTGGAAAAAACATTGTCAATTTTTAAAATTTTTTTTCTCATGCATAAATATGATTCAATCCATTTTAATAATACAGGATGAAATCCGTAAGCACCAAGTTTAGCTATTAATAATTTATGATTTACACGATCAAATGCTTTTGTAAAATCAGTATACAATGTATTTACCTGTTTACCTGATTCGATAGAATTTATAATAAAATTACTAAAACAAGTTAGATTGCTAACAGTTGATCTGTTTTTCATAAAACCATGCTGATTTACAGAAATAATATTTGAAACATTTTCATATATTTTTTTATTAACCAAACATTCAAATACCTTTGGTATAGATGATATTTTGGCAATACCTCTATAATTTGAAATATTACTTTTATTACCAGATTTAAAAATTGGTACTAAGTATGATATTTTCCAGCTTTCTAAAAAAATACCATATTTCAAAGATAAATTAAAAATATGAGTAAGTGGAGCAGCAAGCAAATTTGAAAATAATTTTAAAATATATGGTGGTATATTATCAGGTGCAGAACTAAAATCTGAATTTAAATTATTTAGAGCTGATAAAACTTCAGCTTCTGAAATACTTATATCAAAATTATCAACACATGGTTGTATATGTAAGTATCTATTATTATCAACAACATTAAAATTATCAGAAACATAAACTGACTCAAAAAAATCAGCAAAAAGTTCAACAGATTCTTTTAATGTGTGTGAAACAATGTTATTTAAATTCATTTCAATAGGAATACCAGTACTGGATCTTTTAGAGTTAACATAATTCCAAAAATATTTACTATTATTTTTGACTTTATTTTCGATATCTTTTATATAACTTCGATAGAGAAATCTATGCAAAGTTTCGAATTCTAATCGAAGACGCTCAAACAGACGCTTATCCGACATATCCTTTGATTGTAGAAAATATTTATGGGCTTTATTTTTACAATTTTTTAATCGAAGTAAACCTCTATTAAACCAAGGTGGATGATTATTTTCTTTCTTACTTATTGTTTCCGGAACACATTTAGCAATAGCAGTATTAATAATATTTTCAAATTTAGCATAAGCGCTATGTAAATCATCATCTAACACTACTGAATTCCAATTCGTTAAATCTAAAATATTTGATAATTGAATAACATCAGTTTTTCTAAAATTACGATATTTACTGGTAGTATTTATTTCATTAAATGAAAAATTATAAAATTTTAAATCAATTAGTAATGCATTATGATGCCTATCAACATTAACAAATGGATTATATTCAAAAACATAGGATGTTAAATAATTTGAAGTGAAAACTAAGTCCAAGATTTTATTATTAAAATTTCTAACATTATTTATCTGATTTAGATCAATACTAAAAAATGAATTTATAACCAAGATTTCGATTTCTGAAGTTACATTTAAGGGCAATAAAAATTTATCGTTATCCACCCATTCCCATGCCACAGAGCTTAAATTGAAGTCACCTGTTATACACATATAGTCATATGTGTCTAATTTATCAGCAACATCACAAACATTCTTGACATGATAATTATATAATTCACAATCGCTATGAGGTGGAATATAGGTGACAGACACATATAACGACGAGCAAAATGATGATGCGAAATTGATTTTAACAATTAGTTGATCAATTTGACTATCACTACAACGTAAATTAACTGCAGAACTATGTAATGACAATTTGACAGCAATTAGGACACCACCACCACGACTATGGCCATTAGATATTGAACATCTATCTTTCCTATATACATTGTATTTTGTTGTAAACATTTCGGATATTTCAATGTATTGGTTAAGCCAGGTTTCAGTTACAGCAATAACATCGAAATCATTTTCTATAACAGCTAAAAAAAATTCATTTGTCTTTCCTCTCATACCACCAGCATTTTGATAATATAAAGTACAATTATCTAACTGGTCATTGACCTTATTATCAATATAATTAGCAGCTGCATCATTTTCAAAAACTAACGTCATATTTTTATTAGTTATAGAATTATTTTCGATCAAATTAACAATAGAATTATTATCAATAATATTGTTGTTCTGTTGAATAGATGAAACACATTCTAACGACGATAATGAAAAAATTTGTGATGTAGAAGAAGACGAACAAAAACCATCACGATAACAGTCAGCGTATAATTTTGGTAATAATAAACCACTTTGTGCAGAAATAATACTTGTATTATTTACGTGACCACTGGTAAAGTTTCTATAGCTGCCAAGTTTTTTGAAACACTTATAAATGGTTTTACCACAGAGCCAGCTGACCAATTTGATGGGGCAAAAACAGTGTTGTAACAGCTAGATGGAAGGCCAACTTTGAAAGACACAAATCTAAGTGATTCCAGATTTGCATCCTTTTTTACCAGTTTACAGCACTTTATGTCATTAGTAGCTACCTTAAATTTATCCGCAGTGTAATTTATGATAGCATTCTTAGAAGTTGCTGGTACGAAATTTGAAACATGTATCCATTTCAGTGGCTCAACTATTTCGAGGCCGTCTGTGGTAATATTATCACCAATAACATAACAGTTTTGTTGATCTTAGTTTATTTTGTTTTTGATTTTGTGACCACTCATTGTTCCATTTAATATTTATCTTTGAGTTGATAACTTTTTTAAAGTCTTTTTAATAGTTTTCAAAGTATGTTGGGAAATTTGTTGTATTTACTTTATTGCCAACTCATCTACTCGATTATTTTTACCAATATCCATATGACTGGGTATCCATATACAAGCAAATGTTTTTGTCGGATTAAATGAAATAATATCTCTTATTTTAATAGCAATTGGATTAGTACAATACATTTGTTTCAACGATAAAAGCGCGCCTTAAAAATCTGTACAGATTATAAATTTTCTTGCATGTGTTGCAGTTGTGTATTCTAGCGGCTTTTCAATACTAAAGAGTTCAGCAGAGCATATTGACGTGTAATTATTAAGATTGAATCTTTTTCCTTCATTATTGTGTTTAAATGCCCAGCCTATATCTGTGTGGGTTACAGAACCATCTGTATATATTTTTTCAATTCTTGATTAAAAATCGCTTTGAATATTGCAGGAGAAGTATCATTTTTTTTAAACTTTGTGAGTGAGATATCAATTGTAAATGATGGTACAAGCCATGGAGCTGAATTTTGAAATTTGGTTTTACTTATTTTAATATTGGATTGTATATTATTATTTTCTAGGCATAATCTTAATGGAGTATTACAGGGTAAGGAGTGGGTATTTTCTGTTTTTTTTTGTTTATTGTACATATAATTCGTAATTTTTTAGTTTATGAGTTAGTTTATGAGTTAATTAGTTTATTGTTTACCCTTCTGAAGGTCAGAGGATATCGATGTGAAGCTTTTTATAACTTTCTACAGGACTTTTCCGAAATGCGCCAGTTCAGATTCAAATGCCAGAGTTATGTACAGATTATGTGTATGTTAATATTTTTAACTGTGAACTGTGATTTGCTCGCTGAGTTGTAAATATAGCTACCGTTATCTATAATTGGAAGTACTAACATATTGTATATTCTGAGCAGTAGTTTTCTATCGGAGACATAATTGGTATTATCTAATATTTTTAAAATATTTAATGCTTTCGTAGATTTCCCTTTGATTGCTTTTAAATATTCATTCCATTTTAATTGTTATCTAGTATCGTACCTAAAAATTTTACCTTTTCTACATATTTTAGTTGTTTATTATTTAATTTAAACTCCGGCAGAATTATATTTTTAGTTTTTCTAGTGAATAGCATAACTACTGTTTTTTCTTCAGAGAATTTGAAACCTGTTGTATTACACTAATTTTGATGTTTGTTTAGATTTTGTTGAATTTTTTTTATCAGTAATAAACTTTTTGATGACATAAAGATTACGAGATCATCAGCATACATAACATATTTAGTTGGTTCGTCTATGTTCTCAAAATTTCTTTAACTGCAATTAAGAATACTCTTACACTTAACACATTGGCGGACACAAAAAACATCACGTGATTCAACTAAACCTGAAAAAAAAGATCAGCTGAAACAAGGTCCACTGCATATGCAGTAAGTAAGTAAGTGCCCTCCAATGTATTAATACTAATCCTTGCGGAATTCCATTTTCAATATATCTTTCTGATGAATATGTATTTCCGATTCCCACTTTAAATGTTCTATCTTGCAAAAAATTTATTATAAATTGCACCATATTCCCTTTTAGGCCAATCTTTAGAAGGTTGTCAATTACATTTCTGTGCTAAACGGTGCCTTTTGAAGGTAAAAAAATACAGTTAGCATAAATTCTTTATTGCAAAATGTTTCCATAATTTCTGATTCTATATAAAGTAAATTGTCAATAGTACTACTATTTTTTCGAAATCCAGATTGAAAAACACTAATTATTTTATTCTATTAATGAAACCATTGCAGTCATTTGGTTATCATACGTTCAAGAATTTTACGGAGGCAATTTGTTAATGATATAGGTCGATAATTCTGTGGGTCCTTAGGATCTTTACTTTTTTTTTAATTTGTATTAATGTTACAGTTTTCCAATAGCATGGAAAATTCCCTGACATATATATTTTATTATATAGGTCTAAAAAATGTTTTAGATTTGCTTAAGCAATTTGTTTAATAATTTCATAATGAAACATATCAGGACATGCCGATGAATCTTTACATCCTGATAAGTAAGTTATGAGTTCTGAAAACGGAAAAGGAATATTGTAGTCTTCCCTTTGCTCTTGTGGAACATATACTTCTTTAGCATCAATTTCAGATTTTTTTTTGTTGAAATATAGTAGAATAATTATTACTATTGTACGTTGCGTTAAATGAATTTGCAAGTTCTTCAGATATATTTTATGTTGTATAAGAATTTCATTGTTTTTAGTTATTGAACTTATTGTTGTGATCGCTACCATATCATTCTTCATCTATATATGCCATTCGAATGTATTTTGTAATATAGGCGATACGATAGTTAGATCAATAACACTTTGAGTTTTATAAGCAAAGCTAAAGTGAGTAGCATTACCTTGCTTTTAAATGTTAAGATAGATATTCCAAATAATAAATTTTATTGGGTAATATATTTTGATTGTAACCGCTTGTAGATATGTTTGTAAATTTATTTCTTCACAGCTATAATTTATATTAATTAAAATAGCTACACCTCCGTGTGCATTTAATTCTGAAGGATAATTTTTATGAAAAATGTTAAAATATTTGAGTTTTGGTATATAATCATATTTAAATTTGGTTTCTTGCATACAAAAGCGAAAGATTGATATTTATTATGTAATAACTTAAATTCTTCAAGATAATTGAAAAAGCCATCACAATTCCATTATATTATATTTATATTTCTATTTGAAATCTTATTTGGGTAAATTTCTAGTTTATTATTATTTAAATCTTTAATTGTTAGTTTTTAGGGGTTGGTTACTCTCATCGCTGGTTTCTAGTTCATTTGTTCGTTTGGTCGAGTTTGGTTTTATTATAATTGATTTACTATTTACATTATCAATTTCCATTATAGTAATTTTATTGTAATCATTTTTATTTATTTTTCCGTTAATATCAGATATTTTTTTCGTTAATATAGTATGATTTGAATCATTGTTTGTATTAAATTTTGTACATTAGTAGAAGTGGGTGGTGTTTTTTTAGCACATTTCCAATCAAATTGGAAGAAATGTGTATATTAGTTTCACTCTGTCTGTCCGTCTGTCCGTTTACACAAACTTCTACATCTATTAAGATAGAGTGTTAAAATTTTGAATATAGATAGATAGTAATAAAATAATAGGTCCAGTAGACCAAAATTTTCTTCTATCACTTTTCCCCTCTGAGTTATTCCCCCTCCAAGTTCGAAAATTGCCCATATTGAACATCTAATAAGCTTCAAACCAAAATTTTTGAGGTCTGCAAAAGCTATAAGATAGGAAAAGCTATAAGATAGGAAATTAACAAATTTTTTAAAATTTAATTCTTTGTTGTATAAAAATACCGTTATCTTCATACAACTTTTTTATTTTTTTTAACACCCTGTATTTCCCAAACTGCTTATTATGAAGGCTGAAATTTATGTACTAAAGAGATATCTAGAAAATAACTAGAGTCTCTGAAGAAATTGTATCCGTATCTCCCCTCCCCTTTTCTGTTGTGGCCCTTCAAAAATCAAAAAATTACAATTTTAATTTACTGGTTAAATTCTAACTGCACAATATTTTTAAAAACAAATATTGAGAAAACTTTCGAAAATCATATTTCTTTAAAGTGCATTAATTAATAAATTATAATCATTTGCCTCACACTTATAATCAAAATGCATAATCATATAAAATTTTGCAAAAAACGAATATTAAAAAGATAAAAAATGATAAGGTAAAAATGACAAATCCGGGGTTTGTTTGGTAATGTGGGTTTCTTTTTCGATGTCTTTAATTTGCTTCCTTTATATCAACTTTTTCTATGATTTGAACATTTTTAATCACTATTTATTTTAAATATGTAGCGCACAATTTTGAAAATTCCTTATGGGGTCCAAAACAATTTATATATTTTGCGATCTTATTGCAAATTTCATTTTCTTGAGTGTGATAAACTTCGCCACAATTAGAACAACTTTTATTCTTTTTGCAGATAGCCGTACTATGACCAAAATTTAGACAGTTAAAACATCTTAATGGTGGTGGTATATATGGTCTTGCCCTGATTTTAACGTACCCTATATCTATGTATTCTGGCCGAATTGTAGTAGAAAATGTAAAGATATATAAGCTTCTATCTTCAAGCACATTGATTATTATATTTTTACATTTTAATCTTTTTAAATCAACTACGTTTGGTCATTTTGATTTTCCAGTAGATAATTTTTTTCCATATAATTAAATTCAGGGTAATATACAACCGCTTTAGTGTTATTTAGCGTTTTATGTTCCTATATGTTTATATTAATAGTTCCATCAACTTTTTTTAATTGTATTAGTTTTTTAGCTTCACTTACGTGTTTTGTTACCAGGAAAAGTTGTCCATTTCTAAGTTTAATACACTTTTGTATATAACCTGCTACAGTCGATATGACTTTTTTAATTCAAAATGATGACACATTTGACATTGAACAATCTTTATCAATTCTTTTAATTACTAAAAATTTTGGTCCTGGTGTTTCATTATTTAATAATTTATTTTTATCAAACACTAAAATATCGGCACTGGTTTTTTCCCGAATTAACTATGGGATTACGGGTTCCCATTTTACCCTTTTTTATTTTATATCTATCTATATAATATGTGTATTTTCGTGATTTGTATAAATTGGTAAGAATTATAAAGTTCTTAAATGTGTTTTTTTTAAATGTTATTTTTTTCACAGCTTTAATTAATAAAAAATACTATTTCTCGCACGTGTACTCACTCCAAAAGTTCTAAAAGAACTCTGAGAAAAAATTAATAATTGGCTTAAATTTATATTAAATGATTATATTTTATTATTTTCCATATTCATTAAATGTTTACATATTTATATTCTTATTATTGAGATTAATTTATAACATAATTTTTTTCAATTTAATTTTAAAAAATTTTTTATGATTTTAATTATTTTTTTTTATTATTATTATTTAGAATAAAGTCTTCAATGCTTTTACGACCACGTTTCAATTCAGCAATTTTTTACTATTGCATACGAAGGAGCACTTACTGTTACATACGAAGGAGTTTATGCTTAGGATTTACATATGTTATATAGGGTTATTTAATATATATTATTTGTATACCAACTTCATCCATTTGTAGCAACAATGCTACATCAATATTCAACAGGCAAGATTGCCGACTTTGTTGAGGAAGTTGTTTTAAGAGTTTTAAATTTAAACAAGCGTATTGCTTTATAATAAAGATAAGACTCGGTTGACTTCTGATTGAAAAGTGAATATTTTTTATAATTCTGTCTCTTTATATACCCTAATTATTTGTTTACAATTAAAATTCCTTAGAAATATTATTCCCTTTAAAACTATATAATTCTTATTATTTAGATTTGGTCAGCATTTTTGACCAAAATTATTTTACTTTAATTTTACTATAAAATTATATATATACTCATATTACAATTATTTTGTGCATTAGATTTAATGCATAATTCTTATCTTTTAATTTTTATATTTTACACCGTGTATATACCAATATATTTGATGAAGGTTGAGTATACACTATATGTGTGCTATATTCATTGCATCCTTAATCCCTTTAGAAAAAAAAAAATTTTTTGAAAATATAAATTTTTTTTGTTTTTATACAATTTATATATACTAATTTCTTATATAATTAAAATATATCTTAAAATGTATTAAATTTAATTTTCTTTGTTTATTACTTTTAACCTATTGTAATGAATTTGTTTTATTTCATTACCTATTTTTATTTTGGTGTTTACACCTCTTAATTCTACAACTTCATATGGCCCTTTATAAGGTGACTCTAATTTTTTACGAGTACCTACTTTTAACCATACAAAATCTCCTATTGATATTTTTAATGTATTCGTAGTTTTATCAAACAATTCTTTCCTTTTCTTTTTGGCTATTGCAATGAGAATTATGGCTTTTTTATGAGCTTGTTGTAAACGAAATCTTAGTTCTTCAGCATAATTATCTATTGGTGTGTTATTTGTTAATTTGTCATCTGATGGTAGTCTTGCGAGCTTACCAAAAACAAGTTCATATGGTGATACTTCTGTATCAGTGTGCGGTATAACTGAATATATAATATGGTATCCATTTGTCCCAATTAAAATCTTCTACAAAAGATAATAAGTATTCATTCAGTACTCTGTGATTTCTTTCTTTTGTTCCGAGAGTTTCATGGTGATAAGGTGTCGATGTAATATGGTTAATATCGAAGAATGAACAAATATGTTTAAATACTTCATTACCAAATTCTGTTCCTAGATCTGTTTTTAATGTTTTAAAACTTCCATATTTTAATATGAATTGTTCTACTAGTGCTCTCGCAATTGTTTTTGCTTCTTTGTTTTCTATCGGAATAGCTTCTATATATTTTGTTAATTCAAACTGTATTGTTAAAATATATCTGTAAATCTCAATTTTTTGCACATAATTCGCAATTAGTTATATATCTTTTTACCATTTTATTTAAATTTTTCCAAACGTAACGCTGCTTTATTTTATTTATTGTTCTTTTTACTCCTGTATGCCCTCCTGAATGTGGTGAATCATGGAATTCTTTTATTATTTTATTTCTTGTGACGTCACTTTCTATATTAATGGGAGCATCATATATTATTATTTCTAAATTTTCTTGCCTATTTTTCATTAATTTGTTAAAGATATCTTTAAAATCATTTATATTAATATGCTCAAATATTTCATCATTATTTTTTACTGCTAGCGATTTTATATTTATTTTATTCATCTCAAATATTAGCTTCTCCAAAATCATACCTAAGTATTGATATGAATTATCACTAATTTCTATAATTACTTCTTTTTCATTTATTTTGGGCAAGCTCATATAACATTTATTCTTATATTTTCCATAATTTTCATTTATTCCATTATTTCTATAGCGCTTTTTATTATTTTTAAATATTAAATTTTGTAATTTCTTTATTTCTGATATTGATGTGCAGTTCCATATATAAAGTTGATCGGGCTTTATTTCATCTGCATTTTTAGTTCTTATTTTCGTGTTATTTTTGTTATTTTTTACCATTGCACGAGTTAATACTTTTACATCAGCTGTTGGAATCATGGCTTGCGTCAGCGTTTGTGTTCATATCACCTTCTTTGTATATTATGTCAAATTCATAGTCACATCAATCTAATCTCATTCTTGTTAATTTTGAGGATGGGTTTTTATGTGTAAATAAGCTAACCAATGGTCTATGGTCAGTTACTACTGTAAATTTTCTACCATATAAGTATGGTCGAATAAAATTTATTGACCAATGTATAGCTAATAATTCTTTTTCTATAAAAGGTTTATTTATTTCATGTTTAGTTAAAGTTCTGCTGGCATAAGAAATTGGTAAATCTTGACCTATTTCACCTTGTGACAGTACTGCTCCTAAAGCGAATTGTGAAGCATCTGTTGTTAATATGAATTTTTCTTCAAAATTAGGATATTTTAGTATTGGTGGATTTATTAATTTATTTTTAAGTTTTGTGAATGCATTCTGACATTCATTCGACCACGCGAAAAGAGTGTTTTTCCTTATAAGTGAATTTAGTGGTTTTCTGCAAAATTTGGAATAAATCTTCTACAATAGTTACAAAATCCAGGAAACCGTTTTGTTTCATCTGCATTTGTAGGTACAGGGTAGTTTAGTATTGCTTCATGCTTTCTATGATCTGTCTTAATTCCCTCATTTGTAATTAAGTGTCCCAAATATGTTACCTCAGTTCGTAAAAAATACATTTTTGTGGATTTAATTTTAAATTATATTTTCTTAATCTGCTCACAGTTTTTATTAAATTTCTATTATGGTGTTTCAAACTACATCCAAATATTATTATGTCATCTACATAAAGAAAAGCTTCTTCATCTAACCCCGCAAGTGCAATTGATAGCATTATTTGAAAACTATTTGTTGATATTTTTAATCCAAATGGTAATCGTTTAAATTGATATAATCCTTTATTTGACGAAAATGCTGTTAAAGGTCTTGATTTCTTATCTAATTCTATTTGATGAAAAGAGCTAGTTAGATCTAATGTTGAAAAATTGCTCTTCCTATATTATCTAAAACATCGTCCAATCTTGTTAATGGAAATTTATTATCCATTATCTTTTTATTTAATTGTCGAAAATCTACAACTAATCTCCATTTTTTAGTATCTGTATCATCGTTTTTCTTGGGTACTATTAATAATGGTGAATTGTAAGGACTAATTGATGGTTCTATTATGTCGTCATCAATTAATTTATTTATTTGTTTATTTATTTCCTCTGTTTGTGCTTGTGGAAGCATATAATTTTTATATATATTGGATTTTCATCTAGTACGGAAATTATTTGTTTGTAAAAATTATTTGTTGTTAAAACATCTCCTGTTAAATAAAAAGTATCTTTACATATTTCAAGAATTGATTCTTTTGCGTTTTCATCTAAGTTATCTATTTTTAGTTCTGTTAACAGTTTATTGTACCTTTCTTCTTTAGTTTCTAAATTATTTAACTTTCTTAAATTTATTATATGATAATTCTGTAATGGTTCAACTTTTGGTGTGATATTTCTTAGAATTACTTCATGTTCTAACGTATTTAAAATTTTTATGGGAGCTACACCTTTTGGAGGTATAATAGTATTCGCTAAAAATACTCCTGTTTGTAATTCTTGATTTGTGATTACACTATCTACTTTAACTTCTAAGTTAATTGCTTGCAACTGTTGTGTTCTCGCTGGTATTTTTATTTCCACATGTGATAATCTGGTTATCATTGGTAAAACTATTTCCGAATTATTTATATATATACTAATCGAAAAAGTTTCATAATCAATTTTGCATAAGGTTTTTGCTAAAAAATCTCTAGCTAATATCCCATCTGTTAAAATTGGAAAATCACTATTTACTATGTGAAATTCTTGTACTATATTTTCTTTCTCAAAATTTATGTTTGCTATTGCAGTACCTATAGAATGTGTTTCTGATTCTGTAACTCCTGTTATCTTACATTTATTTTCGTTTAGTTGAATATCAGGATATATTTCACTTAATTTTAGGATTGATATAACAGCTCCAGTATCTATTTAAAATGTTTTTATTCCTTTAGTGATATCAGTACAAATTGTTACATAATTTGTTAAATTTTTATTTAGATTATATATTTTTATTGATTGTTGGCAATTCTTAAATTTAAGACGTCGGGGACTGTCTCGGACGTCGGGGACTGTTGGACGTTGTTGGACGTCGGGGACTGTCTGCGCGTTTCCCGATTGATGAATACAATGTACACGACTTTGATTTTGATTCCGGTTTTGGTATCGATTTGTATTAGTATTATTGTTTCTATTAGAATTATTATTTCTGCTATTAAAATTGTTATTTCTATTGTTATTATTATACCTATTATTATTATTATTTCTGTTGCTAAAATTATTACTTCTATTAGTGAAGTTGTTATTATTATATCTATTATTACCCCTATTTTGCCAATTGCTCTTATTATTGAAATTGTTTCTTTGAATATAATTTCTGTTTGAATTATATCGCTGTTGACTTCTTGTATTATATTGGTAAATACGTGCTGAATCATTTGGCTGTTCTATTGCTGTTGCCAATTGTATATCGAGTTATATCAGTATACGTGATATACCGATTCTCATATACTTATATATAACATAATTATTTTCCCACACTATACTTAAAAATAACATAATTCTTTTCCCACACTATGTAATACTAAAGTTCTAAATAATAATTGCAATGTATGCTACTTTTATAATAATTATTTTCTCACACAATATAAAACGTTTTCGTCTTAATAAATAGTTTCAGATTACAATTAAAGTTAAATTAAATTAAATAATATAATCTCAGTAATCATATTTCCAATTATAAATAATTTAAATAAATCCATTAGTTTCAACATAAACAAATTTTAAATATATAAAAAAGATGATTGTCACAATTATAAAATAAAAAATTCAGTCTGATTTGAGATTTGAAATAAACAAGATCAAAACTTAACAAACCGTTTTTTATTTTACATAACCGGCGCAGTCGGTAATTCTGTTGCAAAGTTCTCTATCGAAGATAACTTTTCTATTTTAATAGTTAGACACAGTGAATTTACGAACAAAATTTAAAGAAAAAAAAACACGTTCAAATTTGCATATAAAAATATAGTATTGTATTCAATATTCAATAAAGTGTAATTGTTTTTTAAACAAAAAGGAAAAAAAAACAATCTTGTTTAAAAAGAAAAAACATTGCACTTAAGGTTAAGGTTAAGGTTTAAGTACAGGGATGACACTGAAGCGACTCGTCACTGCAGCCATAAGGCTTATTGTAACTTCCCTCATAGTTACTCATCTATCAGACCTGTACTGCGGATGAAGCTGTACAGATTTGATAGTGATATGTTCCATGTATCCGATGGAGAAATGGTGTACCCTTGCAGATACCTTAGCCTCCTGTTTGAGAGGGCCATGCATTCGCAAAGTAGGTGTTCTGCTGTCTCATCTTCTTCTTGACAGTATCTACATACTCGTTCCTGTGATAGCCTCAAAGTGTGTAGGTGTTTACGTAATCCATAGTGTCCTGTTAGGAAGCCAGTTATTGTTTTGACCTTTTTCCTGCTACACGTTAGGAGTTCATTTGTCCTCTTCTTCGACGGCCCCTTCATGAAGAGTTTGGAGTGTTTCATTCCGATTTTGTTGTTCCATGAGTTGATTTGAGCGCGTCTGGTTTCTTCCTTTATTAATCCTTTGAGATGACATTTTGGTACTCCGCAGAATGGCTCTGGACCCTCAAAAGTTGAGCCCGCACCTTTCTTTGCCAATTCATCCGCCATCTCTTTACCTTCGTATCCCGTATGTGCAGGAATCCATGATAAAGTGACCCTGTTTCTTTCTCCTAATGTAATCAGGGTGTTGAAACAATCTATTACAGTGTTGGATTTCATCTGATGAGAGTCAAGAGCCCTAAGAGCTGCCTGACTGTCTGAGTAGATTGTTATGGTTTTGTTGGTGTATCCTCTGCTTAAGTTTTCTTGTGCGCACATTTGGATTGCGTAAACCTCTGCTTGGAATACCGTCATTAGAGATCCTAAGTTTTGTGTTCTATTAATCCTGGGTCTTTTACCGTAGACACCAGAACCTACCCCTTCATCTGTCTTAGAACCATCCGTATACCATTCTAGTTCTGTATCCCTTGGTTTTGTGTGTTCCCAGTCGTGTTTGTTTGGAATCACTATGTTGAATGGTCTGTTGAATATGTATTTGATCTTGCAGTCATCCCTTGGCATGTCAAGATATGATTTATTGTTAGCTGCTAATTTTACAGAGGGATGATTACACAACGCCCTTTGATCGAGACCTTGGTAGCCTTTGATTCTCATAGCACCCATCTTCGCTTCTTCTTCTAAGGTTATGTGAAGTGGGGCTAAGTTCAGCAACACTTCTAGCGCTGACGTTGGCGTCGTGCTCATTGCTCCAGTTATATTTAGACATGCTACTCCTTGTAGCTTGTTTAGTTTGTTCTGGATGTTTATTAGTTTACTTTTTTTCCACCATACTACCGCCGCATAGGTTACGATCGGTCTGCTGATTGTTAGATACATCCAATATGCTATTTTTGGATGTATACCCCAGGTCTTGCCGCATATACGTCTGCAGGTCCACAGGGAAAGGTTTGCTTTTTTGATGATGTTGTTGATGTGGCGATTCCAGTTAAGCTTTTGGTCCAGGATAACCCCCAGGAATTTGGCTTCCTTAGAGAATGCCAATTCTACTCCAAACAGCGTTGGTTTGTTCAGGTTAGCTAACCTATATTTGTTGCTGAATGGAATTATGATGGTTTTGTCCGGGTTGACTCGAAGTTCCTCCTCTATACACCAACTTTCAACTATGTTGCATGCTCTCTGTAGCAAGTCACACTGTACACTAGTGAATTTACCTCTGATTATTATCGCGAGGTCATCCGCATATCCCTGACAGTCAAAGCCCTTATCTTGTAATTTGACTAGTAGTCTATCCACTACTAAGGACCACAGTAGGGGTGAAAGAACACCACCTTGAGGACATCCCTTTACAGTTCTCGCTTTAGTGGTGAATCCGCCAATCGATATTTCTATTTTCCTGCTTGTTAGCATGGATCTGGTCCACCTGCAGATTCTATCGCTTATACCTTTCTCTCTCATTGCCCTGATGATAGATTCGTGAGAGGTATTGTTGAAGGCTCCTTCGATGTCCATGAAGGCCACGATCGCTACTTCTTTATCTGCAATAGACTTTTCTATCTTACCCGTTAAGTTGAGTAGCGCCATCTCTGTGGATTTACCAGCTTGATACGCGTACTGGTATTGGTTAAGAGGATTATGAGTGAGGGTTGTTTCTCTTATATATCTCTCTATTACTTTTTCTAGAGTTTTCAGAATAAAAGACGATAAGCTGATGGGACGCAGGTTTTTCGGATCCCCATCTGCTTTCTTGTTAGCCTTTGGAATGAATACTACCTTAACATCCGTCCATGCTCTTGTGTCCCCATACCAGGCTGGCCTTAAAGAGCCTGCCTTAAAGATGGCTTCTAGACACCTCCCTTCTGGTATGTCTGGAGCTGATCTTAGCTGGCTTACCATGCTAATTCTTACGCCATTTATCTTTTTCCTCTCTGGGAGGTGTCCTTTTCCTGCGCGGTGACCTACTTCTTCTTCTGTGTGCCTCTGCACGCCTACCGCTGTCGTCCTTCCTCTCTTTGTTTAAAGGTGGTCTGAACTCCGCTGCCGTTTTGGACACAGTTGCCTTAGTAAAGCCGCTGGTCGACGGAATCTGTTCCGACGCTGCTTTGACCACCTCTGTTAGTGTTAGTGCTGTTGTTGTTGCTATCGTTGCTGCCGGTGTAGACGCTGCTGTGGGATCTTTCATAGCCACGTCCATTGCCTTAGCTGGTTCTGGTGTCCTAGACTACCAGTTCCTTCCTTATCTCCTGTGGCGTTGGTGTAGGCTGCCTTCTAGACTCCTTGTCGTGCGTCCTTAGTCTTAGGCGTAGACTCACCCTGTCCAGACAGTACCACGGCCTGCAATCGAGAGATTGAAGAGTCCTAGCAGAGGCCTCATCAACAGACAGGACCAAATGATGGCCCCTGCCTGTTGATGTCCTCTTCACGACCTTCCAATTCTCGGTGTACAGGCCGTCATTCTGCCTGCCCAACCTACTCAGTATCTTCTCCTCATGAAGGCCCTCTTCATCCGGGAAGAATCCTGAGCAGGTGGCGTAGTTCGGGAGGTCTTTGCCCTCGACCATGATGAGTTCCGCTCCTTGGTACGGCTTAATGCTTTTGACGATGTTGCCAAGCCAGGTCTTGCTCATGTCATCGTTGCAGTTGAACGAGACCCAGCCAGGTTTCCTAGACGAGCCGTTGAATCTAATATGTGTTCCCCTTGGGAGCTCATCCATCGCGTTTATCACCGCCGCTTGGACCATTTTGGCCTCTGCTTCGCTTAATGCCTTCAGCGGGAACTGCTTCGGAGTGATACCGACTTTGGTACAGCTGGTGACCTCGCTGTATGTTGGGCGAAGATGTTTAGTCGCTATTTGCTGCCCTTTAAATCGCTTGCCAGAATCCGGGATAGTCGATTCTGACCTATTTCTTTTTTTAGCTGCTTCCGATTCCGCATGCTTCCTATCTATCTCTGCTCTGGCTACCTCATATGGCATGCCACCTCTAATCATTCTTCGTAACCTTTTTTTGACCGAGCCACACAAATTCTTCGGTTTTTTGGCCGCTTCCGTTTGAGTTGGAATGTCGGCATCCACAGTCTTTTTGCTATTCGAGTCACTTTCAATGACTGTGACGTTATCGCTTTCAGAGTCCTTCAAGTAGATGCTCTCTTCGTCTGTTGCGATTTCACTTTCATCGGTGTCATGCATCCGCGTTCTTTGTAGCAGTTCGATTGCGTCCGCCAAGGCTGAGCCAGTCTCAGTGGCACGAGGGCCTACTGGTACTGCTGTATGAGCCACCGGCGATATCTCTGTAGTAGCTGCTACCGAAGGTATCGTTGTTGTTGGTACTGTTGATGTTGTTGTTGTTTTTGTTGTTTTTGTTGTTGTTGTTGTTTTTTTTGAATCCATATTTTGTTCCCACGAGTGTCGCGGCAAAAGAAGGTCCACCATAGCAGAGGCCCGATACTATGGTAAGGCTGGTTAAAACCGGAGGTCGCCTGGTATCCTGAGTCCACCGTTAGCGACTGAGCTCACCCTCAGCCATGCAGCTCTAGGCACGGTACGAATTACACCCTTAGCTTGGTTTCGCGCTTGCAAATTTGGTCTGTATCCATATTGAAGACAGATACAGTTCCAGGGGCCACCACGAGGAGGTAATGCAAGTACTTGTTCAGAAACCTCGACAGTTGCAACAAAGCAAGCCGAAACTCACTTTGCCTACCCTGTCGACTTCCAAACCCGACCCCCAACATTGCACTTAACTAAATAATAATTAATACGGTGCAAAGTGCAAAGTTTAAAGTGCTAAAACAATAAATAGCTCATCAAACAAAAATAAATAACTCATCAAACGAAATTCAGACTCATCAAACTCATCAGAATTGTAACTTCGATCATGACGTTTTCAACAATTTTTCTGTGAGTAACAAGATTTTTATTAGCTATTATTATTTAATGTCAGATATCCCTATATCCTCTGAATCATCCAAATCCTTCTGTGAAAACGGTAATAATTTAGAGTTAGATATAGATTTCATTACGGAAAATTTGAATACTTTTTGTTTCAATAATTTAATAAAAAATAAAATGACGGAACCAGTAAGCCAAATTCCAAATTTTTTAAAAGTTCATGCTGAAACAATTCCAGAATTTGATGGAAATGTAAATGAACTAAATTTTTTTTTAGAAAGTATAGATAGCATTCTATTGCATTTTTATGATGGCGTAAATTCGAGTAACTATCAAAATGTTGTAATTTATCGAACTATAATTAGTAAATTAAGAGGGCCTGCAAGAGAGGTAATTAATATTAGTTGTGCAAGTAATATAAACGATATAAAAACCGAATTGATTCGAAATTTTAGTGACCCACGAAATGAAAGTTGTTTGTCTTTCGATTTAAATAATATGAGACAAAAATACAATGAATCCCCCAATCAATTTTATGATAGAATACGTAAAATATTAAGAACTATATCAAACTATCTTGCAATTCACGAAACGCAAACCGAAATACGTAGATTCAAGCAAAAGATGTACAACGATCAAGGCTTGGTGGTGTTTTTAGCTGGATTAAGAGAACCCTACGGAAGAATGGTTCGTACTAAAGAGCCTAAAACTTTGCTTGATGCGATCAACTTTATTCAAAAAGAAGATAACATCAGGTATATTCAAAATGCAAATTTAAGCTCAAATGGAATTATTAATACAAAACGTAATTTTGTGAACAAAAATAATAATTCTCCCAATACTCAAAATCGAAATCCAAATAACCAATATCAATCGCAACAAAATAATAACTCAAATTTGCAACAAAATCATAATTTAAATTCTTATTCTAATCATACAAAATCTCAAAACCCTAATGCTTTTCGCAACAATAATTATTCGCAAAATTCAAATATACAATCTAATTCACCATCTAATACGCAAATCGCAAACTACCACCCCCAATCTAATAGATACCCAACACACGAAGAAGTTTTTGGACAACGTCGTAGTGTAAGAAAACCAAATAACTTTCAAAATCAAAGTAAACCTACCCCTATGAGTATAAGCACTAGGCAAACTGGGGCTACTCATAGACCCTCTACATCAAACATGCGGTCTGAGGAAATTTATAATACAGAACAAGAAGACGACCAAGCTCAAAGTTCTCTAGAAACAAATTATAACAAGGACGAACATGAATATGTAGAAGCTATAAATTTTCAGGATTTTCATGCGGATCAAATGCAACCTCCAGAAACATAATAGAATTTAATAACTCATTCCATAAAAGACAACTTCCTTACATTTCAATTAGTAATCCCCCTTTAAAACTTTTAATTGATACAGGAGCAACAAAGTCATTTCTTGATCCTGAAATTATCGATAAATATTACTCTAAATTCAAAATTACTGATCCTTTTACTGTTTCTACTTCCTTTGCTTCTTCAAAACATACAACTTCTGCTACATTTCCACTTTTTTGTGAATTTAATGAAAATATCAATGTTAAATTTTATGCTTATAAATTTCATAATATTTTCGATGGATTAATTGGAATTGACCGTATTCGATCACTTAATGTTCAATTAGACTTTCAAAACTTACAAATTTCAACTCCAAATTCAAAAATTCCTATACAGTTTTTTACTACAAATACAAATGTTCTCGTTGAAAAATTACTTCCTGGTAACACTATCTCAAAATTAAAAATACCTGTAACTACAGAATCTGGCGAAATATTAATTCCATCACAAACAATTCAAAATTGTTTTATACCAGAAATCTTGACTAAATCTATAAATGGATTTGCAAATATTGAAATCCACAACAAATCATCAGAAAGTATAAATTTTACATTATTATACCCAATTAAAAGTTTTCAACTTTCTAATAATTTTGAGTGTTACCATTTAAAATGTGAAGAATTAAATAGTAAAAGCACTGTTAAAAACAATATTGAACATTTGATTCGCACTGATCATTTAAATGCTGAAGAAAAATCGGAAATAATTTCTATATGTAAAAAATATTCAGACATATTTCACACTGATGAAAATTCTTTGTCATTTACCAATCAAGTTAAGCATAAAATAAAAACTAAAGATGAATTACCTGTTCATAAAAAAAGTTATAGATATCCATTCGTTCACAAAGCAGAAGTTGAAAATCAAATTCAAAAAATGCTAGAACAAAATATTATAAGACCAAGTAATTCGCCGTGGTCATCTCCCATTTGGATCGTACCAAAAAAGGCTGATGCATCGGGTAAAAAGAAATGGCGTATTGTTGTAGACTATCGCCATGTAAATGAAAAAACTATTGATGATCGATATCCCATACCCAACATATCTGATGTTCTTGATAAACTTGGTAAATGTAATTACTTTACCACCATAGATCTAGCAAGCGGTTTTCACCAAATTCAAATGCATCCTGATAGTGTACAAAAAACCGCTTTTAACGTAGAAAACGGTAAATACGAATTTCTAAGAATGCCATTCGGGCTGAAAAATGCTCCTTCTACTTTTCAAAGGGTTATGGACAACATTCTAAGAGGGCTACAAAATGTCATATGTCTAGTTTATCTAGATGACATAATCGTTTTCTCTACGTCCCTTCAAGAACACATATGCAATCTTAAAAAAGTATTTCAACGATTGCGTGAATCAAATTTTAAAATACAATTAGATAAGTCGGAATTTCTCAAAAAAGAAACATCTTATTTGGGTCATATAATAACCCCAGAAGGTATAAAACCAAACCCTGACAAAATTAAAGCAATAAAAAATTATCCTTTGCCAAAAACATCTAAAGAGATTAAAAGCTTTTTAGGGCTACTTGGCTATTATAGGAAATTCATTCCCGATTTTGCTAAAATAACCAAACCAATGACTCTATGCTTAAAAAAGGGTGCAAAAATAAATTGTAGCGCTGAATATATCCAAAGCTTTGAATGTTGTAAGGAACTCTTAATAAACGAACCAATTTTGCAATATCCGGATTTTTCAGTTCCTTTTAATTTGACAACTGATGCAAGCCAATTTGCCATAGGCGCTGTCCTATCCCAAGGTCCCATAGGTAGAGATAAACCAATAGGCTATGCTTCACGCACACTTAATGAAGCCGAGCAAAACTATAGTACCATTGAACGCGAACTTCTCAGTATTGTCTGGGCTACAAAATATTTTCGACCGTATTTATATGGAAAAAAATTCTTCATTTATTCAGATCATAAACCTCTTCATTGGCTCTTTTCAATAAAGGACCCAAATGCTCGACTTACGAGATGGCGTCTCAAGCTCGAAGAATTTGATTACTCGATCATATATAAAAAAGGTTCGCTTAATGCGAATGCCGACACACTTTCAAGAATTAAAATAAATGAAATTAATGCTAATGATGAGCCTTCAAATACAGACGTTCACTCAATCCAAGGTAATATTACTGAAAGCCCTGATATCAATGATATTGATTCAGAACTAGACTATCCATCTGAAGAAGATCAAACTGTTCACTCAAGCTTAGAAAATCCAATTTTAGAACTAAGTATTTCCGAAACACCAATCAATTTTTTTCAAAATCAATTTTTTTCCAAACTAGTCCTTCACTCCCCTAAATTGCCAAAAATCATTCGTTTATTCGGAACCAAAACTAGAACAACTATCGAAATATCTGAAAACAATTTTGAAAACGAGATAGTTAACACTTTTAAAGAATTCACAACTCTTAGTAAAACTTTTGCAGTTAATTTAGATAAAATGAAATTTATTCCTATATTTTGTCAAATACTTAAAGAAACTTTTACTAATTCAGCATTCAAAATAATTCTTTGCAATGAAATTTTAGAAGATGTAAAAACTCTAGAATCACAACAACAAATAATAAAATTATATCACAATGGTAAAACCAACCATCGTGGAATAATTGAAACGGAATCACAGATAAAAAAGCATTATTACTGGCCGAACATAAGAAGCAGTGTATCAAATTTTATTAATAACTGTTCTTTATGCCAAATTATGAAATACGATCGTAATCCACCAAACCAAATATTTGAGTTATCACCTACACCTTCTAAACCTTTTGAAATCTTGCATGTCGATACTTTCACAATTAAAAACCAGAAATTTCTTACTGTAATAGATGTATTTTCAAAATACGCCCAAGCTTATCCAATAAATGCATTAACTGCAATTCATGTTGCGAAAGCGCTGATTATATTTATGACTCATCATGGGTCCCCAATATTAATAACCTTAGATAATGGTACTGAACTTATTAACAACATTATAAAAGATTTTACTGCTTTACATAGAATAGAAACTCGCTATATAACACCATTAAACCCTAATTCTAATAGCCCTATAGAAAGATTTCACTCAACAATTATAGAGCACTTAAGAATTATTAACGAAACAAAAAAAGATCTAAATATCCTCGATCAAATGCCATATGCTATTCTTGGTTATAATTACTCTATTCATTCAGCTACAAAACACCGTCCCATAGATATCGTTAATGGTCATTTAGATTCTAATAATCCTTTTAATATAGATGTTAATAAAACCTCTTGTTCAAATTACATAAATCAACATAAAGAATATACAAAAGAGATTTATAAGAATCTTAGTGAAAAACTTTTAAGCCAAAAAGGAAGCTATATACTAAACCGCAATGAAAATAGAGAAGACCCTATTTCGCATGAGCCAGGTACTCTAGCTTACCATAAAACCAGAGCTCGTAACAAAATAAGTCCACGTTTCAAACCTCATTTAATAGATTCCGAAAACTACATAACTATTGAAACTTCTGGTAAAACTTACCACAAAAACAATTTAAAAAGACCGTTAATTAATCAAAAAATAATTCCTTTACAGAACTCTGCTAGCCGCACCCGTAGTCCTGATGAATCGTGAAATCAAGATAACAAATTTGGATTTAAATCCTGGAATTTTACCTTTTAAAATAGGAAATGCAAAGCTAAAAGCTAGCTCTCATTCCTTTATTCATTATTTTGATCTCAAACCGCTTGAAGATGAATTAATTAAAATTATACAACAATACAAATTTATCAAAGAAGAAATTAATAAAAACCGTAACGAATCTTATATTCATGAATTAAAAAATCTTAACAGTCTAGTTGGATTTCAAATTAACCTTGTAAAAGAAAAACTTAAGTCATTTCACTTTAATAATAGAATAAAAAGAGGAATATTTAACGGAATCGGTAGTATTTTTAAAACTTTAACTGGAAATTTATATGCTGCTGATGGGGAACGATATGACGAAGCAATCCGAAATCTACATTCCAATGAAATCAATATTGTAAATACTTTAGACAAACAAATTTCATTATCAACTAAAATTCTTGATGATTATAATCATACTTTAACTTTGATAAAACAAAACGAAAACTTGATTGCAGCTGAACTTAATGACCTACAAAAGAACGGCCAACACTCATTCAATTCTTACGTGAGAACAAAAAATGCTTTAGATGAAATTAACTCAATTATTAATATAATGCTACATACTTTAAATAATTTGGATAATGCTATAACTTTTGCTAGACTTAAATTATTTCACGGTAGTATCTTAAAAATAGAAGATTTAAAATTTATTATTGATAAATTGCTTTCATTTTATACAACAAAAGAGTTGCTTTTCGGTAATGATTTTTCTACTATTCATAAATAATATGAAATAATCGACGTCGAATCTTATTACTCTAATAATAGAATTGTTTTTATAATCCATTTCCCTATAATGTATCCCGAAATATTTTCCTACTACCATCTTTTTCCTGTACCTAATAAAAATAACACAGTCCTAATTCCTACCAAACCCTATTTGATAATTAGTAATAATAGCTAACAGCTAATAATAATAGCTACCAAACCCTATTTGATAATTAGTAATAATAGCTACGAAGACAATGAATGCAGAAACATCCATACAATATATTATTGCACACAAAAACAATCATTCAAAAAACAGAAAGAGGAAGACTGTATATATGAAATGCTTCAAATTCAAAATTCACACTCTGCTGTTTGCCAACCAATTCCTGTTGTAATTAACCAAGAAATGATTGAAGAAATAACAGCTTCATATTATATTGCAGTGCTTCCAAATGAAACAAAATTAAAATTAACTTGTATAAAAACAGATTTAACTACTCTTCAAGGATCTTATTTAATTGAGTTACCAATAAATTGCAGTTTTCAAACACCAAATAATTTTTACATAAGCAAAGAAGAAACTATAATCGGGCAGCCTCTTCTTTTACCATCAATAAAAACTTTTAAACCTCCTTTAAATCAAGATCAGCAACTAGAACTTCAAGACATATCTTTAAAAGAATTACATAAACTTCAAAAGCAACAACAATTCATTCGCACTACACTATTGAAAAACATTCCAACATATTCATATTACGCATGGATCATCCCAACTAGCGGCCTTTTAATTACCATATTTATTATTTTGACTATTTATTTATGCAAATCAAAACAACTAAAAATTAAGAAAATTTCATCAAAAGAAAAACCGAAACCCGCACATAGGACGAAAACAGAACAGTATCACCAATATCCAACCGAAGATGAAGATGAGTAAATCAATCAGTCCCAAAGGACCTCTCTTAGGATGGAGGAGTTATATCAGTATACGTGATATACCGATTCTCATATACTTATATATAACATAATTATTTTCCCACACTATACTTAAAAATAACATAATTCTTTTCCCACACTATGTAATACTAAAGTTCTAAATAATAATTGCAATGTATGCTACTTTTATAATAATTATTTTCTCACACAATATAAAACATTTTCGTCTTAATAAATAGTTTCAGATTACAATTAAAGTTAAATTAAATTAAATAATATAATCTCAGTAATCATATTTCCAATTATAAATAATTTAAATAAATCCATTAGTTTCAACATAAACAAATTTTAAATATATAAAAAAGATGATTGTCACAATTATAAAATAAAAAATTCAGTCTGATTTGAGATTTGAAATAAACAAGATCAAAACTTAACAAACCGTTTTTTATTTTACATAACTATCGTCTTGTAAGGTTTTTGGTCTGGCTGCAAAAATGGTTGATTTTATTGGTTCATTTAGTAGACCATTTCTAAAAACATTTAATGCTATTTGGTCATTAAGCTTTCTTATTATTTCTTTATTTTCAGCTCCCTGCTCTACTCTTTGTAATGCATTGAGTTCTGAAGTTAAATTTTCACTTTTGTTTGCAAAATTTGTTACATTATTAACTTGTCTGATTTTAGCTTATTCAGATTGTATTCTCAGCGGTGTGCTATTTGTTTTGAATATACTCTTAAAATGAGCTTTTAGTTGTGTTAGTGTAGTGGGCAGAGTTGTTAAATAATGCATTCAAAAAATAATGCAGTATTATTACTGAGTAATTCAAATATTTAATGCATAAAAAATTACTATTAATTTTTACTGAAAAGTTTTAAGTACAAAAATACCTTTCAATACTGCAGTAATGTATTAGTTCAACTGTATTAAAAGTAATGCATTACTTTACTGCATTCCAGTAATTTTAAAAATTCGTTCATTACTTTGAAGTATTTTTTGCATTACTTCGGTAATTCATGTTATGTTAAAAATTATTATGTATAATAATATAAAAAATTATAAATATCTATAATATGAATTTTTATTTTCAAAAATTATGAATATGTGTAGAAAGTGGAGAATAATAATATTTGTCTTTATATTTAAGAATATTAATTGGCTTCTTTATTAAAATATTTGACATATTATATAAACAATATTTATTTTCATATTCACAACTTTCGTATAATATTAAGCATTCATTGTACCACATTTTTAGGAAACTACCATAGAATATTGCTTTGTCATAAGATCTATTTAAAACTATCGCTTTAATATTTAAAATATGAATATTATTGAATTCGTCACAGGAAATTAATACAGTGTTATTTTCTTTAAATATTGTATTGAGGTATATTATTTTTTTTGTAACAAAAATATAATCGTCTGGAATAGTAACGTTATAAATATCTTTTGATAAATTGTGGACGTCTTCACAGACAATTAAAAATCTAAAACGATCCTCAAAGAGACATGCTTGCATTTCTTGGTGAGTTTTTGAAAGTGTAAAAGAAATATTTTTATAATTTTTACAAAATTTTACACGTTGTTTAAAATGTTGATGCTTTTGTTCAAATGGTAAAGTCCACAAATTTTTTAAAGGTCCTAATTTTCTTATTAAATCAGGGTAATGCCATAAATAATGATGTTTAGATCGTAATTTTGAATTTGGAAAAGATATATTTCTATTGTCAAAATAAACTTTTATATGATATCTTAACATATAAGTTTGTTCCTTTGAAATTTCGGAGGCACATATAAAGCGGCTCATTTCAATTAAGTTGCTGAAAAGTTTCCAAACAGCGTCATCATAATTTTTGATTTTCTCAATGAAAGCTAATGGCAACACAAATAAAGCATTCATAACTTCATCAGCTTTTCCTGGTAACTTTTTCATTTTCTTTTCAATTTTTGGAAATGACAAATGCAAATGAAATTGTTTCCTAATTTTACACAAAAACAAATTTAAAAAGTCAACAGAAATGATGTCGTTCATAACAAAATGGTTTATAATTAACATTAAATCAAATGGTATAAAACCTTCAAGTAAATCATGTCCTAGACACGGTGGAAGTCCTGAATTGCATATATGAAAATAATTTAATTCATTTAGAATGGAATTACTTTTAACTCCTTTTTCCAAATCATGTCCGAATTGAGTTAAAGTGTTTACATGATCAGCATAATTCTGTTCATTTCGAGTTTCACAAGCACGAAAGTCTAAATTGTCTAACATAGCTTTGATATATAGACAATATCTGCAAATATATTCGCTTCGACTAAAATTTTCTGTGAAGCCACCAATTTGGTGACTACCAAGATTATCACCTAACATGGCTACTAAAGTACCATAGTACTTAATTATATTCCCATTTAAAGGATTTCTGTGTTGTATACCTTCGGATTCTAATAGTTTTAAATCAGTTATAACTCTATTTAAAATTTTTTTAAAGCCAAACACTTTAACATGTTTCTCTTTACAGAGTAAGACAAGCTGGATATTTTGTATAGTAGATCTGTATTTTTTATTAATATTACCTATCATCATATATACCCCTAAAAGCTTATGTTTTTTTTTAGAGGAACCTATTGCATTGCAAACCTCAAAAGCATCTTGGAATAGTATAATTTCAATTTTTTTATCGCCACTAACTAAGAACTGATTTATGGAGTAAGTGCTACCATCATTATAATCAAATAAAATATTTTTTGTGCAATCTTTTTTTTCATTGAAAATTTTATAGAAAAATTTATCTGTTAGCAACGATTCTAGTGTGAGTAATATTGGAATATAATAATAGAAACAATTGATATGGTAATTATCTATTCCCAAAGTCACTTTCTGTGGTGCTATATATTTATAATCATTTCTAAGTTGTTTTTCAAATTTATAAATGGATGTAAAATGAGTAAGACTTGGAAGTAAACTATTTTCTTTAATAATATCAGCAAATTTATTTTCAAAATTTTATAAATCAAGCTGCGTACAGACAATATTTAAATCCACTAATTGTTTTTCAGTTTGGGCTCGTAAAATTTCCTGTAACTCTTCACAAATATACTTTGTACCTTTTTCTGTCAATTTAAATTTAGTTTTGAGTTGTACAAATAATTCAGTAAAGCAATTTAGATTATCTACTTCAACAAAATTAGTAGAAAAACCAACAACATCAGAAATAGATGCTGATTCTGTTAATTCTGTTTCCACTTTATTTAGTTTAGAGGAATGCTTTCTAAAAATATGAGTTTTTAAAGTTGATGCGTTTGTAAAATTTATTTTACAATTCTCAAATGGACACAAAATAATTTTATTACATTTTAAATGATTTTTTAAATGAGACACAATATTTTTAACTTTTTCACACCTAAATTTGCAGTGCAAAATATTACACGAAAAATTATTTTGGGTCGTAGAAACCAGCCTCTTTTTATAATTAGCATGTGCTCGACACCAATGCATTTTGTAATTTGCATAATTTGAAAATGTTTTAAAGCAATTTTCTATAAAACAATCAAAAAACACGTTTTTCTTTGATTTATGTGTATATAAATGTTTATTATACACTAACACATAATTTTTTTTAAATTTTGCACTGCAAATTGTACAAATAATCATTATAAATAAAAATGTAAAATATCTTACAAAACTAATACACTTTTTAAAACCGATTAATATATTTTTAATATATTAATATCAAAACGAGGTATTTAAAAATTCAACTGCGCGCGTCTTTCTGAAGAATTTCTAGACAACAATAAACGTTTTGGCAATGCGCGTCAACTAAAATATACAAAACCGTTATTGTTGGTTACTACTTCTAAAATAGAGAAAATTCACATTAAAAAATGAGTTAATTAACACGATAAAATGTGCGTTTACAAAAAACTTCTGTTGTAGAGTGAATAGCCTAAATATAGAGAAAATCCACGTGAAAAAATTAGTTAATTAACACGATAAAATGTGCGTTTCCAAAAAACTTCTGTTGTAGAGTGAATAGCCTACAAAAAAAGAAATTTTAATCTTCAATAAAAGAGTAATGTTAAAAACTCTTTTTTTGTGGGAAATTATCTGTAACAAAATAGTATTGCATATTGTTTATAATTTTAATATAACTATAAAAATAAAGTAATTTCTCTTCAAAAAACAAGAACAATGCAAAACTCTATATTTCCATAGATAAACATCAGAAAACAAAGCGAATTTTCGTCAAATATTTCATTACTTTAATTAGAGATTGTATTCACTCCTTTTTTAAAAAAAACTCTCTGAAAATTGTATTTACCTCCATGACTTTTAGAAAAAGTATTTTTCATCCTAAAATTAAACGAATGCACTATTTTTTTAATAGTGATTTCACGACCTGTTTTTAGAGTGTAGTGTTTATGCTTAGGATTTACATATGTTATATAGGGTTATTTAATATTGTCATATAGTTATAAGACACTTATTGCACATGTTCTTGCAACGTGATTTAAGTTGTAACATTCCTAATGTGTTATAATTAATATTTTTCTAAATCCCGTTCTCAGGCTTTTTGCAAAGTAAGCGTCTTTAAATTATGTGATTATGTGCCCACGATTAACCAAATTAAATTTATGTTTAGTTATGCATTATTAAACAATTATTTTGAGCTTTAATTTTAAGTTTTGAAAAATAAGATCAATTGCTATTCAAGTCGTCAAGTAGTTCAGTCTAATATAGTAAAAATCTTAAATTTTAAATATTAGTAAATAAAGTAAATTTTTGTGTTAATAAAATCAAGTGTTTTATTTATCATATTTATAAAAGTTTAAGTTCCAGAAAAGATTCCGGAATTTATACTAAACTGGCGCAGTCGGAAATTAAAAGAATCCTGGTTTAAATTAATATTTATCGAAGAAGATAAATTAATTTAAAACATAATTTTTTTTTTGTGTAACAATTAAATATTTATCGAAAAAGATAAATTAAATCATAAGTTTTGTTACAAATAAAATTTATCAAAGATTTTGTGAAAATTAAAATTAATATTTATCGAAGAAGATAAATTAATTTAAATCATAATTTTTTTTGTGTAACAATTAAATATTTATCGAAAAAGATAAATTAAATCATAAGTTTTTGTTACAAATAAAATTTATCAAAGATTTTGTGAAAATTAAAAGTAATATTTATCAAAGATTTTGTGAAAATTAAAATTAATATTTATCAAGGATTTTGTGAAAATTAAAATTAATATTTATCGAAGAAGATAAATTAAATAAAATCATAATTTTTTTGTGACAATTAATCTTTTGTGGCTATTAACATTTATCGAAGTTACCTAATAAATCGAAGTCACCTAACGAATCGAACATCAATAGAAGATAAATCAAGGACATTTTATTATTAAATTAAAATAAAATATCACAATAAAAATAAAATATCACAAATAAAATAAAATATCACTAATTCAGATTATAAATCTGTACTAGTAAATAAATTATAGAAATAAATTTATTTTAATAAAGCTAACTATAGTAAAATTTATTTTGCAACGCTAAATATAATATAATAACAAAGCTAAATAAAAAAAAATGGCAACACCAAATCAACCGGTAATCCAAGCCGATCAAAATGCAGTACGATTAATAAGTCCAGGTGAAGTAAGAGAAACTTTAAATTATATCGCGAAAAATATTAACTTTATTAGACCGTTTGATGGCGACAAATATTATCTACTTAGTTTTTTAAACAGAATTGAATCTTTAATACCAACAATAGAAACTGTAGATAATGATACAAAAAAAATAATTCTAAATTATATAATAGACAGAATTGTAGGTAGGGCTAAGGAAGGTCATTTACAACGCGGCACGATAGAAACTTTGGTAGAATTAAGAAGTATTTTAATAGAAAATCATGGAGAAAAAACTCCAATTATCGATTTAATTGATCAATTGCAACTGTCCAGATCTGATTCAACTATTGACATATTTTACAAAAAAATAAATTCATTAGTTTGTCGAATAAATAATGCTAAATTACTAAACGGAAACTATACTAGAGACGAAATGGCCAACACGCAACGAATCGCATTAAAATGTTAAAGAAGGACTTCCGCCTTTGGCAAAAAATTTAGTAGCTTGCCGTAATCCATCATCAATAGACGAAGCCTATGATCTACTTCACGAAAATAGATATTTAGCACTACAACATAAAAAATCTAATTTTAACCGAAATAATCGCTCGTGGAGTCACAATTATTCACAAAATTATAATAAAAAAAAAATTATTTTAATTATCAAGATCAAAACAATAATTGTAGAAACCAAAATTCATCTATTCAAAATAATAATTGTAGAAACCAAAATTCATCTATTCAAAATAATAATTATAGAAGCCAAAATTTCGGAGACAATCCCATAGATCACACAATTCTCAACAACGACAAAATAATTTCGTTGGGCACCAGCAAAGTCAAGATAACCGCTCTAACTATTTTCATGGAAATAACAACAATTATGAATATCAAAGTAATCAATCAAACTTTAGACCAAGTACTGGAAGGAATGCAGTTGAACCAATGGACGTGTCTACCAACGAGGCTAATAATTATGGAAATTTTCGGGTAACAGCCGAAAAAAATTACATTATATAGTAATTAATAACAAGATCAGAGACATGAAGTTTATTTTAGATACCGGTGCCGAACGAAGTATAATTAATCCAGGTATATGTAGCACAAAATGGAAACTAAAACCATCTAAATTAAAATTAAAGGCTCTTAATCAAAATATTGAAACAAACATACAAGTAAAATACAATTATTTAAAGAATTCAACGAAAAGACGGACTACTTTGCTCAATTTATCGATTATCCTTTTCATACCAAATTTGATGGCTTAATTGGTAATGACATTTTAGCGAATTCGAGTGCAATAATTAATTATAAAGAAAGGCTTTTAATTTAAGGCTTTTAAATTCAATCATATCTTTCTATCTTAACGAAGAAGAGGAAATGTACGTAAACAACAGATATGCAGATGATTCAATTAATACTTTCAGTAATGAGTAGCTTAATGACGCGCCTATGAAAAGTTTTGCGCAACAGTTAAATAATTCGAATAAAAGCAAATTAAGAAATTTATCAAATTCGTATAAAGAATTATTTTTCAAAGAGGGTGATAGTCTCACTTTTACGAACAGCATTAAACATAAAATAACAAAAAAAAAACGGATCGCCCAGTTTACAGCAAGCTGTATCGATATCCAGAGATCTGCTAGATAATAATATTATACGACACAGTAATTGGCCATTTAATTCACCGATTTGGGTGGTTCCCAAGAAAATAGACAACTCTGGAACCCAAAGTGGCGAATCGTAATAGATTACAGAAAGGTAAATGAGCAAACCCTCGACGACAAATTTCCGATACCCAACATGGAAGAAATGTTTGATAAACTGGGAAAATGCAATTATTTTTCAACGTTAGACCTTGCAAAAGGTTTCCATCAAATTTAAATATCACCGAAAGATCAAGAAAAAACAGCGTTCTCTGTATGGTCACTATGAGTTCATAAGAATGCCGTTCGGACTGAAGAACGCACCAGCCACTTTCCAACGTCTTATGAACGATGTATTAAAGGACTACATCAATAAAATCTGCGTGGTTTACCTAGCTAGATGATTTATTAATATTTTCGACAGGTTTCGAAGAACATCTAATATCATTAAAGAAAATTCTGGATTAATTAAAAGAAGCAAACTTGAAACTACAGATCGACAAATGTGACTTTGCAGCTACTTCTACAAAATATTTGGGTCATGAAATAATTAATGGAGGAATTAAACCAGACAGCAGCAAAATAGAAGGTGTTCAAAAAATTAAAATACCCAGCACAATAAAAGAAATAAAACAGTTTTTAGGCATCACAGGGTTCTACCGGAAATTCATAAAGGATTATTCAAAAGTAGCATATCCGATGATAAGGTACCTGAAGAAAGGAACGAAAATCAACAAGATTAAAATTACTACTTGTCAGCGATCCAGTCTTAATATCACCGGATTTTTCCAAACAATTCACACTTACGACAGATGCATCAGATCATGCTATAGGCGCTGTTTTGTCGCAAAACAGTCACCCTATATGCTACGCATCTAGAACATTGGACAACCACGAGTCTAAATATTCTACCATTGAAAAGGAGCTACTAGCCATAGTATGGGCGGTAAAATATTATAGAACATACTTGTTCGGAAGAAAGTTTCTGATTTCAAGAAAATATGAATATGACTTGAATATGACTTCGTGGTAAAGTATATTAAGGGTAAGGAGAACCAAGTAGCCGATGCACTAAGCCGATATGTCTACGATAAAGAGGAAAATGAATCAAATAATTTTATAATTTAATACAGAAAACGAAGAAATATCATACACTGGAGCAACGATTCATAGTGCCGACGAGGATGACACATATCATATTTATATTACAGAAAAACATAAATATTTACAAGAATCAAGTCTTTTTAAAATATGGCTCTAAAGAAAAATGTTATATTAAAATTGTAAATAAAAAAATAAAAAATTATGTTATTATCGATGAAGATAGTAATTTATTAAAAATAATGTAAAAAATTTTGATTAACAAAGGCTTAGTATGCATTTATTGCGACGAAATAAATTTATTTAACAAATTTAAAAATATTTACTTGAGAAAATTAGCAACCAATAATAATCTGAAATTGCTAAAATCTAACATCAATTTAATAGACGTTACTGACAAAGAACAAATATTATCGTTAATAGATCAAAAACATAAGAAGAACAATCACAGAGGAATTAACGAAACATTTGAGGAGATAAAACAAAAATATTATTTTCCAAATATGTTGAACGAAATTACGAAAATTATTAACAACTGCGACGTATGTATTGTAGCTAAACACGATGGACATCCCAACAAGGTACCATTTAGCATTACAGAAACAGGAAAACATCTTAACGAAATAGTACATATTGATATCTGGTATCCGTGCAGGAACGCCATGTTTTTAACAACAATAGACAAATTTAGCAAATATGCCACAGTACACCTACTGAACGATATAGCATGGGTATCGATTTTAACAGCACTTAAAGAAAGAATCAGATTCTTGGGAAAAATTAAAAAACTAGTATTTGATAAAGAAAGATGTATGCTCCATAATACAGTAAAATTATTCCTGCAAGAAAATGAAATCGAAGCACATTCAACATCAGCTGCCATGAAAACAGGCAACGCCGATATTGAACGACTACATGGCACATTAATCGAGCATCTGCGGATCATGGAAGCAAGAAAAGTAAAAGAAAATCTCGAAGAAAAAGTTCATAAAGCAATAAACTATTACAATAACACAATACACTCCAGTATCAAACTGCGACCTATAGATCTGTTGCAGAAAAATTACGACCGTGACAATATAACGAATCTTGCCGATGAATTCGAAAAAAATAAAATACGAAAAATTGAAAATCTTAATAAAAACCGTTCACACAACTATAATATAAGAGAAGATATTGTACAAAATCGACAAGTCGGAAAATTTCTTCCAAAGTATAGAAAACTCGTTAGTTATAACACAGAAGGGAACTACATTACAGACACCAAGGACAAGCAAAACAGTAGGTTACCACACTAATCAATGCAAAAAAAAAATTTGCATACCAAGAAAACAACTAAATAATTTGTTTAACAAAAAATATATAACAAAAACAAAATATAAAAAAATAAATAAATATTAATTTTTCTTTTTACTTTTAGATGAAACTTTTTATAATATTAATAGTAATTACTATAGCTTTGGGGCAGCAAGTGGAAATTATAGAACTTAACAATCAAAATGGGTACAGCGTTTTCAAAATGGAGGCACGACTAGTGGTCGACAATTATACTAAGATGTTACACATAATAAATCTTAGTCATTATCAGGAGTTAATTAATTCAATAGAAGGAAACGTTAAGCAAATGGACCCGCAAACAAACAACGGGGAAGACGAAATGCTGCGAAATTTCATTAGCAAAACATAATCTAAACATGATCATCCCTCATACTTCGACAGTAACCAAACGACTTAAGCGAGGTCTAGTCAACATTGTCGGATCTGCACTAAAATTTATTGCTGGCACCATGGACAACGAAGATGCAGCTGACATCTACGACCATTTAAATAACTTGGAGAAAAAGGGAGAAATGTCAATTGATCAGTCAATTAAACAGGTGGTTATCAACGAGAAGTTATTCAAAAATTTTAATGAAGTAGTCGGTCAAAAAATCAACAACAACAACAAATCAAAGCAGAACTGGACACGTTAAGCTACATGGAAAGTAAATTTCTCCAAACCTTATCCAGAATGAGAATGTCTATTCTAATATATGCGGATATCGTTACGGTTAATAAACAATTGGAAAAATTAATCTTTATAATTTTATTAAGCAAAATAGGAGTGCTAGCTCACGACTAACCGACGAAGAAATCAACTGGTACGATATTTCCTCAAAAACACTACCCTACATCAAAACTAGCATTTTATCTAAAGGTCTATCGCTTATACTAGATATTGTGCAACCAGGTGTACTTTGTTATTGTTTCATATTAATATGGATTAAAAACGCTGATCCTGCACAACGTTGTTTAATATTTTTACTTTTATATATGAATCATAAATATATTCATATACATTTCATTTATTATTATTATTTCATTGTTTACATACATTTCATTTATTATTATTATTTCATTGTTTACATTTGCGCATAGTATTTTATGTGCATGCAACTATTTGCTGATGCGACAGTTTAATATATTTATTTTTTTTATGGTTACTATTTGTAAATATGTATATGAATGAATATTTAAAAACAACGCTGTGAAGGTCAGTTTTACTATACAATTTTATCCGTGAATATTTGTAAACCATAACAAAGTTTGTTGCACAACACCTCCCTTTTCCGCGATAAAAATTACATTATAATTTTTTGAAAAAATTGGTACTCATTGTTTACAATTTTTTTTACTGTCTTAACAATTATTTTATAAAATTTTAAATTTAAATATTAACAATTTTTATAATTTTAAATAATAAAGATATTTTGATTTGATTTACTAATTATTACAAAGTTTTTTGACTAAATTTAGAATTTATTAAAAAACCGAATTACTCACTCTCAACTACTTGGTTGAGACATTAACCTTTCCTTAAAGGAATAGGCTCGGCTGCTAATTTTTTATTTTATTTTATTGTAGTAAAACATTTTTTACAAATAACTTATTTCTTATTTTAACATTTTCAAAAACTAAGTTTAACCTTAATACTTAATTGTTTTAAACTTTTAAATTGTTTTTATTTTATTTTTAGATATTTAACAAATTTTTAATTTAGGAATATTTTATTGTAATAGAAATTAATAATTTGTATAATATTTAATTAGATTACCCAAGGATATTTTAATATAATTAATAAATTTAAAAATTTTTTTTTTTTTTTTACTTAAAATTTTTTTTTTATATATATATTTTTTTTTTCAATTTCTTATATAATTTCATTTAACATTTATCATTTTATATATATTTTTTTTTTTAAATTTTTTATATAATTTCATTTAAACATTTTCCTTATTCAATTTTCTTTACTCTTATCTCTTTATCGATTCTTTTCACATTAATTCCTTCTTCTTTATTTTACACCTTTCGTTTCATGTTGTAATCATTTAAAATGTTTGTTTATTATATTAAAAAAATACTACTTATGAACCCTATTTACCCTACTATTGAAGTTATTATTTTCTTACTTCCCTCCCTTTTCCAAATCAAATTTATCCTCTATATATACTATTTCATTTTAATTTTAAATTTTAGTTTTACACTAGTTTTCCCTTTTTTTTTTTATTAATTTAGTTTGAGCTAAAATTTTGACAATGTATTACTAATAAAAATCATAAGACCTAAAACATGTTATTCGTGTTATTCTCTAAAAGATAACACTGGTGGTGTTACGTATTCGTTCATGTCAGTAGAATTCAATTGTTCTTCAGATTTCTTCGTAGACTTTTCTTTTTTAATGGTGACGGCGGTTGCTCGGATGGTGGTTCTAAACGAGCCCTTGTTGTTTCTATATTAATGGTAGGTTTTTTGATTTTAGGTGCTGAAATTTCTAGTCTTGGTCGTTTATTTTCTAATTTTTTAGGTTTTTTCTCTTTTGGCTGCCATTTCTTATATGTTTTTAATATTGCATAAATTATTAATATCACTATTATGAATATTAAACCTGCTGCATTAGATGTGGTTAATAGTTGATATGTGCTTAAATCAGCTTGATTTTGCTTTGCTTTTTTAATTTCTTCGGAAATTTCAGCTAACGATTGGCGTCTTTTATAAAATTCTTTACTTAAAGTCTCCGGATTTATTAATTTAATTGCACTATTTGTTACTGATAATTTTGTAAAATTCGTCCAGGTTCTATTTTCATCGATTTGAAGGTCACTCCATTTTGAAAAATGAAATGGGTCTTCATTATTTATTACCTGTTCCTTTGTATTTTTAAAAGGTAATTCTAAATGGTCTAATAAGAAAGCGCACTTTTCCTTGAGAGTCAATATACCAGTTTTTTCTAACACTGCTTTATGTACTTGTGTAGCACAAAGTACAACTAATGTTTTCTTGTGAGGAAACATGAACAACCAGGTGTTTTGGGTTTTCATTGGTGAAACATTATTTCCCATTTCTGTTATAGTCCGATAATGACACAAATGATCAATCTTATTTGATCGCTCTTCCAGAAAATGAGTTATTAAACATTGGGGTGGTGTGAATTCTATAATTTTTGGTTGAGTTTGTTTACAAATACGTAAATTATTATTATTTTTTGTACTAATTTCTTTACAAGCTGAATTGAATTCTTCATTTGTATAGTGTACAAAATGTCCGGCCGAACTATTAGCCATATAATCCCATTCTGGTATCATTGTTATTAAATTTCTGTCATGTAATCTAGGAATTGGATATATTTTGTATAATGTATATTCATCCTTTTGTAAAATTTGTATTTGTATTCGCACACCAAGATCTCCATTAGCGTACTCGATATTTACTTTTGCCATTTGATTAATTATTTCAGCTGAATATAACATTTCGTGTCCTATACCATTGGTAAGATTTTTTATAAAGGTTGTTAAGTATTCTGAGTCTATTAGTATTGGATGTATTCTATGTTGTTGTAATGTGGCAATTAACTTTTCCTGTTCCAATAGGTAATCGTATAATCGTTCTAACTCTGCTAAAGCAAAAATTACAATACGATTTACTTCTAGCTCCTACTTTTAATGAAGTAGTCGGTCAAAAAATCAACAACAACAATAAATCAAAGCAGAACTGGACACGTTAAGCAATATGGAAAGTAGATTTCTCCAAACCTTATCCAGAATGAGAATGTCTATTCTAATATATGCGGATATCGTTACGGTTAATAAACAATTGGAAAAATTAATCGATATAATTTTATTAAGCAAAGTAGGAGTGCTAGCTCACGACATTCTAACCGACGAAGAAATCAACTGGTACGATATTTCCTCAAAAACACTACCCTACATCAAAACTAGCATTTTATCTAAAGGTCTATCGCTTATACTAGTTTTGAGCATACCAAATTTTACCAAAGAACAATATTTTAACTCTATTATTATTCCTACACCTAATAAAAACCACGAAGAATTAGATTATGATGTAACAAATGTAATTATTCAAAAAGAAAATGTATTTTTTGATATTGAAAATGAAATTGTATTGAAAAAAATCTAAAGAAACATGATTGTATGATTGTATACGAAACATATTCCAGAAAAATAATGTATGTAACTTAAAAATTAATAATGTAACCTTAATTGAACAACTTTTCGATGACATAATTCTTTTAAAAAATCTAGATACTTGTAAAATCGAACAAAATTGTATCGATCAAGCCATTCGAATTAAAAATAATAACTTAATTAAATTTAATAATTGTAAAATTAGAATAAAAGAATATGTATTTGAAAATAAAATTAGAAATTTTTCAAGCAACATAATAATCCCTACTGTTGTGTTCCCTAATATGTTGCTTCTTGAAGGTAAATATATTTACCTTTAATGGCCTCGTCTTTTTAAAATAAAACGCCTTATTTGTTTTATTAATTCTTTATTGAAGTTAACCTACTAGTAATACTTTTTTACTAGTCTACTAATAATACCTTTGGTATTATTGAATCTGGTTGTTTAATTTCAATTGACTTTGAATACCAATTTTCCACAACTTATATACTAAATTTTTGCCGATTATGCTATTTTTAAATCAATTTTAAATAATAATTGATTTTATTAATTAACGATATTGTGCAACCAGACTTTGTTATTGTTTCATATTAATATGGATTAAAAACGCTGATCCTGCATAACGTTGTTTAATATTTTTACTTTTATATATGAATCATTCATATACATTTCATTTATTATTATTATTTCATTGTTTACATACATTTCATTTATTATTATTATTTCATTGTTTACATACATTTCATTTATTATTATTATTTCATTGTTTACATTTGCTCATAGTATTTTATGTGCATGCAACTATTTGCTGATGCGACAGTTTAATATATTTATTTTTTATGGTTACTATTTGTAAATATATGAATGAATATTTAAAAACAACGCTGTGAAGGTCAGTTTTACTATACAATTTTATCAGTGAATATTTGTAAACAATAACAAAGTCTGTTGCGCAACACTACCATACACGAAAATTTCACTAGAATAACTGAAAACGGTTGCACTTTGACAACATAATGAATAGAGAAACTATCGATTACGTCCACTATAAAAGTAATGCTATAAATTTCACATGTTTAAGTTTAAACTTTGTTATCATTACAATTATTGTGATTGGGATTACTAGGTGCTTGAAAAACGGAAAACCAAAAAATGTAAAAATAATTCATGAAAATGATAAAGAAAATGTAAAAATAATCTTTGATAACGAAAAAGAAAATGTAATAATTAATGGGAAGTATAAGCATATTGATCCGTTTGCTGGGGCTGCAAACCACAAATAGGGGGGAGTTGTCATATAGTTATAAGACACTTATTGCACATGTTCTTGCAACGGGATTTAAGTTGTAACATTCCTAATGTGTTATAATTAATATTTTTCTAAATCCCGTTCTCAGGCTTTTTGCAAAGCGCCTTTAAATTATGTGATTATGTTCCCACGATTAACCAAATTAAATTTATGTTTAGTTATGCATTATTAAACAGTTATTTTGAGCTTTAATTTTAAGTTTTTAAAAATAAGATCAATTGCTATTCAAGTCGTCAAGTAGTTCAGTCTAATATAGTAAAAATCTTAAATTTTAAATGTAAGTAAATAAAGTAAATTTTTCTGTTAATAAAATCAAGTGTTTTATTTATCATTTTTATAAAAGCTTAAGTTACAGAAAAGATTCGGGAATTTATACTAAACTATATATATTATTTGTATACTAACTTCATCCATTTGTAGCAACAATGCTACATCAATATTCAACAGGCAAGATTGCCGACTTTGTTGAGGAAGTTAGTTTTAGGAGTTTTAAATTTAAACAAGCGTATTGCTTTATAATAAAGATAAGACTCGGTTGACTTCTGGTTGAAAAGTGAATTTTTATTATAATTCTGTCTCTTTATATACCCTAATTATTTGTTTACAATTAAAATTCCTTAGAAATATTATTCCCTTTAAAACTATATAATTCTTATAAGATTTGGTCAGCATTTTTGACCAAAATTATTTTATTTTAATTTTACTATAAAATTATATATCTACTCATATAACAATTATTTTGTGCATTAGATTTAATGCATAATTCTTATCTTTTAATTTTTATATTTTATTAACATTAAGGTGGATATACACTATGTATATACCGATATATTTTATTAAGGTTGAGTATACACTATCTGTGTGCTATATTCATTACATCACCTAACACATTCACCTTATCAGTATGAATTTCCTTTCCTTTTAAACCTTTCTTAAATAAATATTCAAAAACTGCACGATTTTTCAATTATTCCATTACTAAAAAAATCACTGACACGTCAATTTCAAATGGCTTGTTAAAAAGAATGAAATGACAGATCGAAGTGAAATTTAACATGTGTTCATATGACAGATAGAACTTTCCACTACACCTATCCTTTTGCCGGTTATAACGCCTTCTCTGTTTCAGGCTAGGAACATTTCGGATAGCCCTCGTATAGTGTAATTTGAAGTTAAATTTTTGGTCTAACTGAACTCCTAAGTTTTTAAAAAACTGTACCTTATTTACAATTTCATCATTAATAATACGTTCTCACCAGCTCGAAATTACATAATTTTGATGATTATCGTAATTTTGACCAAAATTAAGTTCAAAATCATGTAATTTTCCATACATTGAGATAATTTTCAAATTACATCAAATATGGTAATTTTGTAGAAATTATGTTCAAAATCATCTCAGAATCGAATGTTCAACCCTATTAATCGATTTTTAACCATAAAAACTGAACCCTGCAAACTTAATTCGTGTCATTTCTGTCATGTTATATTTTCTGTTATCAAGTCATCATTATATTTTCTGTCATCAACAATAAAAATATTACAAATAATTTTAGAAAAAATATTATAAATCAGTGGTCGTAATTATATAGATATAGTAGTTAATGGAGATAAAATATGTGACGAATTTCAGAAGTGCCTGAGTTAGATGTGCGAATTTAAATGCATATTTCCGCGCTGTCAAATTAGATACCATAAGTTTATATGTGAGCGATTAGATGACAACGCACTGCGTTAACACATGCGATGCATTGCCGCGTGATATATCAAAATCTAATTTTGCCGTGCGCATTCAATGCTGCCACTACACAGAAGTTGAATTCACCAAATTCTAAACAAAAAATAATGATTTTATAAAAAGATAAAAATAATATAAAAAAAAGATACCAGATGGAAGAAATACTAATCGAAATTTTGTATAACTAAAGTAATGGCCATTCCAAAAATATATATTAGAAGAAGAACGAAGGTGGTAGCCTGTAACAACGAAGGGTTGAAAGAAGGCAGCAAGATTGAGATCCATGCCCAGAGCTGAACCGGGAAATACTTGAGGCCAAAATCTTGAATCTGGATACCGAAGATGTTCCAAACACCGGGGATGATATTGACTCTCATCGCTGGGCAGAACAGACGACTCATGGCGGAGCAGTGGATGGTTATCAAGGTCGATCCTAAGAAGGAACGTGGCCAGCACTTCCTTGTTAGCATGGACCATAAATTCATTGCATGCCTGGTAAAGAACCAACGCATTCGATGCGACGTAAATAGACGGAGGTCGTGTATTTTGGCTAATAAAAACCTAAAATTATTTCTTTTGGATATTTACAGTGACGAGGACACAACAGTGATTAACCCAATGGGAAAGGAGTAAGACTAAGAATAAGACGGAGAAGTCTCTTCTCCTCATCTCACGGTACATGCCATATCACAGCGTAGATCTAGTAACCTTAGTACATATAATAGGGGCAACCACCATGGTGGTAAGTGGAAATGGATGAGTGCAGAAAGGAAAAAAGACTGCTACACAATAAAGCGAAGCAGGAGAATAGCACATCTAGTTAAGATAACTAGAAGAAACGACTTAAAAAATTTAAGTATACGTCAGGAAAGAGAAAAGGTATTAAGGCAATCTCTGACAGGAATTGTGTGATTCATTGGATGATACCATTGAAACGGCCAGACTGAGGGAATTATTAGTTAAAGAGCCAACAGTTCCAAAGTATATAAAGAAAGAGGATCGTAAATGGACAGAGCAAGGAAACATTAAAAACTCTTATGATAGCTCACTTCCCTAGTGCTGAGCCAGTGAGGGTGGAATATACGTACAAAGGAGTTAAAGGTAACAAAGACTTTCGAACCTAGCCAAGGAAATTGTTACAGAGGTAAAGGTGTGATGGGCAATCAAATCGTTTGCTCCATACAAATCCTCAGGAACGGACGGTATTCAGCCGTTAATGATGCAGAACTGGTTGTAGGTGATTTTCAGGAGATTCCTGTATGTCGTATATGGGAAGTGTACCCTAGAAATGAAGGGAGGCAAAGGTCATATTCATACCTAAAACAGGAAAGCATAAAATGGAGGCTATAGAAGAGGCATTAGACCAAAAAGATCTAGATAATTACCTGGATAAGCCATATGTTTAAAGAAGACAGGAATCATCAAGCAGGTGGACAAGCGACGTTAAGATGTAAACGCCACGGGGCGGGATTCTATCTCCACTCTTATGGATCTGAGTAAACGACAGCATCTTGAAAGATTTGTAGAGGTATGGATTTGTGATCCTATTAACTGGGAAACTTGTGGGAACCATCAGCTTACTAATGGAAGGAAGTCTTAGCAGGCTGATGCGCTAGCCAGTGAAATGCGTGTTATTAGTTAACCCTGTAAGAAAGAACAGATTCTTTTCACAAGAAGGCGAAAGATTCCTTCATTTAGATTAACTGTACTGAACTGGAACTGCAATTTTCGGCAGCGCTAGAAGCCTAATTGGAATAAGAATGTATAGGAAAGAATGAAAAAACCTACTACTGCGCTATTTGCTTGCAGAAAGTTTTCGGGGGGAAAATGGGGTATAAAACCAGACATGGCATATTGGCTATACACGCTGGTATGGTGGGCAGCAACTAAGAGGAAAAATGTAGTAAACACAGTGGAAAAGGTGCAAAGGATGGCGTGCATAACCATCACAGGAGCCTTGCGGACCACACCGACAATAAGCATGGAGACGATGCTTTGCTTGACTTGCACTCAGTAAAGGAATTAATAGAAAACTATCAACGGGACAGGTGACGTTGAAGATATCTCAATCTACGGTGAGCAAGGTACTTGGCTCCAACACGGTTAAGTCTAGCTTTAAGTCTAGTCAAGTGTAAAGACATTATGATATATATGGCAATGAGCAGGCTGATTCTCTAGGAAGAGAGGGGTCTGAGGCAAAAGTCGAACTGTCTGTTCTCCCCACATTGGGAATTATAACAATCAAAGTGGATGAAATAACTGCGAAACGGGTTAAGGAGATTTTGGAAGCGGTGGACAAGAGTTAAGTTACTAAGCGTCTGTGGCCAGAAACGAATATGAAAAATAAGAAATTGCTCTTAATTTGGAATAGGAACAACCTTAGTCTAATGGTAGGGATCCTTACGTGGCACTGCCTTTTAGGCAAGATATCAAATAGACTGGGCCTCTCTGCTTAGGATTGTTGTAGTTGCTGTCAAGAACTCTTGATGATTACAAGTCAAGAACTCTTGATGATTACAAGTCTTGATGATTACAAGTTACAGATATTATCCTTATATGACAAATATAAAATAAAAAAATCATTTATAAAAATCATCCATACTTAAGTGTGCTGAAAAATTGATAAGTTATTTGCTTAATTTATTTATTATAATTTACCGTAAATTCCTTTCCGTGTATATATAACGTATATGGGTAAATTAAAATTAAGTACAAAATGCTCAGAAAATTTCTTACTGTAGATTCTGAATTTCCATTTCTCAGTTCCTTCATATTTTTTTACATCAATTTTATAATCGTAAATTGCAATTTTATCAATTTTATAATCGTAAAAGTTTGCGTCTAAATTGCTTAAAAATGAGTTAAAATTCCAAATGTTGACAAGCAAATTCGAATTTTAACATTCAAATTCACCTTTTGCAGGCACCGAAAATTTAACTGTTATGCCTACCGTCTATAAATTTTCACAAAAGAGTTTCTTATATTCTTACCTAAAAAATATTTTAATTTGCGCGTAAAAGTTAATTGTAATGACAATATTTCAATTAACAAAAATTGTATATAAAGGGAATGCGGAAATATCTAAATCTGCATTGATTGTTTTTAAAATATTCCAATACAATGGTTATATTGGGAAATATTTTTTTGTTACGATTGTATCATTGATTTTAAATAACTAGATAAATCACCGACGCTGCATACTTTCGTCAACAGGTGCCGCCACATACACCATTTTCAGAAATTTGAAAAATAAATTGAAAATATGTGAGCACCAAAATAAATTCTCTCTTTCAGTGAGAAAATAAGAAAAAAATTTATATTCCTTTATTGCGTTTTTTCTTTTTTGTTGATTTTTTAAGCCTTAGAATTTTTATTTTTATTTTATGTTAGTGAAAATTAATATTTGTCAAGAAATTTGATAATGAATGTTTATTATTTTTTTACAGGATTTTTTATTTTATTTTATTATATTTAAAAAATGTATTTTTTGAAAAATTAATTTAAAAAAAATATGTATTGTCTCAGATGGGGATTGAACCCGAATGTTATTTTTCATAATTTTTTTCATACAAATATATGAAAAAAATTAGTTTTATCTTATATATGATTTGATAACCTTATAAACATTTAAACATATGTACATATACATATATATAAAATTGAAAATTAAAAATTAAATTAATTTGATTAAAAATGCTTTTAAAAAAAATAAGTAAAAAAAAATTTATTTAAAAAAATATCGTCCCTGATTGGAATTGAACCATACACATATAAATATATGAAAAATATGAAGCAAAATTAGTCCTGCCTGTCTATGAATATTGATATTACAATGATGGCAGATTCTTTCCTTATTCGCATAATACAATATGTATATATTTATTATATATGTTTGTAATATGATTATGTATATAATAATTAATGATTATGTTTATATATATATAATATGCATCACTCATAAGGCAAGACAATTTTTTTCATATGTTTACATTTGAAAAATAAACATCGGAGACAGTGATATTTTTTTTTAAATGAATTTTTTTTAAATTATTTTTTTTAAAGCATTTTAAAAAAAATTAATTTAATTTCAACTTTATTTAAAAAAATATATATTTAGATGTTTATATGGTTATCCTTATCATTCATAAGGACAAAGCTAATTTTTTTCATATATTTGTATGAAAAAATTATGAAAAATAACATTCGGGTTCAATCCCCATCAGAGACAATATTTTTTTTTTAAATAATTTTTTTTTTAATTATTTTTTTTAAAGGTTTTTTTTAATAAAGTAAAATCAAAAATCCTGTAAAACAAATAATAACCATTCATTATATAAATTTTTTTGACAAATAATTATTTTTCCGTAACATAAAATATGAAAAAATAAAAAAATTCCCTACATTGAATTTTTCTATTCTTCTCAAAATGAATTTTTTCTTTATATAGCAAAATAAAAATTCTCAAGGCGATAAAAAAACAAAAAACACAAAAAAGGAATATACATAAATAATTTTCTCACTGAAAGAGAGAGAAATGAAAAAATAATATTGTTTATTAAAAGCGATACATGCGCCTTCTTTAGCCCAAATATAACAATATTTTTTTTCAAATGATGACTTATCTAGTTATTTAAAATCAATGATTGTATTCATTTTGACCAATTTAGACACTAAAAAATACGCTTAAAATATCGTTCACCTCAGTAAAAGTTATTTCACCTTTTTTTAACTTTTTAATTTTTTAACCAATTTAGACACGACCTAAGTATATTTTCTTTTTTAAATTTCAGTACTACCCGAATTAATTCAATGTATGACGACATGACACAGACTAAACTACATGCTACTACGAATATAACTAATCAACAAAATGAAACATCTAATACAGAAGATGAAGCCATAAGCGAAAAATCTAATATTACAGATGATAATAACGGAAATTTTCATGAGCAGCAATTAGAGAATTCCAGAAAAAGAAAATATTCATATAAGTAAGTATTTCTTCGTTTCGTTACTTATTATTTGTTAGGGTTTTTTGCTTTCTTTCTTTGGTGGCTTAGCAAACTAATAGACCCTATACAGAAATTAAAAACTTAAAAACTGAATTGACGCTTGTTAAAAATTAATATCAAGTGCGATAACAAGCAATCGTAAAAATGTTATTCACAAAAAGGTGAATATGCACTTGTTAAAAATAATGTGGTGAATTTTGCTTGTTAAATAGTGAATGAAATATCCTATAATTGTGAATAAATTTTTCTAAAAAACCTGTAAGAAAACAGAATTTTTTGAATTTTTTTTATTTGAATTGAAAAATTTATTTTTATAGTTGTAAATTTTACATTTTGTTTGAAAAACTGGCAGTAAATATGTAGTATATATATAAATATAGCATATATGTATATAATTTTCATAATTGCCAGCTATAAAATCAGCTATAAAATGTAAATAAAAATATACTTAGAATTTAATGTTTTGGTTGTATTCGGGTAATACGTAATTGAAAATTTACTAATTTCATAAATAAAATTCTAATTTTAAATTTTTAGCAAAAAGAAATAACGATCAATTGAGTATTGCAAAGATGGTGAAACTTATTGAACGATAATTGTTTCTAATTCATTTTTACGAAAGATTTTTTTTTTTCCCTGTATTGAATTTCCAATTCAGGTATATACATATATATATATATATATATATTATATATATATATATATTTCATCATTGGAAAAAAATAATTTGTTAGGGTTTTCTTGTTATAAACCTAAAAAATAACCCAAATATATATATATATATATTTATAATATATATATATATATATATATATAATTGAAACATTGACCTTAATAATGAACAATTAATTCAAACCAAAAATTAACAGATAAAAATTAATAACCAACTTCAAAAATATGTAGATTTTATGAAAGAAAGAAAAAGAATGAAAGAAAAACAAGAATCGGAATCTTAAGATTCAATAACCCGAGCATTCAAAAATATTAAATTTTTATCTATTCTTACCAATATTAACCTCTGACACTCTGAACTCGAAAGAATCCAACAAAACATCTTATCGATTGATGATATTGCCGAATACGGAAAATATGTATTAAAATATAAAGATATAAAAAGTGCTCTTTTAAGCAAAATTCTCAAATCGTATTTATGTTGTGACTCTATTTTTATTGTTTATTTATATTACCTTTATTTTATCCTGGTGGTCTGATCGTCTTCTTATTTTTCTTTTACGATTTTACTTCTTCAATATAATACATTTAAATAAAACAATTAATGTTTAACGTTTTAACAGTTCTTTATTTAGTTCTTTTACCGTAGGCTAAACCTGTTCAGCATAAAGGCTGATTTTCATTACCATGAAGTGATTTTCATTACCATGAAGTTTCAGAAAACTAAAACGAGATAGATATAAAATACATATGTAAGAGAAAAAGGGACAACTCTAGTCTTTAAAAATATTTATGGAAAATTTTATGGTAAAGATTTTGACATAAATTTTTCAACATAACCAAGAAAAATTTAATTAAATAGAAATTTTCTTAATTTTGTTAACAAATTTTCTCCAGTTATTTTTTTTAGAATATTCAATACATTCAGTAGGCAATGATATTAAAAAAATTTTCAAAAAAACAAAAAATAACAATTTATTTTTGACATTGATATCTTTTTTTTTTGCATTCACATCTTTTTATAGGAAAAGATGAAATGCGACATCTTTTCCTATAAAAAGACGCCAATGTCAAAATATTTGCTATAAAAAGATGCCAATGTCGAAATATTTACTATAAAAAGACGTGAATGTCAAATTTTGCAGATGTGTTTCTCTCTCTATTAAACAACAGGAAAATATGAATTTTGTATCTCGTTCTGGTCGACATCTGAAAATTCATAGTAATGAAAATTGAACTTCATGGTAATGAAAATCAGCCTTAAGACTTCAATATTTGAACTCTCCGAAATACCATTTTTTCGCCGTTTATATATTCTAATTTTGCTTCCTCAGCCAACAATATTAGAATGTTCCAAGAAATACAAATAATTAATATTTTTTATTAATCAGAGGTAAAGTTGTGTAACAATAAATTCATACATTAATTATGTTACCTTTGCCCATTGTGCTGATAACGCATTATACATTATTATTATTATTAAAGCTTATGTGCTTTTGTTTGTTTACCTTTTTTATTTATATACATATTTCGTTCTACATATTATACATAATAACTTATGTGTGTCATTATGGTTTTGCTTTATTTTTATACAATAATATTGTAATACGATGACGGATTTTATTATTGTTTTGATTTAAACTTTCATATAGTATAATGCGCTGCCGATACAATGCGTTTTTAGACAATGACGACATAAATGTATGAATGTTGTCACACAACATTTATTATAATGAACCCTACTTTTTCTAAAAATCATGCCGAAACTTACAAAGTTATACCAATACCTAATAACAATTTCGAGGAAATTAACATTGAACCTACTAGTGTTTTAAAATTTATAAAATAAAATTTATTCGAATAAGAAAATAAAATAAATTCAAAAATTAAAAGATATCAATGTGTAAAATATTTAATGTCTATCAATTATCAATATTGTACAAAGAGAAAAATTGTAAATTAAGAAATAATAGAAATTTCATCCAATATGATTTTTGTAAAAAATTCTAAGAATGTAAGTGTACAAACGATTGTAATAATATTAAATAATTAAATATTAAATAATTTTGTAACATTTAATAACTGTACCATAAAACTGGATGCTTTTAAATGTGTAGAAAAAACGTTTGTTCTAATATATATTAATAATATTAATTTTGTTTTATATAATTATTTTTTTTTATTTTATTAAAGTTTTCTCAAAAAGAGCAATTTGCTCATACAGAGTATATATTGTAAAAAAATACTTTTTTTTAAAAATTTTTATTTTAATTTCAGTGCAAAAAATTAAGAAAATAGGAATTAAATTAAAATTAATATGAAAAATGAAATGAAATAGCTTTATACAATTGGTATAAATAACAATTAAAAGAATTTTAATTGTTACGTTGGTGCTTAATTTAGTAATTGCTAATTTATTTTTTATTTTTTCTGTGTTAATTTTTTTTTATTGTATTGTGCTGAAATAACTCGATGATAAATATGTGACATATTTACTTAATTCTATTACGAGTACATCATGATCCGAGATGTTATAGTTTAAATGTGAAATATATATATCTTGGGAAATGTCATTAATTATCAGATGGTCTAAGCAAGAACCAGATGACTGCCTGGTTATTGAATCATCGCATTTACAGAAACCATTAGATTCTATAATTGTTTTGTATTCTTCGAAATTGTGATTTTTTTTGTTTCTAATATTAAAATTGAAACCTCCTACAATAAGTGCATTTTTATTAGCAATGTTGTTTAAATGTATATCTAGTAAATTTAAAAAGTTATCTATATTGTGTTTGTTGTTATTTGGTGGTCTGTAGAAAGTGTTAATACTAAGTGTTATGTTATTGAAAAATAAATCAATTGAAATTATACTAGTATAATTATCGCAAAATATTTTCTCAGTTTTATAGTTTAGTGTTTAGTGAATGAAAACGCCAGCACCACCACAATTTTGTTTGTTTCTACAAGAAAAATTTTTTTCATAGTTTTTAATATTAACCAAGTCCGTTTCATCATCACGAATCCAAGTTTCGCTAAAAAATATAATATGTATTATACTATTTAAATTATCTAGTAAGTATGCAATATCATCCATTTTGTTTTTCATACTTCTAGCATTCAAATATAAAGCTTTCAGTGACAGTTGATTTTTAAACTTCATGTTATCTATTTTATTTATGTGGGTTTTTAATGGTAATGTATATGTGTTATTTGACATTTAGATTTTTATATGCTTTTCTTGCAAAATCCGTATGATTTATTTCAGATTTTATTAGTTTAAGATTTTCTAATGAATAAATTACCATTTTTCACCCACGTATATGCAATTTTACTTTCTTTTTTCAAATCTCTATATTTTTTGTATAAAAAACTAAAGTATTTAGTCTTTCATTTATAAAAATCTTTCCTGGTTTTCCATCTCCAAATACTCCATCTGTTGTTATTTTTTTTTTTTGTGGATCACCAGAATTTTTAGAGATTGTTTCTACAGCATTTAGCATTTTATATCATTCTCTGTTATATTTATACCAATCTTTTCCGCTATTTTCACAACTTTTTCCGCAGCATTAGATGTTGTTGATCCTTCAACTCCTGTAATTTCAAGTTCATCCGATAATCGATCTTGCTTGATTGATTCAATTTCTACACGATTATTAGATAAATTTTCGTAGAGCATCTGGTTTTAATTTTTTAGAGCTATATTTTCTTCGATTATAGAATCAACAAGTAATTTACACTCTCTAACTTCATTTTGAAGTTGATTAATTTTAATATCTTGTGAAGATTGTTTAGCCAAAATTTCATCCAGCTTAGTCGAAATTGATGTTTTCAAATTCTTTACTATGTAAGTGATGATCAGTTTTCAGTTTTATTGCTAAATGCTTTCATAATATGTATAATTTAAAAGTAATGATAAGGATCATATTATCCAACTTAATGATGGGGGAGTTATATATCCGTCAAATATAGAATTTAAATTACATTAAAAAAATCTGTAATTCCTTTATTTCCTCTAATATTTGTATTATCATATTCCATTAAATATAACTGAATTTAACTCTTTATCAATAATGAGAAACGAAAAATTATTATTAAATTAAAATTTGAAACATATGCAAAATTTTATAATGATATAAAGAAATTATAAACGCCATTTGAACAAATAAGTTCCCAAAAACTTATTTGATCATTTGTAATAAATTATTTTACAACGTGATCCTGATCAGTGTTATCATTTATAATTAAATAATTAAGTTATAAGTCACTTCCAAATTAACAGCAGAACACTTAATATCTAAAAAGTTTAAACTGATTAATAAATATTTTTGAAAGTATAAAATTACTGTTTTTTTAATTTGAAGGCTTTTTAGTTCAAGAAGAACTTAAAATAAAAGTTGCCTAAAATTCATTTATTTGAAAAGCCTTTGATTTAATTTAACAAGCATTAATCTGGAATTCATTGAAGAATCATTGAAGAATCCTTATAAATGGCATTAATTCTGATAAGGTCTACTTTCCCTTACTATTGCTGACAGTGGCTAAAACTCAACGGGAAAGTACATTGATGTGGTATTATTTGCTTGTTTATTACTTTGTAGTTGAATATTTCTTTAAGGGAAAGTATTTTTAAAAAACTTTTTTTTATTTATATTTTTTATTTTACACCTTTTAGTCGGTCAAATATTTATTAATTTGACCGACTAAAAATATTTAAATACTTTGACAACTTGGGAATGATTTGTTTGAGCTCCTCATGGCCCACGATTTGGAATTCCACATGTGGCCGATGTTTTGGGCCTTCCATGGCCCCCCGGTGCCCCACAAGTTTTTTTGTATAATTGGCTCCACATGACCCAGGGTACAGCTCGGACTACTCTTCAAGACCTTTCATTTGATGCCCCCACATGACACATAACATGAATTACGAAGCCCAACGAACTGCGCAACGAGATGTATTCTTCAATACCTTTTATTTAATACCTCTCATGTCTTTTTGCATTATGGGTCCCACAAGACCCAGAGTACCTCTCGTAGTACTCAACAAAATGTTCTCTTCAAGACCTTTCATTTTATACCCCACATGATTTTTGTATAATGGGGCCCAACATTGCCCCCGTTTTATCCCCTACATGACTCACGGCGCCCCACGAAATACTCCCCATTGAGATGTACACATCAAAACCTTTCATTTGATACCCCTCATGATTTTTTGTATTATGGGGCCAGCATTGCCCCCGTTTTGGTCCCAACATGACCCACGGCGCCCCCCAGACTACCGCTCAATTAGATGTACTCGTCAAGACCTTTCATTTGATACCCCACATGATTTTTTGTATTATAGGGCCCAGCATTGCCCCCGTTTTGAGCCCGACAAGACCCACGGCGCCCCCCGGACTACAGTCCAATGAGATGTACTCGTCAAGACCTTTCATTTGATACCCCACATGGTACATTCAAAAATTAAACGGCCCTCCTAGCTCCCTTCCCAGTCATCAAAAAGGCCCCAAATTTATATGGTACCAAGCATTTGATGACACGAGCTCAATTTGAGCTCAATCGTTTAAGAGTTATGTCCAGGTGAGGAGTCAATCCGGACTACTCTTCAAGACCTTCGTTGTATTATGGGGCCAGCATTGCCCCCAAAACGGGGGTCAGAGTTATGGCCAGGTGAGGAGATATATATATATATATATATATATATATATACTGGAAGTGTGAATTCATAAAAGGGAAAGTAATAAACAGAAAATATATCAACATTTTAGAAAAAATAAAGTCAATTACACAGACATTTTATACAGTCAATTACACTATATAATACAGTCAACTACCCTATTTTTAGCAAGTCCTTAGTAAACACAGTCAACTGCATTATCCCTCGTCCAATGAATTCTTTTTAGCAGTCATAGAAAAATATTTACAAAATTAAATAGCAAAAAAAAAACAGTATAAAGATAACTGGAGAATTTCTAAACAATCTAAAATTTGCGGAAGATGTTAAACTTATAATGGCATCAAGTTCGATATTACAAAATATGATATATGAAGAAGGAAAAAAAGTTTAATGTTTAACAAAGAGAAAACAGTACTTATGACTAACGGAACAAACATTAATATCACAAATATCACAAAAATTAACATTTGTGTATTTTGGGCAGACTTTTGCACAAATTATTACCTTCGAGAACAAAGAGAAAAGCATGCATAATATTAACGGCTGGACACAGTTTTGGAGAATTGAAGAATTATTAGCTGCCAATATGGTGATGGACTTGCAATATTTGATAAGAACTTACAGTATCTTGTATAAAGCTAAAATTAAACAAATTGGAAAATATTGATATTAAACAAAAAAACTTAATGAATCTTCGTTCTTCTACCAAAACATTATAGGTTTAAGAACGAAGATAAGTAATTTGCTTACTAATATGTATTGCTGTTTTGCTCTATTAATAATTCCGCTTTGTTTCCTTCTAATTTTCTAATTAATAGAGGTGATAGATCTTCCGATAATAGCCTGCTTCAACGATTTGGTGGTTTAATGTACAAGATGTAACAATGAATGATTTCACTGGCATTGAAATATCTTGCAGTAAACTACATCTGTATATTTCCACCAATATTTATATTGTAGCTGCTTATATTTCACCTGGTATTGATTTGTCAAAGATAATATATATCTTGATGCATTTCGTTATGTTGTGGACCTAATGTCTAGTACTGATATGATTTAGATATTCGGTGATTTCAATTAACCCAAAATTAATTGGATTTCTTGTGATATTGACGTTCTTGTGTCCAACTAATACAGTTAGTAGAGTAGAAATAAAAATTGTTACAATGTAAGGAAAACGAAACTGTACATTCCTTTATTTTTTATTTCAAAAATGCTAATTATCATGAAATTTATAATGCACTGAGTAATTATGACAGGGATAATTTTTTTTTCTTGGTATTATAATATTCATATTTGTCGTATAGAGTCAATCTATATGATATTATAATAGTCACAGATGATAAGCACGTTCTACAAAAAATTGTTAAAAAATTAGAAGAGTACTTTAAGATATGGAACCTCAAAGTTACCTTGAAAAATCACAAAACATTATATTTAGAAAGGGGGAGAACGGTTGAATATGAAAAATTGTACTTTAACGGAGAGGAAATAGAGCCAGTAAATAGTTATAAATATCTAGGAATAATTATGACACCTAGACTATCAGTAGTTGAACAACTGAAAGAAAGGGAATTCTCAGCTAAAGCTAGTCTAAACTACACTTTTGCAACAGAACCATTCTGGTGGCAGTATATCTTGCACTGGGAACCAAATTTTTCGGTTCTTTTGTGAGTGTGTATGTTCTTTTGGGAGTGTGTACTTGGTTGTGGGGTGATGAGGAGTGTGAACAATCTTTTGTTAGCATTTTTTTTTGTATTTTGCTGGTCTGTTATGTTGAGGACTATGTTTAGTGATTTTGTGAGACTGTTGGTTGATTTATCAGTTCGTCGGTCTGTCGTTGTAATTGGGAAATTGATTTAGAGCAAATGGAAACAAAAACAAAAGTAAATGAAAACAACAAAGGAGCAAATGAAAACAACAATAAATATAATTGGTAAAAATAAATATTCAACCATAGCTCAATAGGGTGAGTATTAGGTTTAGTACTTCCGCAGGTAGTAATAATAATAATACGTATGTGCAGCTTGTATTCGAAACCTGTGAAGTTTTTATTGTTAATTATACAACTAAGCTGATACCGTACGCTACCAGGTAGACAACTTTTATTACCAAAGTAAAATTATATCAAAAATAATAATTTTATAATATGTATATTGATATTTTGATTACAACGTCATTATTACTGATAGGTTTATAAATGTTACTAACCTTTTCTATATAATATTCGCAAATATAAAAATATATACTTCTGTTACATATTTATATTATTTTTATGACGATTTAGGAAAAATATAAGGAGTAAAATAATTTTATATGTATTTGCTTTTAACAGTATAAAATAATGATGTTCTATAATAAATTCGAAATCCCATCATGATGGAATTTAGTAATATGTATAAGCAAAATGGTTTTATGTTTATCAAGTCTTTTTTTTGTAGAAATACCTTTATTATGAAAATATACCCACTATATTTAAAACTGGTTCTTTATGAAATGAATTAAATTTCGCTACAAATTACCCCATATGATTTTTTGTATTATAGGGCCCAGCATTGCCCCCGTTTTGAGCCCGACATGACCCACGGCGCCCCCGGGCTACCGCGCAATGAGATGTACTCGTCAAGACCTTTCATTTGATACCCCACATGATTTTTTGTATTATGGGGCCCAGCATTGCCCCCCTTTTGAGCCCGACATGACCCACGGCGCCCCCCGGGCTACCGCTCAATGAGATGTACTCGTCAAGACCTTTCATTTGATACCCCACAGGATTTTTTGTATTATGGAGCCCCACATTGCCCCGATTTGAGCCCGACATGGCCCACGGCGCCCCCCGGACTACAGTCAAATGAGATGTACTCGTCAAGACCTTTCATTTGATACCCCACATGGTACATTCAAAAATTAAACGGCCCTCCGAGCTCCCTTCCCAGTCATCAAAAAGGCCCCAAATTTATATGGTACCAAGCATTTGATGACACGAGCTCAATTTGAGCTCAATCGTTTAAGAGTTATGTCCAGGTGAGGAGTCTTTTTCATTTTACATTCAAATTAAAAAAAAAATGGCAGTTAATAATGTAAAATTAAAATAATTATTTGATTTTCATTTGATATCATACTTCAAAATATTTGTCAAAAATATCAGCTGGTATAAAATTTCCCTTGGGAAATTCATTTTTTGCAGGGTTGGTACACAAAAACATTGTAAATAACAAAGCAAAATATGTATGCTCGACAACTTTTCATTGTTAATAATTTTGTTAATTTTATAGTGTGCGTTAAAAAATTTTGTGTTTATACACAATAACTTTTATGTAGTAGTATGATTTTATACTATCCGTGTGAGATGTCAAAATAGTTTTGATAATTTTAACAAAACTAAGTTTGGTTATATGTGGATCATTGTCGGCAATTGCTTTATCTCCAATCAAGACTCTTGGTAAGCATAACAAATCTGTATTCTTTCTTTATAGTTAAAATACCTTTTCGCTGTTCGTTATAAGTAATATATTTATTAACTCTTCCTTTACCTTGAGGTATTCGTACCGTGTCACAGAGGTGCAGAAAGCATCGCAACTATCTATATAATATATTTACTTCCGCGACTTTCTACAAAAACAATAAAAAGTAATTGCACGTTCTTAAATTTATAACAAAGTAAAAAATTTTTACTATTATTTTAATCCTTTTTCTAGACTTTTGTTAGAACAAGTTGATTTAAAAAAAAATCTTAAGCTTTGCTCTATTACTAAATAAAAAAAATCAATTTAATGCTTATTATCTTAACGGTAAAATTCTCACTACACCTCTATATCTAGTAATTTGCAGTTTTAGACGACTTCTTAAAAAAATAATTAAAAGTTTTTTTTTTCAGAATATAGGGAATTTCATTAGCTACAATTTCAATTGGGATCCTACAATTTACCGTTAAGGAGGAAATGGCAAAAATATGCATTTTTTTTAAATTTGTAATGAATTTTTCGGCCACTAGATGGCGTTTGCGGGTAAAATGACGTCATTATTCAGAGCCCTGACGTCATAAAGTACCGTTACGTAATGACGTCATCTTAAAAGCTCGGACCCGTTATTCAGAAGTATCCCCCTTGGTTCTTCATAATGATATTTATAGGTTTTATTTATGTCAAAGATGATTTAAATTTACCTCACATTTACAACGATCATTTGACAAACTCTGACATGTCATTTAATCAATTCAAAAAATGCATGCAGCGAGTTTTAAATTTGGATTTTTACTCATTGATAAAAACAGCTCTATTAATAAAGATTAATGGGTTTTTAATGCTTGAAGATTAACATAACGATATAGATTCAAAGTATCAGATCCGATCCGTTAGTATGTGATGTGTATTATAATTATTATCAACTGTAATTACTAAAATACTGATCAGTCTCGTTCAATACTTTATACGTATAGCACTATTATATTGTAAGAATAAATAATAAAATACTTCTGAAGTAAATCTATTGTGTTAGTTAAAAAGAAAGACACTTTAATTGGCGACGAGGAAAATATAATTTTTTTTTAAAACTAATTATTATGTCTTAACATTATTAAACGCTCCTTCTTTTGGTTTGAAAAATAATAATTATTAAATGATAATTATGAACTATTGTTAAAGTTAAATATTAATTAAATTTAAAAAAAAGGGGGAATGAGTAAAAACCCTGAAAGTGGGAAATTGGAAAATAATAGTAAAATATCGGAAAATATTGCTGGTGTAATTAAAACTAAAGAAGAAGAAAATTTAATTATTTCAACCCTAGCGGCGTTTATTGTTACAATCGAATTTTTTACACCAACAGAAGATTTTGATGATTACAAAGAAAGCTTGGAGCATTTATTAGCTATTGTTATGTTCAATAATTTAGGATATATTATATTCTGGCTAGAGCCAATCTATATAATATATTTTCCTATTGAACTGGAAGCGTTGATATAATGTTTCTTATATTATTTTGGCTTTTGCCAGTTAAATAATATATTGTTCAAATAAAAATTCATCTTTTATATTTGACATTTATATATCAAACTTTATTTATTCCAACTTAAGGTAAATAAATAGCTCCGTGCAAAACTTTCTGTTTTGGAAACTCTTAACTGTAAGCTGAATAAATTTCGACTCTCCGAATTACCAAAAAACCAACGTATTTATAGGCAAATATTAATTTACCGGCCTTTGTTTACATAAAAATGTATTTCATACCCAAAATTGCATGTTTTCATACCCAAAATTGCATAGTCGACAAAATTGCGCACTAAGCATTATTAAATTATTGACACAATTCAATAATACAAATTTAACTAGAACAATATTTTATATTTGAATAAATATTGTTCTTGTTACGCAATGCGAAAAGCAAATATTTTATGGTACAAACAATTAGTTATCGTTTATTAGAAAGACGGTGTTTTTTTTCTATACATTTTATTTTCATATATATTTTTTTTTCACAATTTTTAATATACAAAATTTTTTTTAAAATAGGTATAATTTTATATATACCTTTTATATATCAATTTTTTTTTTCTTTTTATACAATTCAAATAATTTATCTTCCTTTATAAATTTATTCTTCTACATACATTATTTCATTAGTTTCTTTTACAAATTTATTTTTATATTTTAACAATATTTTATTTCCAACTTTTAACTTTATTAAACATTTGTCAATTTTATATACATTTTCGATTTTATTAACCATTTTTTCATTAATATACATTTCAATTCCTTTTCAACTTCATTTTAATACATTTTTCTTCAATACATTTATTTTTATTTTCATTCTTTTCATACTTTGTTTTAAAAACCGAATTATGCACTCTCAACTATTTGTTAAGAAAATTCACCTATCTTTAATAGATTAGGCTCGGTCGTTTCCCTAACATTTTTTTTATATATTTTAATGTTATACATTTTAACAATTTGTTTCAATTTCTACAATTCTTTTCAATAATTCTTAAATTTCTCATTTAAAAACAATATTAAATATACAACTTTAAATATTCTCATTCATTTTTCAAATATACAACTATGATTTTTTTTTTAAAACAATATTAAACAACTTTACATATTTCTTTTTTAATTTCTTCATTTTCATTTTTAAAACAATATTTTTTATAATTTATAAATTTATACAATATTAAATATTTTCATTTCTTTAACAGAATAATTTTAATAATTTTAAATTTTACATTTACCTTTAAATATATTTTTTGTTTGTTTTTTATTTAATATTTGTTTTAATTTTAATTATTTCTTCTACTTCCTGCCCCTTTTATCCTTTTTTTTTTGTTTGTTTTATTAATTCTAACAATTATTCATTAAAATTTTACAAATTATTCTTATTCTAAATATTTTTTTTTCTTTTTTTTTTTATATTATTATTTTATATATTACAATTTCCATTTTATTAAAAAAAATATTTTCTTATTTTAAATATATACATTAAATACATCCATTTTCATTGATTACGTTTTTCCTTTCTATTTTTTATTTTCTTAATTTAATTTATAACTTAGTCTAAATGTATGCAAATTTAAATTTAGACTATTTTAATAACTTTCAACTATATATATTTTTTATCTACAAGTGCATTTATTTTTTTTAATAAAACTCTATTTCGTATTTTAACTGTAATTAGCTAGTTTTATGATTCCCTAAAAGTTAGAGCAGGTAGTTTTCTAGATTCAGATTAGGATTTTTTGAATTATGTTGTGTAGGTTTTATTTTATTAGTAGGTAGTTCTAGTGCTCTCTTATTGGATTTGGCGTGCGGTGGTAGGTGTGGTTTTATTGTTTGTTTTTCGTTTTTATTTGTTTGTTGGAAATTTTGGATTTCCGGCTTGTTGCCTTGTGATTTCGTCAAGTTTATTTCTATGTTCGTCCCTGTTTTCTTCGTTCGATTTTTTAGACATATTCGCAATATTATTATAATAACCAATATTATACATATGGAAGTAGCGACACCTAGTGTTCCTATATGCCATCGTTCTTTGATTATTCCTTGTCGTTCTTTTTCTGTGCGTTTGCATTCGTTCTCGATATCTAATTTTAATTGCTCTAAACCCCTTCCCCTTTTCCTGAATTCTTCCGCTAATGTCTTTGTATCTGTAAGTTTAATATCTGTAAGTCGTTAGATTATGTTGAGTTGTAAAATTTAATAGTATGGGGTACATTTCACCCAGTAGTGATATGGCTGGTGGAGCCCAAATTCCGTCGTTAGTTTCGTTTATAGTTCGTTCGAAAATTTTCTGAAAGGGAATTTCTAAAATTCCTAGTATATAAACACAATTTTCCCTTAGTTTTAAAATACCTACTCCAGTTAACTTTGTTTTTGTTGTAATAGGATTGCAATAGCTTACTAATTCCTGATTGCTATTGAACATGTAAATCCAACTATTTGTGGAATGCATTGTTATTAATTGATTGGTTAAATCCGATATTATTTTATAATTACAATTTTTATATTTTGTTTCCTGGTGTTGGAAAATTTCTAACACGCAGTTATTAGGTGGCGCCTGTAACAACTTTGGTTGTGTTTGTTTACACATTATAAATTTATTTATCCCTGATGCACCTACTGAGACACAATTTCCGTTAAATTCTTGATTTGAAAAATGTAAATAATGGCCCCAGTAATTTTTTCCTAAATAGTCCCATTCTAGAGTTACCATTGTAAAATGATGATTTTCTAGTGGAATAGGTAATGGATATAATTTAAAAATCTGAAATTGCTCCTTTTCGAGCCAAGGTATAATAATTCTAATCCTAACTTGTCCGTCTTGTTGTGAAGTTTCTATACTTGTTATTTGGTTCAATACTTGTATGGAATGTAATGCATCATGACACATACCTTCTGTAATATTGTATACTAATTGAGATAGAACTGTTGAATCCAAAATTGATGGGTGCAATTTGTAATTTTGTAATGCGTTTATTACTTCCCCTTGCTCCCTTATTAAATTTTGTACTTCGTTAAATTTGTTCTGTGCCAATGCTATGGCTTGGTACATTTCTAATTGGTATGTATTTGTTTTGATACTAATTCCCATTGCGTTGTGTTCTGACAAAATTTGCATTTTTCTACCCATTTCTTCTTCATGTTCTGTTAAATTTAATACCGATTCTTTAATATAATCTAAATTTGAAGTTACTATAGCCGCGTTTTTTGTTATTAATTCGAGTCGTCTGTCCCCTTCATCTGAGTCCTCATTATCCATTGTACCGAATAATGTTTTTTGAAAAACTTCCTATGAAATTTATGTAACCTCTTTTTACCCTTCGTGAGAAAAAATGGTTTGTTTTGTCTAATTCGTTTTGTAATTTCTTTGCGTATTTATTTAAATTTTTAAGCCACCAATTACAGTTTTGGTCCTGCTTAATTTTAATTTTTGTTAGTAAAATACAAGTTTGGTTAATCATTTGTGTTAGTAATGTAGAGAATTTCTCGATCTCCTCCCTTGGTGTAAGGTTAAACTTGGTAAATACTTCAATTTGTCCGCGATGTATAAGCATTTGTCCCTGATTTTCGAAAAGCGCTGCCGTTGAGTGCAATTTCAGTATCTCAATCTCGTTTGCTTTAGTTGCGGCGATAAATAATATTACCCAAATGACCCTCATTTTCACACCCTGTTATAAATATGACAAAAAAAATACTTTAATCTATTGTCTATCAAAAAATTTTTTTTTTTGACAACAACTAATTACTTTAAACTAATTAATTATTTTAAACTAATTTATTATTCCCAACTATTTTTGCTATATAAATTTACTTTCTCATTTGCTATTTGCTAAAAAAAAATTAACGAAACTGTTTATTGAAGTATTATTACTCCTAAAAATATGTGCAAAAAAATTATTTATTTCGCGTACTTATTAGCTAAGTCGCGGAAATTGTTAGAATCCTTGCTAAACATTTTGGTTAACTGTTATACTTCTTCAAAAACTTAATACGGTAAAAACTTAAACGATATATACATACTAGAAATTTTTTTTGTTTTTGTTTTTTATAATTATATATTATGTTTTTTTTATATATGATATAAGATATTTATTCCCTAATTATTATTATTTTTTGTGAAAAAAAAACCTTTTAAGTGTATAACATCTCTTAAGAAACTATTTTTTTTTTTTTGTATTGTAAAGAAAAAATATTGTCAGCGTGATGCTCATAAAAAAATTGTTCCTTGTCTTACAGAAAAAATTCCTTTTCCTTTCTTCCAATGTTACTATTAATTCCTAAAATTATATTAATTACTTAAAAGATTTTTTATTATTACAACAAAAAAAAACTACTCCTAAAAGTATAATTTAATCATTTGTAATTTATGCTGAAACCCTTTAGTGTATTTTTAATCTAAGACACTACTATGAAAAGAAATCTTTACTAAATTCTCATTTATCAAAGTTTTGAACCTGCGCTAAGTATTTTCCTAAACCTGCGCAGATTACTTAAATGATTCTATTTCGCAATAGGTGTCATTGTGTGTATGTGAAATTTATACTAGATGTGGTATGTTGAATTTATTTTGACATAAATGACTCAAGTCAAAATAAATTGGATATAGTGACGTGTTTTATTTATAAAAAAAATATTTATTTTTTCCTTTTTTTATATTTATAAATTCCTTCCAAAACTGGAGGAAAATGAAAAATTAGGTAAGTTTTTTGTGTGTGTTAAGTGTTATTTCATGTTTTTTTTTGTTTTTAGGTATACTGAAGCTGACATAGGAATTAACATTGGTACCTACTCTAAGGTTTAGATAAGTATACTGTACCGGTTTTTTTTTGGTGTTTTTTGTGTTTTCTTATTTTATTTAAATTTTAATTAATTATATATATACTAACTATGTATTTTGTTTTTTAGATGCGGAAGCAAAAAAATGATATTCGACGTGGGATAAACAAAACTACAAACATGCAGATTGTTTATTATCTACGTGGGATTCCTTGGGGTTAGATAATTATACTACCCCAAAAAACCGTGAGTTATTATTTTTTTTTTTACTGTCCTTATTAATACTAACCCCCTTTTTTTATATTTTAACTAAAAACTTTAAATAAACCGATTTGTTTTATAAAAAAAATTTGTATTGTTAACTTACTGTAAATTCAAATTGACCGTGGTGCAGTAAAGTAGATTGCTTTTGTAAACTTTTTTGTTTTGCACACAGTACTCGGTATAAAAAAAAACCGAATTATCAGGTAAAATTTTGTAAACCTGATAGTTCATAACAAATAATTTTAAGTACTTTTACTAATTTTATTAAATTAACCCTACGATTCTACTTAGCTCCCAGTACTAAGTAGTATGTTTCTATTTCAAAAATTTACTGCTACTTTAAGTATATTTTTTTTGTTTCCGTCGCGATTTTGGATGAATTTATAATATCAGAGTTGTAACAAACCTTGTTGCACTTCTTGAGTATGTTCAAGAAATATTTACCTACTGGCTGGTTGACAACCTGGCTAGTTAGGCTCTGATGTTATTAAGAAAAGCGGTTCGCGTTAATTACAAGAAAAATGTTTGAAATGAATATATAATTCTTTTATATGAATTATTATTTTATATAATAAAAAAAAAATATGAAATATAATTGTATAAATGAATTTAGTTATCATTTTATATAATGTTTTTTTTGTTATTTTTTATTCGTGCCATAATTTTAAACGATTATTATGGACGCGTTTAATCGTTTTTCCTATTTTAATTTTAACGTTAACTAAGTCCATTACTTCAAGTATTGTATATGGACCTGACCACCCACTGCTTAGTTTGTGATTTTTTATTTGATTATTTAGTAGGACTTTGTCCCCTATTTGAAATTCCGTTTCTGTTTTCGTTTTGTCATAGTACTCTTTCGATTTTATTTTCCACTGTATATTATTTTTTCCCGCGCTACCTTGTGATTTTTTTGCATTTTAGCTTTTACGACTTGACAATGGTCGTCAAAGTTATAAATTGATACAGGGTTTTGTTTAAAGGTAGTGGGCAGGGGTTCGCAAAAACCATAAAGAGCGAAAATGGGCGAGTATTTGCTCTCCATATGTGGTGTATGGTTATGGCAGAAAGCCGCTTCTCCTAGCCATTCGTCCCAACTTTGTACGTTTTCATTAATAATGTTTTTTAAGTATTCAACTAATGGCCCATGCCTTCTTTCCAAAGAACCGTTGGATTGCGGGTGGTATGCCGTGGTTCGTACTTTTTTTATTTTAAGCAGTTTACATAACCGCTGAATTAAATCACTCGTAAAATTTGTACCTTGGTCTGTAATTAGCCTACGTGGAATTACAGAATATTTAAGGATTATTTTCCTATAAAATGCATCCGCTACCGTTAAGGCTTCTTGATTTGGTAGTGGTATGCAGTCCAATATTTTAGTTAGGTCATCTTGGAAAGTCAAGATGTATTTGTTTCCTCTGTGCGTAACAGAGAAAGGACGTACAATGTCCATATATACTTTATCGAAAGGTTCGTATGCCGTGTCCGTAATTACCATAGGAATTTTTGTTATTCTTCCTCTTTTAACTCGTTGACACTTGGTACATTTTTTAACTTATTTACTAATGTCGTAAAACATTTTTTTCCATTTGTAAAATTGCCGAATTCTATAGTATGTTTTCTGTATCCCCATATGTCCTCCTAATGGGGAATTGTGATATTTTTTAATTACGGCTTCTATTTCATCTTTAGATGTTAGTGTTATTACTGGATTGCAATTTTCTGATATGCTAGATGAGTCACTCTCATAATCGACGTCCACGGTATTTTTTACTGGTTCCGTTGTTACCGTAGGTAGATTCTTTTGTTTCGAAAATTCTTGTTTTTCATGTATTTCCTTTTGGGCTTTACTCCTAGTTATTGCGTTTATCGTAACTTCTTTACTAGATTCTTCATTTTCTTCTCGTATACAGGATTTCAAAGTCATATTCAGCTAGACGGACCTTCCATCTATTAAATCTTCCTTCCCAATCTCTCTTTTTATATTCACTTATCAAAGGTTTGTGATCCGTGTATACTTTGAATTTCCTTCCTAAAAGATAACTGCGGAAATTTTTTATAGCCCAATATATGGCTAGCATTTCTTTTTCAATAGTCGCATAGTTCCGTTCCGCCTTATTTAATACCCTACTAGCGTATGCAATTGGCTTGTCTGTTTCCACTTCACCTTGCGATAATGCAGCTCCCAGCGCATAATTGCATGCGTCAGTCGTCAAATTAAATGGATGATTAAAATCAGGATATGCTAGAAGAGGTGGTTGAATAAGTAGATTTTTAACCTGTTCAAAAGCTTCCTGATGTTCCGAAGTCCACTTGTAAGGTTGCGATTTGGTCGCCATTTTGTACAATATAGCCCCTTTTTTGACTAATTCCGGCATACATGGCCGATAGTAATTTACTAGACCCAAAAAAGATTGTAATTCCTTGGTGGTGCGTGGAGCGGGATGTTCCTTTACACATTTTGTTTTTTCAGGATCAGGTAGAACCCCTTCCGAAGTGATTTGATGTCCCAGATAAACAACTTCTCGTTTCAAAAATTTGCATTTTTCCGGTTGCAGTTTTAAGTTATTTTCTCGTAATCGTTGGAAAATAGACCTTAGCTTTTCGTCATGATCTTGTAAGTTTCTACCGTATATGACAATGTCGTCTAGGTAGACAAAACATTTTATTCCTTGTATTCCTGACAAAACATAATCCATTAACCGCTGGAATGTGGCGGCTGCTCCTGTGAGCCCGAAAGGCATTCTTTTGAATTCAAAGTGCCCGTATGCTGTACTAAACGCTGTGTTTTCCCGATCGCTGGGTTCCAGATGAACCTGATGATACACACTAGCCAGATCCAAGGTAGTGAAGTATCTGGATCTTCCTAGCTGATCCAGTATTTCTTCGATTCTAGGAAGTGGAAATACGTCACCCACTGTTATTTCATTTAACTTACGATAGTCAATTACCACTCTGTGGCGTTTTTCACCATTTGGAGCCGCCTTTTTTGGGACTACCAGTAATGGTGCGTTCCAAGGACTTTTACTGGGTTGAATAATGTCCTCCTCTAAAAGTTTTGTTACTTCCTCGTTTATCACTTGTTTATGGCATTCCGCTAAGCGATATTGTCTGCTATTTATTGGACTTTGGTCCTGTTTTATTGGAATTTTGTGAGTTACACTGTTTGTCCCGGGAAGGTTGTCGCCAGGTAAATGAAAAATATCCGACAATTCTGTGAAGATTTTTACCAGGATTTCCTTTTCCTCTGAATTGAGATCTGTTTTTAAAATAAGCTCACCTTTTAATTTTTTAATACGTGTATTTTCCGTCCCTTTTTCCTCCTCGAAATCGTATTGTGAGTCGTTAAATATATATCTAATAAATCCTTCTGTTCCCTTACTTTCGTCCTTATTTTGTTGTTTCTCCCTTTTATGTTTCGGAATTTTATGATTATTCCATTGTTCATTTTCTTTTGTTTCTTTTACATGTTTTTCACTATCTACTTTTAATGTGCGTATCTCAAAATCCTCTAGTTTATGGGTTTCAAGCTTTATTTTTTCTATAATTTTCTGTTATTTATGTTTATTATTCCCACGATTATTTTACCCTTTTTGGCTTTACAAATGCCGTTTCCCAAAAATACTCCTGGTATAAGTTCCTTTGAGGTGACTATTAGTTCTCCTTCTAACGTTGTAGGTATCTCTATTATTTTTTCTGTCCGCGCGGGTATTCTTATTATAATGTTCTTATTTGTTTTTGGTTCTAGATTTTCTTTTATTTTTTGTTCCTTATTCTCATTTTCAGTACAAGAATTTACTAAATTAAACACTTTTGTGTGGGAAACCCCGATTGTAAAGTCCTTTTTACTTTCTATTTTATGGTTATCCTTTTTAGCGGGTAATTCTTTTTTATTGGGAGCAAGTGATTTTTTCACATTATTAATTCGACTTCCTTGAAACCCGTGAACACTTGGTGGGTTGGGTTGTTCCGTAGTTGTATCTACGAAAAGTACTTGGAATTCTTTTTTCATCCTTTCAAGCTGGGTAAATTCTAAAATCTTAGAAGGACCCTGTATGTTGCAATGTTTCGATAAAAAATCGTAACCAAGATTACCATCTCCTGGTATTCTTTCTTCCATATTAGTTACTTGAAATTCACATTGTATTCCATTAAAAAATGTTCCTTTACAACTACCTAATGTTTCGTTTTGTCCGTGAAGTGTACGTAATGCAATGCTGTTGTTAGCATTAATCCTTGCGTCATTATTTAAAGAATTCCTTTTTAATACACTAACTTGTGCTCCTGTGTCTATTAAAAGTTTAGCTACCCCTGTTTTTATTATATTCAATGGTAATTCCACTATTGGATATAAATAAGTTTTTTCTTGTAAATTCTGTCCCCCCGATGAGTTTATGTGAAGAAATGAGTCAGGGTTTTTTGGCTCACTTCTTATTCTTTTCCCGACTGCATGGCTGCACGTGCTTCGTATTTTTGCCTGGCTGGGCAGTGCAAAATTACATGTCCTGAGAGGTCACACCATTCACAGAGTTGGACTATTTCCGGTTGAGCTGCTCCCGTTGGTCTAGCATTGGTCATTAAATCGTTCCGTATTATTCGTACGTTTGCTGGCTGCATAGCTCCTGTACATTGCTCCCTTGAATGTCCTTGTCTTTTACAGATAGTGCAAAATGGGATGTTTGACTGACTCCTTTTGCAATAACGACCAGTGTGGCCTGGTTCACCACAAGTATAACATTTTAGATGGTTTCTAAAATTATTGTTGATTTCTATTGGTCTAGGATGACTATTTCTGTTATAGTTCGATGTGTTTCGTTTGTTTTTGTATGTTGAGTTTGACATATGTTGCCTGTGAAAACTTGGTTTTCCTGTTGTATACCCCTCCCTAGGGCAGTTATCTCTCTTATTTTTATGTTGGAAGTGGTTGGGTGTGCTTGAGGGTGGATCTCTTATTGTCCTGTTGCGTTCTTCGCTGCTATCTATTTTTATTAATAGTTTTTTCAATCATTATCTCGTGAGTAAGCGTGGGGTGCGCACACAGAGATATTTTAATCCGTAAAAAAAAAATTAATAAATAAATAAAAATAAAGAAATTTAGATATTATATTTATTAATCATTTAACTTGTTAAATATTTACAATTAAACAATAATAATTAAACAATAATAAACATATAAGTATTAAAGACAATTTGATACCAATTTATAAGAACAAAATATAGAACTTTAAAAAAAAAAAAAATATAAAAATAATTTTTTTTTTTGTGATCAACATGATTTGCTTAATTTGTAATGATAAAATTGATCGTCAAAATACTGCAAAAATTTGTTGCGGAGATTGTAAGCATCTCTTTCACGCTAACTGTGTAAATCTAAAAGAAGAAGATATTCAATTCTTTAAATCTAGTGGAAATATATATCGTTGCGACAAGTGCACTATCCTAAGGCGTAAATCATTGCAACAACCATCAACCACAAATAACAATAAAAGAAAGACAATACAATCAACTTCTTCGTCAAAATCAACAATTAACTCTCCTACAGTGAGAATTAATGATAATGAGAAACAACAAACATTACCAATTAGTAACAATGATGAGCAACAAACTCCACCAGCTGATACAATTACTGTTCAACTTCTTTATGAAGAAATTATAAACTTAAAACAATATAACCGCGACTGTTTAGAAAAAATGCAAATTCTTCAGACAGATAACACTGTTTTGAAGAATAAATTAACATTTTTAGAAAACAAAGTAAATTGGTTAGAGCAGAGTAAAACACGAAACGAAATTGAGATCACTGGAGTACCAAATATTAATAATGACAATGTTTTGGATTTAACACAAAAAATTTTCGGTGAAGGTTTGAATATTAATATTTCAACTGATAAAAATAAAATTGAGAAATGTTATACAAAAAAAATTATTAACAAAAATACAAAGAAATCAAGAGATGTCATTTATGTTCAATTGTTCTCTAATGTTGATAAGCAAAAGATATTAAAAAGTAAATTCGCGGCTAAAGAAAAACTGAATACATCACTTTTTGGAGAAACAGATAACACTAATATTTACATCAACGAAAGTTTCACAAAATATTTTACATCAACGAAAGTTTCACAAAATAACTGTTATAAGACAAATGAAAATTGCGGGAATATTGTTAATTGAAATCTAGGCAATTTAAGGCTTAAAAAAATCGCAAACATTAAGAGAACAACATTAAGCAATTGAGGCTTAAACAAATCCCAAACATTAAAAGAACCTCAAATGCTTAGTGTGGTTCTCTTAATGTTTGCGATTTTTTAAAGCCTTAAATTGTCCAGATTTCCATTAACAATATTCCCGCAATTTTCATTTGTCTTATAACAGTTATTTTCTATTTTTTAGGGGGCTGGTTTTGTTACAATAAAAGCATTTTTTTTAAAAAATAATTTTTTTACATATTATTTTATTTTATAGTTTTTAGTTTTAAATGAAACGCATATATTTTCAATTTCAGAAATATGTAATATTTTTTTAGTCTTATATAATTTATTTCCAAAAAAAAATAATTTTTTTTTTACATGTTTTATATACATATTTAATATTATAATTAATTTTTAGTTTTAGCCCCTGGGCTTTTATCTTGTAATCACCTAAAAATATGCGATTTGGCATAAAAAAGTAAACTAAATTATAAAAAGTATTTCGTACTCTTCAAAACCTTTCATTTGGTACCCCACATGATTTTTTGTATGATAGAGCCCACATTACCCCCGTTTTGGGCCTCGACATTACCTACGGCGCCCCACGAAATACTCCCCATTGAGATGTGCTCTTCAAGACCTTTCATTTCACACCCCACATGATTTTTTGTATAATAGGACCCAACATTGCCCCCGTTTTGCGCCCGATATGACCAACGGCACCCCCCGGACTACCGCTCAATGAGATGTACTCGTCAAGGCCTTTCATTTGATACCCCACATGATTTTTTGTATTATGGAGCCCCACATTGCCCCGATTTGGGCCCGACATGACGCACGGCGCCCCCGGAGTACCGTCCAATGAGATGTACTCGTCAAGACCTTTCATTTGATACCCCACATGGTGTTTTTGTTACATTCCAAAATTAAACGGCCCTCCGCGCCCCCTTCCCCGTCATCAAAAAGGCCCCAAATTTCTAGTGTACCAAGCCTTTGATGGCAAGGGCTCAACTTCCAAATGTGAGCTCAATCGGTTCTGTCTGTCACGCTTTTTTTTACCATGCTGTTGTCTGTCACGCTTTTTTACCATTAATGGTAAAAAAGCGTGACAGAATGACATATAAATAAATAAACAGACACCTGCAAGTTAATATAAAAGCATTTTAATTTATTGCTAATTTCAATGTTTGATGATATATATTTAAATAATAATGATCTTATGAACGATAATCTTACCTTAAATCATTTTAGTAATAATAGAAATAATTGTAGTACAGTTTTTAAATCTAATTCTACGTTTATTAATAACTTTTTTGTTGTACATCAGAATATTAGGAGTCTAAGACAAAATTTCGATTCACTTGTAGGACATCTTGAAGCTTTTTCTAATATACCTGATTTTATTTTTATTTCTGAGATTTTGATCTTTGAATGCGAACAAAATGATTTTAATTTACCTGGTTTTAACTTTTATGCAAACACTAATTAAAAATTTTCAGCTGGTGGTGTAGGAGTTTTTATAAAAAAAAATTATGAATGTGAAGTTTTTAATCTCAATCTGAAAACTGCAGATGTTATAAAAATATGTGTTTCTATAAACAATGTAGATTTTACGTTTTTGTGTGTGTATAGATTTCATCGATACAATTTTAAACTATTTTTTGAGGAATTTTCTAATTTATTAGGAAAAGAAAACGCTAGAAATCTTGTGTGATTTTAATTTAGACATTTTAATGACAAATGATGATGTAGACTCATATTTTACACTCTTAGCTGAACATGGATTATATTCCTTTTTTAATGAATCAACTAGACCTGTTTCTGGATCATGTTTGGATCATATTTTCGGTCGTTTCAATAATATTTTAATTTCGAACTGTGAAAGTGCAAATTTTGACTTTAAAATTTCAGACCACTGTATGACAGGACTTTTATTAAAAGACTTGTTAAAAAATGATGAGAAATATATTCCTCTTCTCACAAAAAATAAAATAAACTATAATAAATTAAATTAAATTTTAAAATATGAGAATTGGGAAAATGTTTGTGCTGAAGTTAATGTATCATTGGCGTTCGATAACTTTCTGCAAACTTTAAATTTACATATAAATGAATGTAGTTCTAGTGTAACTTCTAACAAACAATCAAAAAAGCTTAAACCTTGGATGAGTAGTGAGGAAAAATAAGCTTAGAATAAAATGTTATAAACACCCTCATAATGTTAGACTAAAAAATAATTACGAAAATATATGTAAATCTTTAAAAAAGGAAATTAAATTATGCCGTGATAATTATTATAGATATGAGTTTTCTAAATGCAAATGTAATCTAAAATATGAGTGGAAGCTAATTAAATCGTACATATAATATCTATAATCCCATTGTCCTGTCTGATGATGTCATTAATATATCTGATCAGTCGCTTATAGCAAATAAATTTAATAGCTACTTTTCGTCTGTAGCAGAAAATACAATTCCAGTTGATCACTCGTTCTGTAGTTGTTGCCATGATTTAGGTCTTGAGGAAGATATGCCCCAAAGTAATAGTTTTTTCTTTGAACATATTTCGGCGTTAGAGGTGTTAAAAATAATAAATTCATTAAATCACTCAAATTCCCGCGGTAGTGATGAATTATCTAATAAACTGTTAAAAAATATTGCTATGAATATAGTTGACATTTTAGCTCATATTTTCAATCTGAGTATTTTTTCTGTAATTTTTCCTAATAATTTAAAATGTGCACATGTTATACCCTTATTTAAGAAAGGTAATTCAAAAGAAATAACAAATTATAGGCCAATTTCTCTATTGTCTTCCATTTCGAAAATATTTGAAAAAGCCGTCAAAAGTAGAGTATTAAATCACTTAGAGAAAACTCATTTCTTCAGTCCAAAACAATTTGGTTTCAAGACAGGGGTATCTACTGAAGATGCACTCTTAGACCTTTGCTCAAATATATATATAGGACTCGATTATAAAAAAACTTGTGCCGCTTTATTTGTAGATATAACCAAAGCATTTGATATGGTTAATCATGATATTATTCTAGAAAAAATATTTAATGCTGGTTTTAGAGCGTTCGTTTTTGACTGGTTTAAGTCTTACCTTGCCGAGAGAACGCAAAGGGTTAAAGTTGGAGAGAATCTTAGCAACATAAGCAGTATTAACATTGGTGTTCCACAAGGATCAGTATTAGGTCCAATTCTTTTTTTAATTTATATTAATTCTCTTTTCAAACAGAATTTTAGGGGCAAAATAACAGCTTTTGCTGACGATCTTGCATGTGCGTACGCTGCTGAGAATCCTTTAAATATGATGCTAGCAAATATTTATCATGATTTATGTATATTTAGACGCTGGTTTGCGAAACATAAGCTGGTAGCCAGTAGTTAAACTAAAGTTATGTTTTTTAGTCTTACAACGCAAGATTGTCCTAACATAGATATAATGTTCCATGCATCTGAATGTACCAAATTCAAAATATCAAGTAACATATGCTCGTGTAATGGCAATCAATTCTCGTTCAATAACAATGATACATGCAGCGTGAATTGTTTTAAAATTGATATAGTGAAAAAAATTAAGTACTTAGGTATTATTATTGATAATAATATGAATTGGTCTGAACACACATCATATCTAAAACTTTATTTACGCTCAACTTTGCGTAGCTTTTATCAGTTGAGACAAGTTTGCTCAAATACGCTTTTAAAAACTTTTTACTATGGTATTTTCCAATCTAAGATGCAATACGGAATAAGTTGTTGGGGTGGTGCACGACAAAATAAACTTCATAGTTTATTTGTCTTACAAAAAAGTGTGATTAGGAAAATATGCAACAAACACTATTTGCATCACACATATCCTTTGTTTAATCAATTGAAAATATTACCTGTTAGGCAATTGTATTTCTACAAAGTTTTGAAAATATTTTTTATTCGAGGTGGGTATTTAAATGGTAGAATTTCTAATTATTATAACTTGAGAAATAATCAAAGCTGTAATGTGTGCATTCCTCTTTTTAATACTGTAGCTTATCGTAATTTTTTTGATATACCTTCTTGCAGACTGTTTAACAAATTACCAGTAACTATTAGAATGATTCATAGGTTAGATCCATTCTTAAGAAAGGTTAATCTTGGATTCTTGAGGTCCAGCATAGTGAAATCGAAAATATTCTGGATGTTGTAAATTAGTTTTTTGATTTTCGTATATCTTTTGTTTATTTTGAATTTTTTGAATTTTAATTATTAATTATAAATTGGCTTTTGTAAATTTAATATTTGAATTGAAAATTATTGTTTTAATTACATTCTTATATACGTACACCCCACAGTACGATAGTAATTTAGTAAATTTCATTTTTGAAGTGGTATTTAACACTTTTTTTAAAATAAATTATAAAATGCCAGTAACTATTCTTGTTTTTAGTGTAGTATATTATATTGAATTTATAGTACATAACATTATTTTTATAATAAATTTAAATTACCACAATTTTTCAAGATCAAATGAATTTTTTATATATTTTGAATAAAGTTTTGTAATGTAAAGTAATCCTATAGTCTATAAGTATTTAGTACTAATTTATGTATTTTGTAAAAAACTTGAATTAAAAACTTGAATAAAGAAATTTAAATAATAATGTAGTTATATCACTATCCATCCCCCCTGTTCGTTTTTCTGATGAGTTGCCAATAGCGTAATCCTCCCTTGCGTAATCCCTGGCCTTTTGTACTGCTACCTTTAAACTGGAACAGTTTTGTGATCTAACGTAATTTTTCAAGGATTTCGAATGTAAACCCCTTATGAAGGTTGCTATAAAAAATGTAAACCCCTTATGAAGAATTGGCAAAAAATATGGAGATGACGAAATCCCAGTTAAAAGAGATGAGTCCTGAGTCATTTAACAATATATATCAAAAAAATCTTTTTAATGGTAACGAGAGACAAATTCATCGTGGGAGAAATCAATCAAGAGGTAGATATTCTGTTAGCAAAAATAATAATAATAGCGCTGTCTTAAGAAATGTGGTGTGTTTTAGATGTGGTAAGGCAGGTCACTATCAAAGTAATTGTAGAGTAAATTTAAAATACAATGGTAAAGAAAAATATATTGCTAAAGAAAGTAAGAAAAATAATTTAAATTTAATAGAAAAGTCTGATCAGAAAATAAATAATTTATCTATAGGCTGTATTAATACTATTTTCAATATTGATAATAGTGCTGAAAAAGTAAAATTTATTGTAAATAATAATATGATAGAAATGGAAATAGATTCAGGTGCAGTTTCATCTGTTATAGGTTATGATTTTTATGAAAGTTATTTTCGTAATGTAAAAATTTGGTCTGTTGAAAAACAATTAAATGTCGTTACAGGACATAGTAGAGGAGCTGTGCGGGTTCTGGCCTACCTTTTAACAAACCCCCCAATTTGCTACGTGCGACAGACAAAACCCTAGTTTTGCAAAACGTGCTAATAAAATGTGCTAAATGGGCGTGGTTATGTGTTGGTGTGTATGTAATTTGAGAGGATTTGTATGTTGGTGTGTGTGAATTTTGAGGATTTGTGTGATGGTGTGTGTATTTTGAGAGGATTTGTGTGATAGTGTGTGTATTTTGAGAGTATTTGTATGTATTAGTATGAATTTGTGAGAGATAAGGTTTGTGAAATGTGCTAATGGAATGTGCTAAATATTTGTGATTGGCTGTTATGGTTTAAGGTTTGCGAAATGTGCTAATGGAATGTGCTAAATGTGTGTGATTGGCTGTTGGGGTTTTTGTAAGTATTTAAGTGTGCGTGTGGGTTAATTGAGTGACGAGAAAAGTTGTGGTTGAGAGTGTGTGAGGAGAAAAGTTGTAGTTGAGTGTGCGTGAGTAGATTAATTTTACTTTTGGTTCGTTTACTGAAAAGTTGTAGTTGAGTGTGCGTGAGTAGGGTAATTTTATTTTTGGTTTGTTTACTGTGATGGTGGTGAAAAAAGCTACTTTATGGTAAACATTTGGTTGGTTTACTGTGATGGTGAAGATGAGGTTTATTGTTGCGGTACTAAATAACATAAGGAATTCCTTTGATTGATAATTTCTTAGCAAGTTTGTTATCATAAGTAAAAAAAAAATGTTCAAAATCTTAGAATGTACATAGGTCAACATGTGTGAACAAAATTGGGAAAATGATTAACTCTGTACCTTTTTGGGGGTTTGTTATCAGGAGTAAAATTTATTTTGGTTTGAAAATAAAAAAACTTACATAAAATGTTGAAATAAATATTATTGTTGGGGTGGGAGGATATTAAAAATCTTAGGATGAAAATATATTGTTGTTAAGATGATGTAAAATTAGAATATATAATTAAAGTTTGTTATCATAGGTGACATAACCAGATTTGTTTTTATAATTAGAAAATTTGTATAAATATGTGGCCCATTTAGAATATAGGGACATAATTAAAAATATATCAAGTGATAGAATGGTCTTAGTTAAAATAAATGAGTTAAGTTAAACTCTTAATCGTATTAAATCCCTAAGTACATCAGAAGAATCCATATCATCAACTACATACATTTATTGGATTAATAAATGTGATAGCATTATTAGTGAATTTTATCAATTATTTTATTTATATTTATTTACGTTTAGTACAAACATATTACAACATATTGATAACTTAAAGTAAAATTATAGTTAAATTATAAAATTATTATATAAAATAAAATATTTATAATTATAATAAAAAGATTTGTAATATTAAAAATAAAATAAAAATTAAGTTTCAAAGTTAAAATGAAACTACGTCAAAAGAAATAATATTAAAAAATTAATTAAAAACTAGTTAGCTTAAAAAAAAAACTTAAGGCTGATTTTCATTACCATGAAGTTCAATTTTCATTACTATGAATTTTCAGATGTCGACCAGAACGAGATACAAAATTCATATTTTCCTGTTGTTTAATAGAGAGAGAAACACATCTGCAAAATTTGACATTCACGTCTTTTTATAGTAAAAATTCGACATTGGCATCTTTTTATAGCAAATATTTTGACATTGGCGTCTTTTTATAGGAAAAGATGTCGCATTTCATCTTTTCCTATAAAAAGATGTGATGCCAAAAAAAAAAGATATCAATGTAAAAAATAACTGGAGAAAATTTGTTAAAACAAAATAAGAAAATTTATATTTAATTAAATTTTTCTTGGTTATGTTGAAAAATTTATGTCAAAATCTTTACCATAAAATTTTCCATAAATATTTTTAAAGACTAGAGTTGTCCCTTTTTCTCTTACATATGTTTTTTATATCTAGCACGTTTTAGTTTTCTGAAACTTCATGGTAATGAAAATCACTTCATGGTAATGAAAATCAGCCTTAAGTCAATAACAAATATTATGACACGTGTATAATTAAATTTTTCTTATTTTTTTCTTTGGAAAAAGAAAGGTTTATGTGAATTTTATAGTTGTTAATAACCTTGAACATTCTATTAATTGGTTCAAATTTACCATAGTTCGTACGGTAGAATATTTCTCGAAATATATTTTCCGACCCAAACCGAGTACTATGATTTAAATGCGTAACAACTTGGTTTTTGATATACTGAGAGTTGATCTGGCCATTATTAACTTGAATTATAAATAGTATGTCCGCAATTAGTCTCCTTGATTCTAGGGATTTTAGTTGCAAGAAATTTAACCTGTACTTGTATGGAGGTAATATCACTGGGTTTAACCAATTTAAGTTACGTAAAGCGTATCTAAGAAATTTTTTTTGCACTGATTCGAATCTCTCTATATGGTCCCGATAATAGGGAGACCAAACTTGGCTAGCATACTCAAGGTTCGGCCTAACAAGAGAAGTAAATAAAGATTTAAGGATATATGGATCCTCAAATTCCTTAGACCATCGCTTGATGAAACCCAACATTGAATTTGCTTTACCTATTATGGTATCTAAGTGCAATTTAAAAGTCATTTTGCTATCGAAATGCACGCCTAGATCTTTGAAGTGAGTAACTCTATTGATAATAACATTATCAAAAGTATAATTTGAAATCACCGGTATTTTACGACGAGTGTAACTAATTATTGCACACTTATCAACATTTAATGATAAATTATTAATATTACACCAGCTTTTAAAAGAGTCTAGGTCCTTTTGTAGTGTAATAGCATCATTTAAGGAACTTATCTTATTATGGATTTTCATATCATCGGCGTAAATTCCTAATTTACTATACTTGATTACAGAAGTAACGTCATTAATTGAGAAAATGAAAATTAACATAGTTGTTGCACCCGGCACAAGAAGACATATAGAGAGTGAAATCGGAAAGACGCTATCATATCAACATATTTTAAACACGAAGCTGCACACAGGTGCAGAGTACAGCGGAAATCGTATTAATAGAGCTGTTGAATGGAATATAGTCAACTCAGCTTTTAATTCGAGAATTCAGACAGGAGTGATCACAAACTTACTGCATAAGGTCCAAAGAATTTTTTACAAGATGCTAAAGTCACATTTAGAATAAATATTGAAAATATTTTGAAGACGCATCATAACATTAAGATAAATACTGCTTTTGTGGAGAGTTTATAATGAAGCAGAGAGAAGAAGAAGTCCGAGATATTAAATATATATGTACTAAAACACATAATTTAGATAGGAATTCAAATCTAGAGGAATGGTTTGAAAATAATAGTACACAATCAATTCTTACTCAACTTGAGGAATTTCAGGAGAGAAATAGTGGATGGGCTATGCTATCAATTATTAATTTAACATTAAACATTAATAAACATACACTTCTATATGCATCTTCATATATTAGATTACCAAAACAAATAGAAGATAAAAAGGCGTGTCAAAAATCGTGATAACGCATGTTTTGTATGGTCTGCAGTATCAGCCCTTTATCCAAGATGTGATACACATATTAACTCTCCTACTTCATATCCGCACTACACACAAGTATTAAATTTAAATGGTATTACCTTTCCTGTGACGATTAAAGAAATTCCTATATTTGAGAAGCAAAACAGTGAAATTTCTGTAAATGTTTTCACTTTGACGCGTAACAAAAAATATGGATTTAAAACAGTTACAGCATATCAAACTAAAAATAAGACAGCTCCAAAACATATTAATTTATTGTTATTTAAGGATGTGTATGAATTTAGTGAAAATTCTTCTGAGGAAGGTGACGATGATGATGATGATGAGTTAGCAGCCAATATGTACCATTATTGTTGGATAAATAATCTTTAAAGATTGGTGTCATCTCAGCTATCAAGAGGGAATCGAACAAAGTATATATGTAATTGCTGCCTTCAATATTTTGTTTGCATGGGAAAGTTGTGGATACATAGAATAGACAGTGGGAAAATGAACACGTGTAAAATCAATCTACCTAGTGAAGAGAACAAAAACGTAAGTTATAAGAATTATAAATATAACACTAAAAATCCGTTTGTTATTTATGCGGACTTAGAATGTATATTAAATCCCTCTAATGATAGGAATATAATTCAGGATCATATAGCCTTTAGTATATTTTGTTAAATGTTGTTATGATGAAACATTATCATTTTTTAAATCTTATCGTGGTGTGGATTGTATCGTGTGGTTTGTGCGCGAACTAAAACAATTTGTTGAAGATTTAGAGACGGTATTTTTATGTCCATTACCAATGTATCTGCTATATAATCAACAAAAAAATGAGTATCAATTAGCAACAATATGTCACATTTGTGAAAATATTTTTGAAGATGTTGACCCCGATAATATTAAAGTAAGAGATCATTGCCATCTCACTGGTCAATATCGTGGTGCTGCACACTCAAAGTGTAATATTAACTTTAAAGATCACCACATTTTTCATAATCTTAGTGGTTATGACTCACATTTCATAATAAAAAATCTAGCAAAAGATTTTCCGGGTGAAATACAAGTATTACCAATCAATAAGGAAAAGTATATTTCTTTCACAAAAAATGTGTCAGATAATTTAATAAAATTATGTTTTATAGACTCATATAAATTTATGATTAAAAGTTTAGCGGTGTCATAATATACACGTGTCATAATTATACACGTGTCATAATATTTGTTATTGACTTAAGGCTGATTTTCATTACCATGAAGTGATTTTCATTACCATGAAGTTTTAGAAAACTAAAACGTGATAGAGTGTGTAACTCTATTGATAATAACATTATCAAAAGTATAATTTGAAATCACCGGTATTTTACGACGAGTGTAACTAATTATTGCACACTTATCAACATTTAATGATAAATTATTAATAGTACACCAGCTTTTAAAAGAGTCTAGGTCCTTTTGTAGTGTACACTTATCAACATTTAATGATAAATTATTAATATTACACCAGCTTTTAAAAGAGTCTAGGTCCTTTTGTAGTTAATAGCATCATTTAAGGAACTTATCTTATTATGGATTTTCATATCATCGGCGTAAATTCCTAATTTACTATACTTGATTACAGAAGTAACGTCATTAATTGAGAAAATGAAAATTAACATAGTTGTTGCACCCGGCACAAGAAGACATATAGAGAGTGAAATCGGAAAGACGCTATCATATCAACATATTTTAAACACGAAGCTGCACACAGGTGCAGAGTACAGCGGAAATCGTATTAATAGAGCTGTTGAATGGAATATAGTCAACTCAGCTTTTAATTCGAGAATTCAGACAGGAGTGATCACAAACTTACTGCATAAGGATCCAAAGAATTTTTTACAAGATGCTAAAGTCACATTTAGAATAAATATTGAAAATATTTTGAAGACGCATCATAACATTAAGATAAATACTGCTTTTGTGGAGAGTTTATAATGAAGCAGAGAGAAGAAGAAGTCCGAGACATTAAATATATATGTACTAAAACACATAATTTAGATAGGAATTCAAATCTAGAGGAATGGTTTGAAAATAATAGTACACAATCAATTCTTACTCAACTTGAGGAATTTCAGGAGAGAAATAGTGGATGGGCTATGCTATCAATTATTAATTTAACATTAAACATTAATAAACATACACTTCTATATGCATCTTCATATATTAGATTACCAAAACAAATAGAAGATAAAAAGGCGTGTCAAAAATCGTGATAACGCATGTTTTGTATGGTCTGCAGTATCAGCCCTTTATCCAAGATGTGATACACATAATAACTCTCCTACTTCATATCCGCACTACACACAAGTATTAAATTTAAATGGTATTACCTTTCCTGTGACGATTAAAGAAATTCCTATATTTGAGAAGCAAAACAGTGAAATTTCTGTAAATGTTTTCACTTTGACGCGTAACAAAAAATATGGATTTAAAACAGTTACAGCATATCAAACTAAAAATAAGACAGCTCCAAAACATATTAATTTATTGTTATTTAAGGATGTGTATGAATTTAGTGAAAATTCTTCTGAGGAAGGTGACGATGATGATGATGATGAGTTAGCAGCCAATATGTACCATTATTGTTGGATAAATAATCTTTAAAGATTGGTGCCATCTCAGCTATCAAGAGGGAATCGAACAAAGTATATATGTAATTGCTGCCTTCAATATTTTGTTTGCATGGGAAAGTTGTGGATACATAGAATAGACAGTGGGAAAATGAACACGTGTAAAATCAATCTACCTAGTGAAGAGAACAAAAACGTAAGTTATAAGAATTATAAATATAACACTAAAAATCCGTTTGTTATTTATGCGGACTTAGAATGTATATTAAATCCCTCTAATGATAGGAATATAATTCAGGATCATATAGCCTTTAGTATATTTTGTTAAATGTTGTTATGATGAAACATTATCATTTTTTAAATCTTATCGTGGTGTGGATTGTATCGTGTGGTTTGTGCGCGAACTAAAACAATTTGTTGAAGATTTAGAGACGGTATTTTTATGTCCATTACCAATGTATCTGCTATATAATCAACAAAAAAATGAGTATCAATCAGCAACAATATGTCACATTTGTGAAAATATTTTTGAAGATGTTGACCCCGATAATATTAAAGTAAGAGATCATTGGTCAATATCGTGGTGCTGCACACTCAAAGTGTAATATTAACTTTAAAGATCACCACAGTTTTCATAATCTTAGTGGTTATGACTCACATTTCATAATAAAAAATCTAGCAAAAGATTTTCCGGGTGAAATACAAGTATTACCAATCAATAAGGAAAAGTATATTTCTGTCACAAAAAATGTGTCAGATAATTTAATAAAATTATGTTTTATAGACTCATATAAATTTATGATTAAAAGTTTAGCGGTGTCATAATATACACGTGTCATAATTATACACGTGTCATAATATTTGTTATTGACTTAAGGCTGATTTTCATTACCATGAAGTGATTTTCATTACCATGAAGTTTTAGAAAACTAAAACGTGATAGAGTGTGTAACTCTATTGATAATAACATTATCAAAAGTATAATTTGAAATCACCGGTATTTTACGACGAGTGTAACTAATTATTGCACACTTATCAACATTTAATGATAAATTATTAATATTACACCAGCTTTTAAAAGAGTCTAGGTCCTTTTGTAGTGTACACTTATCAACATTTAATGATAAATTATTAATATTACACCAGCTTTTAAAAGAGTCTAGGTCCTTTTGTAGTTAATAGCATCATTTAAGGAACTTATCTTATTATGGATTTTCATATCATCGGCGTAAATTCCTAATTTACTATACTTGATTACAGAAGTAACGTCATTAATTGAGAAAATGAAAATTAACATAGTTGTTGCACCCGGCACAAGAAGACATATAGAGAGTGAAATCGGAAAGACGCTATCATATCAACATATTTTAAACACGAAGCTGCACACAGGTGCAGAGTACAGCGGAAATCGTATTAATAGAGCTGTTGAATGGAATATAGTCAACTCAGCTTTTAATTCGAGAATTCAGACAGGAGTGATCACAAACTTACTGCATAAGGATCCAAAGAATTTTTTACAAGATGCTAAAGTCACATTTAGAATAAATATTGAAAATATTTTGAAGACGCATCATAACATTAAGATAAATGCTGCTTTTGTGGAGAGTTTATAATGAAGCAGAGAGAAGAAGAAGTCCGAGACATTAAATATATATGTACTAAAACACATAATTTAGATAGGAATTCAAATCTAGAGGAATGGTTTGAAAATAATAGTACACAATCAATTCTTACTCAACTTGAGGAATTTCAGGAGAGAAATAGTGGATGGGCTATGCTATCAATTATTAATTTAACATTAAACATTAATAAGCATACACTTCTATATGCATCTTCATATATTAGATTACCAAAACAAATAGAAGATAAAAAGGCGTGTCAAAAATCGTGATAACGCATGTTTTGTATGGTCTGCAGTATCAGCCCTTTATCCAAGATGTGATACACATAATAACTCTCCTACTTCATATCCGCACTACACACAAGTATTAAATTTAAATGGTATTACCTTTCCTGTGACGATTAAAGAAATTCCTATATTTGAGAAGCAAAACAGTGAAATTTCTGTAAATGTTTTCACTTTGACGCGTAACAAAAAATATGGATTTAAAACAGTTACAGCATATCAAACTAAAAATAAGACAGCTCCAAAACATATTAATTTATTGTTATTTAAGGATGTGTATGAATTTAGTGAAAATTCTTCTGAGGAAGGTGACGATGATGATGATGATGAGTTAGCAGCCAATATGTACCATTATTGTTGGATAAATAATCTTTAAAGATTGGTGTCATCTCAGCTATCAAGAGGGAATCGAACAAAGTATATATGTAATTGCTGCCTTCAATATTTTGTTTGCATGGGAAAGTTGTGGATACATAGAATAGACAGTGGGAAAATGAACACGTGTAAAATCAATCTACCTAGTGAAGAGAACAAAAACGTAAGTTATAAGAATTATAAATATAACACTAAAAATCCGTTTGTTATTTATGCGGACTTAGAATGTATATTAAATCCCTCTAATGATAGGAATATAATTCAGGATCATATAGCCTTTAGTATATTTTGTTAAATGTTGTTATGATGAAACATTATCATTTTTTAAATCTTATCGTGGTGTGGATTGTATCGTGTGGTTTGTGCGCGAACTAAAACAATTTGTTGAAGATTTAGAGACGGTATTTTTATGTCCATTACCAATGTATCTGCTATATAATCAACAAAAAAATGAGTATCAATTAGCAACAATATGTCACATTTGTGAAAATATTTTTGAAGATGTTGACCCCGATAATATTAAAGTAAGAGATCATTGCCATCTCACTGGTCAATATCGTGGTGCTGCACACTCAAAGTGTAATATTAACTTTAAAGATCACCACATTTTTCATAATCTTAGTGGTTATGACTCACATTTCATAATAAAAAATCTAGCAAAAGATTTTCCGGGTGAAATACAAGTATTACCAATCAATAAGGAAAAGTATATTTCTTTCACAAAAAATGTGTCAGATAATTTAATAAAATTATGTTTTATAGACTCATATAAATTTATGATTAAAAGTTTAGCGGTGTCATAATATACACGTGTCATAATTATACACGTGTCATAATATTTGTTATTGACTTAAGGCTGATTTTCATTACCATGAAGTAATTTTCATTACCATGAAGTTTTAGAAAACTAAAACGTGATAGAGTGTGTAACTCTATTGATAATAACATTATCAAAAGTATAATTTGAAATCACCGGTATTTTACGACGAGTGTAACTAATTATTGCACACTTATCAACATTTAATGATAAATTATTAATATTACACCAGCTTTTAAAAGAGTCTAGGTCCTTTTGTAGTGTACACTTATCAACATTTAATGATAAATTATTAATATTACACCAGCTTTTAAAAGAGTCTAGGTCCTTTTGTAGTTAATAGCATCATTTAAGGAACTTATCTTATTATGGATTTTCATATCATCGGCGTAAATTCCTAATTTACTATACTTGATTACAGAAGTAACGTCATTAATTGAGAAAATGAAAATTAACATAGTTGTTGCACCCGGCACAAGAAGACATATAGAGAGTGAAATCGGAAAGACGCTATCATATCAACATATTTTAAACACGAAGCTGCACACAGGTGCAGAGTACAGCGGAAATCGTATTAATAGAGCTGTTGAATGGAATATAGTCAACTCAGCTTTTAATTCGAGAATTCAGACAGGAGTGATCACAAACTTACTGCATAAGGATCCAAAGAATTTTTTACAAGATGCTAAAGTCACATTTAGAATAAATATTGAAAATATTTTGAAGACGCATCATAACATTAAGATAAATACTGCTTTTGTGGAGAGTTTATAATGAAGCAGAGAGAAGAAAAAGTCCGAGACATTAAATATATATGTACTAAAACACATAATTTAGATAGGAATTCAAATCTAGAAGAATGGTTTGAAAATAATAGTACACAATCAATTCTTACTCAACTTGAGGAATTTCAGGAGAGAAATAGTGGATGGGCTATGCTATCAATTATTAATTTAACATTAAACATTAATAAGCATACACTTCTATATGCATCTTCATATATTAGATTACCAAAACAAATAGAAGATAAAAAGGCGTGTCAAAAATCGTGATAACGCATGTTTTGTATGGTCTGCAGTATCAGCCCTTTATCCAAGATGTGATACACATAATAACTCTCCTACTTCATATCCGCACTGCACACAAGTATTAAATTTAAATGGTATTACCTTTCCTGTGACGATTAAAGAAATTCCTATATTTGAGAAGCAAAACAGTGAAATTTCTGTAAATGTTTTCACTTTGACGCGTAACAAAAAATATGGATTTAAAACAGTTACAGCATATCAAACTAAAAATAAGACAGCTCCAAAACATATTAATTTATTGTTATTTAAGGATGTGTATGAATTTAGTGAAAATTCTTCTGAGGAAGGTGACGATGATGATGATGATGAGTTAGCAGCCAATATGTACCATTATTGTTGGATAAATAATCTTTAAAGATTGGTGTCATCTCAGCTATCAAGAGGGAATCGAACAAAGTATATATGTAATTGCTGCCTTCAATATTTTGTTTGCATGGGAAAGTTGTGGATACATAGAATAGACAGTGGGAAAATGAACACGTGTAAAATCAATCTACCTAGTGAAGAGAACAAAAACGTAAGTTATAAGAATTATAAATATAACACTAAAAATCCGTTTGTTATTTATGCGGACTTAGAATGTATATTAAATCCCTCTAATGATAGGAATATAATTCAGGATCATATAGCCTTTAGTATATTTTGTTAAATGTTGTTATGATGAAACATTATCATTTTTTAAATCTTATCGTGGTGTGGATTGTATCGTGTGGTTTGTGCGCGAACTAAAACAATTTGTTGAAGATTTAGAGACGGTATTTTTATGTCCATTACCAATGTATCTGCTATATAATCAACAAAAAAATGAGTATCAATTAGCAACAATATGTCACATTTGTGAAAATATTTTTGAAGATGTTGACCCCGATAATATTAAAGTAAGAGATCATTGCCATCTCACTGGTCAATATCGTGGTGCTGCACACTCAAAGTGTAATATTAACTTTAAAGATCACCACATTTTTCATAATCTTAGTGGTTATGACTCACATTTCATAATAAAAAATCTAGCAAAAGATTTTCCGGGTGAAATACAAGTATTACCAATCAATAAGGAAAAGTATATTTCTTTCACAAAAAATGTGTCAGATAATTTAATAAAATTATGTTTTATAGACTCATATAAATTTATGATTAAAAGTTTAGCGGTGTCATAATATACACGTGTCATAATTATACACGTGTCATAATATTTGTTATTGACTTAAGGCTGATTTTCATTACCATGAAGTGATTTTCATTACCATGAAGTTTTAGAAAACTAAAACGTGATAGAGTGTGTAACTCTATTGATAATAACATTATCAAAAGTATAATTTGAAATCACCGGTATTTTACGACGAGTGTAACTAATTATTGCACACTTATCAACATTTAATGATAAATTATTAATATTACACCAGCTTTTAAAAGAGTCTAGGTCCTTTTGTAGTGTAATAGCATCATTTAAGGAACTTATCTTATTATGGATTTTCATATCATCGGCGTAAATTCCTAATTTACTATACTTGATTACAGAAGTAACGTCATTAATTGAGAAAATGAAAATTAACATAGTTGTTGCACCCGGCACAAGAAGACATATAGAGAGTGAAATCGGAAAGACGCTATCATATCAACATATTTTAAACACGAAGCTGCACACAGGTGCAGAGTACAGCGGAAATCGTATTAATAGAGCTGTTGAATGGAATATAGTCAACTCAGCTTTGAATTCGAGAATTCAGACAGGAGTGATCACAAACTTACTGCATAAGGATCCAAAGAATTTTTTACAAGATGCTAAAGTCACATTTAGAATAAATATTGAAAATATTTTGAAGACGCATCATAACATTAAGATAAATACTGCTTTTGTGGAGAGTTTATAATGAAGCAGAGAGAAGAAGAAGTCCGAGACATTAAATATATATGTACTAAAACACATAATTTAGATAGGAATTCAAATCTAGAGGAATGGTTTGAAAATAATAGTACACAATCAATTCTTACTCAACTTGAGGAATTTCAGGAGAGAAATAGTGGATGGGCTATGCTATCAATTATTAATTTAACATTAAACATTAATAAGCATACACTTCTATATGCATCTTCATATATTAGATTACCAAAACAAATAGAAGATAAAAAGGCGTGTCAAAAATCGTGATAACGCATGTTTTGTATGGTCTGCAGTATCAGCCCTTTATCCAAGATGTGATACACATAATAACTCTCCTACTTCATATCCGCACTACACACAAGTATTAAATTTAAATGGTATTACCTTTCCTGTGACGATTAAAGAAATTCCTATATTTGAGAAGCAAAACAGTGAAATTTCTGTAAATGTTTTCACTTTGACGCGTAACAAAAAATATGGATTTAAAACAGTTACAGCATATCAAACTAAAAATAAGACAGCTCCAAAACATATTAATTTATTGTTATTTAAGGATGTGTATGAATTTAGTGAAAATTCTTCTGAGGAAGGTGACGATGATGATGATGATGAGTTAGCAGCCAATATGTACCATTATTGTTGGATAAAGAATCTTTAAAGATTGGTGTCATCTCAGCTATCAAGAGGGAATCGAACAAAGTATATATGTAATTGCTGCCTTCAATATTTTGTTTGTATGGGAAAGTTGTGGATACATAGAATAGACAGTGGGAAAATGAACACGTGTAAAATCAATCTACCTAGTGAAGAGAACAAAAACGTAAGTTATAAGAATTATAAATATAACACTAAAAATCCGTTTGTTATTTATGCGGACTTAGAATGTATATTAAATCCCTCTAATGATAGGAATATAATTCAGGATCATATAGCCTTTAGTATATTTTGTTAAATGTTGTTATGATGAAACATTATCATTTTTTAAATCTTATCGTGGTGTGGATTGTATCGTGTGGTTTGTGCGCGAACTAAAACAATTTGTTGAAGATTTAGAGACGGTATTTTTATGTCCATTACCAATGTATCTGCTATATAATCAACAAAAAAATGAGTATCAATTAGCAACAATATGTCACATTTGTGAAAATATTTTTGAAGATGTTGACCCCGACAATATTAAAGTAAGAGATCATTGCCATCTCACTGGTCAATATCGTGGTGCTGCACACTCAAAGTGTAATATTAACTTTAAAGATCACCACATTTTTCATAATCTTAGTGGTTATGACTCACATTTCATAATAAAAAATCTAGCAAAAGATTTTCCGGGTGAAATACAAGTATTACCAATCAATAAGGAAAAGTATATTTCTTTCACAAAAAATGTGTCAGATAATTTAATAAAATTATGTTTTATAGACTCATATAAATTTATGATTAAAAGTTTAGCGGGTTTAGCTTCTAACTTAAAAAATTTTCCGGAATTAAAATCACAATTTCAGAATTTACAAAATTCACAACTTCGTCTTTTAACCCGAAAGGGTGTTTATCCATATGATTAGATTAATTCATTTGATAAATTTTCTGATACAATGCTTCCAAATATATCTGAATTTTATAATAAATTAAATGATTCACATATATCAGAAGAAGATTACTTACATGCCCAACATGTGTGGGGAGAATTTGATATAAAGAATTGAAAGTATATACCAAGATAAATTTAGAGCTACTTACAGACATAGATATGGTGCTGTTTGTCGAAAGGGGTATTAGAGGTGGGCTAAGTCAATGTTCGAAAAGATATTCAAAAGCAAACCATAAATATATGCAAGAATAAGATCCCAACATAATAAATAATTTCATTATGTACTTTGATATAAACAATCAGTATCGGTGGGCAATGTCTCAATATTTACCATACGGTGATTTCTGTTGGATTTAAGGTCGTGGGTTTGATGTTAATACAATTAGTGATAGCTCACCAATTGGATACATTCTAGAAGTTGACTTACAATATCCAGATGAAATTCATGATTTACAGCAAGTTTTACCATTTTGTTCAGAAAAAGCTACACCACCTAACTCTAAACACCTCAAACTATTAGCTACACAGAAAGATAAATCTCGCTATGTAATTCATTATCAAAGTTTAAAGTATGCTCTCAAAAATGGTCTCAAACTAAAACAAATTCATAGAATCCTACAATTTAGTCAATCACAGTGGCTTAAACAATACATTGATTTAAATACACAGTTAAGAACAAACGCAAAAAATGATTTTGAAAAAGATCTATTCAAACTGATGATTAATGCAATATTTGGGAAGACTAGGGAGAATGTTAGAAAATATAGTGTTGTGAAGCTAAAAACAAAGTGGGGTGGTAGATATGGAGCTAATTCACTTATTTCATCACCAAACTTCAAAAATTCTGGTATATTTGATGAAAATTTTGCAGCAATAGAAACGAATAAGGGTGAAATAATGTTCAATAAACCAATCTATGTTGGTATGTCAATTCTAGATATATCTAAAATTAAACTTTATGAATTTCATTATGAATACATGAAACCAGTATTCAAAGTAAAATGTACTGCATTGTATACTGACACAGATAGTTTAATTTATGAGATATCATGTGAATGTGACGATATTTATGGTATATTAATACCAATTTCTTTTCAGACACACTTTCTTACACTTTCTTACACCCTCCATGCTGTAGAAAATTTTTGCGTTCTTATGACTACACCTTCTACACTTTCTACACCTTTTTTAAATCGGCGCCTAGAAAAAGTGTACACTTTTCTACACCCTCAAATTTGAAGGTGTAGAAAGTGGAGATGTAATTAATTTTTTTTTTTAACTTTTTTAGGTGGAAATAAATATTATTCGTCAATTAAATAATGTTTTAATCACAAATTATGAAAAAAAGTATAAAAATTTAAAATTATAAAGAATTTTGTCAGGGTGAATAAAAGTATGTTTTTTTCATACCTTATACAACTTCCTACACCACAGATTTTTGACAATTCGCACTATGGTGTGGTGTAGAAAAAAAATTTCTGAAAAGAAATTGGTATAAGAGTAGATTGTCACAAATATTTTGACACCAGCGATTATTCTCCATCGAATCCCTTTAGTTAATAAAAACGTTTTGGGCTTAATGAAAGATGAACTGTGTGGTAAAATTATTAGCAAATTTGTAGGTCTTAGATACAAAATGTATGCAATTAGAGTTGATGGTGTGGATAAAATAAAAAAAATCTAAGGTTTACCCCCTAATGAAATAACTGTTGATGATCATTTAGACTGCTTAAATATTAAACAAAATAAAATGATCACATAAAATCTAATTCGATCAAAATATCATAATGTATACACTATAAAACAAACCAAAATCGCATTGAATCCACACGATGATAAGAGAGCATTAATTGTAAACTCACATAATACTTTACCTTGGGGCATTATAGCTTAAGAACTAATAATTAATGTAGATAATATATATATGTATATATATAAATACAATAAATTGGTTTTATTATTATTATTATATTATAAATTTTATGTGAACATTAATTTTTTTTATAATATACTGATTTTATTTAAGTAAAACATATACATACTATGAAATAACTTAATTTAAGTAAAACATATACCATGAAATAAAAGAGTTTGATTGATAAGAATTAAAGTAAAGATGTGATTATATAGAATTAAAAAATAAATAAAAAAAAATATTTTTGTAATATGGAGATTGTATTTAAGTAAAACCATTGTTTATATATCTTATAGTTGTCCAATCAAGGCATTTTTTGAGTTGTTGCGCCGAGATTAGAAAATTATAGGAGGCAGCACCATCGATTAGTAATGGTTGAAGACTCTGCTATGGATTTCACACATGTTCTTTCAAAAGAGCTTTAGAACATTTACTGTGTAAATCCATATAAAGAAAAATTTAGAATTTAAAATTTTATTTTTCTTTTATCATCACTTAAATAATATATTATATTTACATATTTGGAAAGGCTATTAATTTATCTATCCAAAAGTAGAAGGTAGTATATTGTTTAATTTCATATTTTATTAGTTATTAACGATAAATTAAATACACCTTTCCAAATATCCATATAAAATTTTAAATTATGAAAGCTTTTCTCTTTTTTCGCATTAAAAAAAAGACGCGTAATATTTTTTTTGCTTTGTTTTGGCATAAGTTTATTTGTATTGTATAATCTTATACATTTTTTTATAATTACACAATACAATCTCATGCGAATACCACCCAAAACTATAGTTTATAGTTTTTGGGTGGAATTCGTATGATTGTATTGTATAATTTTAATAAAAAGTTTTGGTGGTATTCGTACATTTGAAAATATTCTAATTAATAAATAAATTCTAATTTTAAATTTTTAGCAAAAAGAAATATAGTTTCTTATATATTGAGGAACAGTACAGTCGTTTGGGTTATCTGGTAATATCGATTAAAAAATGTATGGATTATTTTTTTTCAGACTAAATTAGAAGTCACAAAGAACATTTTTAAAAATATTTTATTCATCTATTAGTTATAATCAACATTTAATATTTTATAATTATAGAAAAAAAACCCAAAAATCAATTGAATTTAATTTGAAAATTTATTAATTTAATTTAGGAAAGATTAAAATATTTTTAATAATGTGTTTGTGTTGAAAAATTTCTAATTTATTCCAGAAAAAAAATACATGAATTTTTTTAATCGATATTAGCAAAATCCCCAAACGCCTGTACTATTCTTATAATAAAGAAGAAACTATCTTTCTTTTTGCTAAAAAAAATTATAAATGAATTAAGCGCGGCGCAGAATGTGAGCGTTGACTTACGATTGTACCTTTAAAAATGTTATTGTTAAATATATATCAATTATATTACACAATATTTTGCGCATAAAATTATTTTGATATATAATAATAAATTTTTGTGTTTGGCATTGTATTTTGTTTGGCTTTAGCTTTTATGCTAGATAAAAAACAGTTACATAAAGTTAGCGCTCACATTCTTTGCCGTGCTTTATTCATAAATAAATTCTAATTTTCAATGTTTCCCAAAAGAAATGGTTTTTCAAATGAACGAATACAACCAAAACTATTTATTAGACAATACAAACAAACTTATGCCAAAACAAAGCACAAAAAAATATTACGCGTCTTTTTTTTAATGCGAAAAAAGAGAAAAGCTTTCATAATTTAAAATTTTATATGGATATTTGGAAAGGTGTATTTAATTTATCGTTAATAACTAATAAAATATGAAATTAAACAATATACTACCTTGTACTTTTGGATAGATAAATTAATACCCTTTCCAAATATGTAAATATAATATATTATTTAAGTGATGATAAAAGAAAAATAAAATTTTAAATTCTAAGGTTTTTTTTATATTGATTTACACGGTAAATGTTCTAAAGCTCTTTTGAAAGAACATGTGTGAAATCCATAGCAGAGTCTTCAACCATTACTAATCGATGGTGTTGCCTCCTATAATTTTCTACTCTCGGCGCAACAACTCAAAAAATGCCTTGATTGGACAACTATAAGATATATAAACAATGGTAAAACATAGACTTTTGAAATAATTTAATATATTGAATAATAATGTTTTTAAATTTAGTAAAACACATACTATGAAATAAAAGAGTTTGATTTATAAGAACTAAAGTAAAGATGTGATTATATTGGAATTAAAAGAAATATTTTAAAATACCAAATTTTTTGTTTTATTTATCAATTTTTTGTTTTATTTATCATTATTTTATTTATTTTGTTTTATTTATGTTTAAATTAGTTTCCTAACTTCACTTGCAAATGGATTGTACTCAATTATACGATTGATAATATGCTGATGTATTTCTAGGTATATTTTCAGATGTTTTAAATTCAAGCCTAACATCATCAGGTCCAGATTTTATTGTCTCATTTTGATGTGAACAATCTATAACAATAATTGGAGCAGACGATTTGAACTGACTCCAACTTAGACATGGTTCACTTTGTCGTCCATAATATGATCGTTGGAAGCTTTTATACATCTCATAGAGTAAAGCACATCGATCTTTTGAAAATTTAATATCTAAATCATTATATGGATATGTTTCAGAGTTTAAATGAACTTTGATATCTGTTAAATTACAATGATCAAATTTGCTAGAATCTTTAGATTTCTGATATTTGCGATCAGTTTGTAATGCAAAAACTATATATCGTGGTTTCTCCGGTTGAGTAGATGTTTTAACTACCCACGAGTGGTGATTTGTTTCTGGTAAAACGGGGTATTCATACATATCCCAATTTCGAAAACTCATTTGAATTGGTTTGCTACTTTCTGATATTCTCAGTAACTCCAATTTAATATTATCAGCTACTGTTACATGTGGAATTCTCCATTGTAATTTAAAAATGTGTAACTTATAATCTTCTTTGGTAAATACGGCATTATCATCGGTTCTTTTACGATTTAATATCAATTCATGTTTTACGTTCACGATAATTTTTTTGTGATCTTCAGCAGACCCCAGCAACATTTTCAGTGGTATACAGAAATTAATGTAACCATTTTTTGTGGTAATCTCATTCTTTGATGAACAACCCGCATTTAATAAGCTATTACTTTCGTTAATATCGAACGAAATATATTTTTTAAGTGTTGAAGTAACCCCAGTGTTTTTCATCAAATGTAAATGCTACAGACTTGTTAAAAAATTGAGCTGTTGACGCGGTCCCATCAGCTTTTGTAACAGCAGCTTCAATATATAAAAAGCTTTCACAAGGTAGCAGATAAAGATCTTGATGTTGAACAGAAATACGAATTTCATCGCTGGTTTTATATGAATTTAGGAAAGATGAATAAGTATGATATTCAAGTTTTGTGATGCGATTATCATAAATAGGATCTTGTGTAATACTTAGCACATTTATCACATTAGGTTTTTAATTTTAATCCAAGATTTTGTAAATATATCCTATTACTAGGTGTAAGAGGTGTTGACGGCTTTATGGTTTGCAATTGTGTGGGTAAGGTGGGGTTGTTTTGAGGATATTTATCTTTATTATAAATTAACATACTATGATCATTGTTTTTTCAAATGTAATCTGATTGTTATAGTTTCACCTCTGAAATTTATTAGATCATCATCTTGATCAATGATTTTTAATGTTATAGTTGTTATCCTCTTGAAGTACACAGGTAAATAGATAACGTTTTGGGGAACTTCTATGATTTTATAACCAGGTCCTACCTCTGGTGCAAACTCATGCAAAGTATGTGCTAGTACATTATTCAAAAAAGACCCCACAATGATATTACACTCAATTCGAATTGCATTTACTTTATTTATATTTACAGATAAATCTGATATATGTTTCTTATATTTAGGTAGTACTTGTTTACTAAACCCTAGCAGTTGACCAATAGATCGCTCCTTATTAAAATGTATATCCTCATTTGCAGTTATTTCCGATTTAAAAGTATTATTATTGGCTACTATTTCAACTGTATATACGCTTTTATTTCTATTACCTAATTCACTATTTATGAATTTAGAAATATCATCAATTTCATATGAACCAATCGGAATCTCAAATATCAAATCACCGATATGAAATAAGGTATCCCGTCAATTCTGTGTGAGACAATTCTGGGTGCGATAATTCTGTGTAAGACAATTCTATTTGCGACAATTGTGTGTACCAACATTCTGTGCCTGGAAATTGTGTGCATTGTCTATTGTGGTGTGTGTAAATCACTTTTTCCCGTAGCTGGGAATCATCAGATATATAAATGCATACATATGTATAATAGCAGCTCCTATTACCTTCATGGTTAAATTATAAAGTTTTTTACAAGTAAGTCTTATAACTCTTCTTAGAACGCATAAAAAATATCTATTGATATTTTATAAAAAATTAATGAATAAAAATGTACAATTTTTCATTTTTGAATTTATTTGGTTTTTTATAATGTACAAAACTGAATAAAAATGTACTATCTTTAATATTTCAATTTTTTTTCTAATGTACAAAATGGATAAAAATGTACTAATTTACGTTAACCTGCTAGCTGTTTAATTTGTTTTTGAAAAATGTTTTCTAGTTGCTGAATTAAATTTACGCAATGACGCGAATTTGCGACATTAGCAGTGCAAGTAAAGATGTGCTGAGAATCCAAAGAGTGGTAACGTTTCCAATTAGGTTTTGGCTGTATAGTAAAATTCTTAGAATATTAAAATTAAGAAAATAGTTTGTTTTTTTGCTTATAGAAGAAATTCATAGCAAATGTTAATTTTTTTCGCCTGACGCATATACGTGACATTAGCAAAATAGGAGCGTTTATCATCGACGAATATATTTTTTCTTTTTTTTCTTTTTTGTTTGTGCGCAGGAAGGTGAAAATCTTTAAAGACACTAAGATTCCCGCACGTACATCTTAGTAGTGTGGGACCCACCCCCACTAAAAACACCTCCCTTGGTGGTTTAAAACTAGTCATGACCCAACTAACCATTAATTTTCTTCTGAATTCTTAAAACTATTTTTAAATCAGTAGGTCATCCATCGATGGTCTACATATATCTATCATGTAGCACGATTAATAATAAAGTTTTTTTATCGACGAATATATGCGACATAAACAGTTAACAGGTTAAAAAAAGAGGTACCTTATTCTCAGTACCTCCGCGTCGTTGGTACTGGGTAATGCTAAAACTGACTTATTATTTTACTATTATAAAGTTCAACTGTTATTCTATGTAATAATTTTTTAGATTTTTTTTTCAGTGTGCGACAATTCTGTGTAACATTTTTCAGAAATATTCCTTTGGCTGGGTTCAACAAACGGGCGGCCCGTTGTTGAACCCAGCCAAAGGAATATTTCTGAAAAATGTTACACAGACTTGTCGCACACAGAATTGTTGCACACAGAATTGTTGCACACAGAATTGTCGCACACAGAATTGTTGCACACAGGGGGGCTACTATGAAACTATTCGACCGCCGCGCATATCGAATATTCTGCGCAAAATAAGAATGCGATCCGCGTCGAATTACCCTACTATGAAAATTAGATATCGTACAAATTTTTTGAGGCTTTATCCGAGACACATTTACAAAAAACATTGGCGCTTTCCCAATTTTTATAGGCGCATTGCCATTTTTATAGGCGCATTTAGATTAAAATGATCAGCTGATTGTTTAAAAACATAATTTTTGACATTTATAAATATAAACAAAACGTTTATTTTGGTAAACGTTAAGTGGTTATTATAAATTCGATTTTGTGTTAAATAAGATAAAAAAAAGTATAACATGGATTCGGTTGGCTATTATTTAAATTTAAATTGTAGTTATGATGAAAATGAAGATGCGAGCGTGATTAATATCAGCAGAAAATCGTTGCGGGACGAATCTAGTCCAAGTATTCCAGAAAAAAGGTAGGCTTATTAATTGCTTAACTGAAAACTTATAAACTAATTTTTATTTATATTTTCTAGATTTAAAAAAATATTTAGATTGTCCAAAGAATGTTTTAAGTTTATTCTCACAGAAGTAAATAATAAACTTGAAGGAAAAACCAAAAGAAGTATTACAAATTATTACATTTTGCATTTAATAAATTTAGAGCATAGAGCATTTAATAAATTTTTAGCAATGCCGTCATTTTTTATTAAAAACACTATTTAACGTTCATGGTAAGGCGGATCATTCGACAGGCGTCGAATATTTTTATTTCATAGTAGCAAAATTCGATATTGGATAGGCGCTGCGCGCGCATTTGTTGCATAGTAGACCCCCAGAATTGACAATGAATCATGAAATAAATTATTTATTTTATAAACATTTGGTATGGCATTATATGTTTGGAAGTCTACGAGACCACAAACATATTCTTCAGATAGTTCTAATGGTGGAAAATATTCACTTGATAAGACTGAGGTATTTCCAGTAAAAATAAGTGTCAACGACATGGTTGCCAATATGCGTATAAAACATTTTTTTATTACCACCTCATATATACCAAAAATAAAACTAATAATATATGATATTTTTGTATACAACTTAAATATATTTATTTTTTTTCTTAAACAAAATTTATTAACATTTCAAAAATAATTTCTTAGGATAATTGTATAAAAATTTTAAACATAATTGCCCACATATTACTGTATTATAGTTTTGATAAGCATTATAATTGTATGTAATGTTACAGTTTAAATAATTTACGAGTTCAACTGGTAGTTTTAGATTTCCAAAACTATCGAAATATGTACAATTGTTATTGTTTTTATAGAACGCCACCCAATGTGGTAAAACACCACCCGTTTTTGGTATTGGAATTATTCTTGGTGCTTCAGCTAACGATTTATTAGAAATAATATTTTTAGCTGTATTCATAGCCATTTTGATTGCTTCTTTTACATTATTAGGTTTATGTTTTATTATAAATTTCTTAACATCTCGAACAGCTTTACGAAACAAACTCTTCTTTTTAGAGCTATTTTTAATTTTTCCACCTTTTTTCTTCTTCATACCCATACCGATTTTGCTTTCAATTTTCATAATGTTCGTTACCATTAATGCGTTGGCACGTTCAGATAAAGTTGAATCTTTTGCAATAAGACGTTTCCACGCTTTTTCGACCAATATTTTATCTGCTATATTTCTGTCTGGTGTATCACGAAATTTGGAATCTGCAATATCATGCTCTTTACAAGCTGAATCCAATTGATTTATACCCTCGTCACCTCTAGCTAATCTTTTATGTAATTTAGTTCCTAGACCACAATAATTATAACCAGGTAAATGTAATTCAAACGGTAATTTATTAATTAGTGAATTTATGACTCCTCCCCCAGAAACAGGTGTGCGATGGCTGAAACGGTTATGTAAAATCATTTTTCTAGATACACTATTTTGGTTATGGTGTTGAATGGTTATGAATAAAAAAACAATAAACAAATTTTTTTATAGGTAAATGGTGGTGTGGTTAGTTATAAAGATGAGGTTCATAAAACAACACATTAGTTTACCAATAAGGAATACCGATGTTAATTGTAATATTAAGGAAAATTAAAACATGGAATATTATTCCCCAGCAGTATAAGGGGAATAATATCAGGTCCATCAAACTGTGGAAAGACTAATGTTATAATAAGCTTACTTGAGCACCCCAATGGTTTGAAATTGGAAAATATTTATATTTATTCAAAATCACTATACCAACCAAAATATTAATATTTGAGAAAGATAATAAAACCAATATCTGGCATGGGATATAATACATTTTCAGATGGTTGTGAGGTTATACCCCCCGAAGAAGCTAAACCAAATTCTATTTTTATCTTTGATGATGTAGCTAAAACCAAATTCTATTTTTATCTTTGATGATGTAATATGCGTTCTTATTTCTGTATGGGGCGTCATAATGAAAGTGATTGCCTTTACTTATGTCAAACATACACACACATACCAAAACATTTAGTACTTGATAATGCAAATTTTATAATCATTTTCAAGCAGGATGATATGAATTTGAGACATATATGTAATGATCATGTCAACTCAGATATGACATTAAATCAATTCCAAAGCATATGTCGAGAATGTTGGAAAGATAAATATGGTTTTCTAGTTATTGATAAAGATAATGCCGTGGAGAAAGGTAGATATCGAAAACAATTTGATAACTTTATAATTCTAAAAATCATAATCACTTGAATTGAGGCTGTTGTTTAGGAAAGATGATTTATTTCGTCGATCACCAAGGATTTAAAAATTCCAAAAATGATTTTATTCCCAAAGAAATTGGTCTTGTTCCACACTTAGAAAACAAATCACAACATTTTATTATAAAGCCACCATATAATTTTATGACGCTACCTGCAGCAGAACAAACTCAAGCTGATTGGCTTTATCATAATCATCATGGAATTAAGTGGGTCGCTGGATTTATTGGATATAAAAAAGTTTAAAAATATTTAATTCGATCACTGAGAAATCAAATCGTTTTTGTCAAAGGTGTTGAAAAACACAAATGGGTTGAAAATATAATTGGTGATATTGCATGTATACGTAATTTAGAAGATTTGGGTTGCCCTAACTTAAAAACACTAAAAGAAATTTATAAAAATACCCCAAGGTGTTGTTTCCATCAATAGTTGTTGAGATTTTGAAAATAAATCCGTATGTGAGTCTTGTTGTTGCTCACTGCAGAATGTTTTATTATATAAAATATTCCATAACCTACCAGCATTAGATTGGTCATCATTAAAAGCAATAACTAAATTTGATTAATTGAAACAACTTGTTAGCTGTTATCTGTTAGCTGTTACCTGTTAGCTGTTATCTGTTAGCTGTTAGCAGTTACCTATTTAAATCACAACACATCTGTTGCAATATCTGTTGATACCAGACCTCTAACCAATATAGGAAATAAAAAATAATATGGATCGAAAATTATTAAGGATATTATAAAAACTAGGAAAGCCATACGTGAAAAATATAAAATTTTAAAGAGTGGAAGATTTATTGCATATGCAGCCTTAGAAAATACTTTTAAGTCTATCAGTAAACCTTTAAAAGATTTTGTTGAGGTTGTAAAACCACAAAAAAATCAAATTAAGGAAGATCCAAAGCATTTACAATTAAAAAAAGAAATCAAGGTATTCAAAAAACAAAACACTTCCACACCAGTCGAAAAATCATACACCGATCCAAATTCATTATATGAGACACCGTTATACTTAATAGCTATTGAACCTGAATCAATGAGTATTGATGTGACACCAGATTCACATACTATTAAACCCAAATCATTAGATTTTGATGTAGCACAAGACTCACATACGGATTTATTTTCAAAATCTCAACAACTATTTAACACACATAATGCATCAACTCTAGATATGAAATATGGACCACGTAAAAATATATCAACTGGTGGTTGGAAAATGGGGCATGCGAATCTAAAAATAACTCCTAATGATATCTTAATTGATGATGATAAAGTATATAGTGGTACAAAGGGGTTATTTGATCTATTATTTAAGAAAAAACCTACAGGTTATACTGAAAATGATTTAGCGCAATACAAAGAAATTTTAACAAACACAAATGCACATAAACGTAATTTTGATAAAAAAAACAACAAATAAATGGTAATAGAAACTTCAAATATCGAAATATAATTGGAAAACTTTTTTCACATAGCTATGAAACTAGAAAAAAAGCAAAAGTGGGTGATGGTATAAACATGCAACTTTCATCGAAAGGAATTGATTATATCTACTGGGATGATCCAAATGAATTGGTTGATCGGTTAAGGCTATTAATAGCTTCACATAGTGCTGGGCATAATAATCATAATAATGAGATTATATCAATTCTTGAAGAACTAAGAGAAGCTGATATTATTATATAAGTATAATACAAAATAATAATATAAAATCAATATAAAAATGGTTTTAGACAAGTTTGGTCGCAATAACAATAAATCTGCAGTCGGTTTGCGTGGTCCTCCAGGACCACCAGGGGAGGGGTTAAGCTTAACAATTAACGGTAGTTATGATGCTAAACATAAAAAAATATTAATCTCACACAACCTGATGAGGATAATGATGTTGCAACTAAAAAATATATAGATGTAAAACTTGATAATTATCAACAGTAATAAATTATTAGAAGCTAGAGAATATTCAAATTTCATCAAAGTTGGAATTAAAGATTTTGAAGAGAATATGGATCAATCTTATGTTGAAGTAGAAGAAATGGTTGATAAATGTACAAAAAGTAAAGGAGAATTAAAACCATATATAGATAAACAAATAGCTGGACTTAAAGCTGAATATTATGATTTTAAAGAAAATATGGATCAATCTTATGTTGAAGTAGAATAAATGGTTGCTATATATAAGAAAAGTATTGAGGAATATATAAAAATAAAATTAGATGGTGTAGAAAAATAAGAAATCAAAAAGAGTATAATATGATCCATAATATGTTGTAATGAGTAATAGACAAGTTGTTGTTCATGAACTACATAAACCGGCTCGTAAGAACTTTAAGCGTCGTCGTGTCATTCAAAAGGGTATAGATGATTTATGGCAAGCAGATTTGGTTGAAATGGGGGCTTATGCTACTCAGAATAAAGGTTATCGGTACATGTTAACAATAATTGATACATTTTATAAATTCGGTTGGGCAATACCTATTAAGAATAAAACTGGATTGAGTGCAAGCAAAGCGTTTCAATCGGTATTGAGTGAAGGTCGCATTCCTAAGAATCTGCAAACTGATGATGGAACCGAATTCTACAATAAGACTTTTCAAACGTTCATCACAAAATATAACATTAATCACTATTCAACATATAGTATATTAAAAGCATCAATAGTTGAACGATTCAATAGAACTTTAAAGGGTAAAATATGGAAAGAATTTAGCATCAGTGGTTCTTATCGGTGGGTTGCTATAGTAAAAAAATTAGTTTATGAATATAACAACAGGAAACATAGTACTATTAAAATGCGACCTTGTGACGTCAATATTGATAAGGAAAAAAAATTGCTTTCAACAACATATTCCAATATTAAAATATATAATATGGAGAAATTAACGGTTGGAGATTTTGTACGTATTAGCAAGCATAAGCATGTTTTTGAAAAAGGATACACTCCTAACTGGACAACTGAGATTTTCAAAATAATAAAAATTCAGATAACAAATCCTACAACATACCTTTTAGAAGACTATCTGAGTCATCCTATAAAAGGAGCATTTTATGGAGTCAAACTAAATAAAGTCAAATATCCAAATCTTTATCTAGTTGAGAAAATAATAAAAACAAAAGGTAATATGGTGTTTGTTAAATGGCTTGGATTTCCTAAAAAAACTAAAAAATATATAGAACACAACACATATATAGAACACAATCACAACACAATTCGTGGATAAAAAAAGCAGATGTATTATAATTTCTTTATATGTATGTATATATATTTAAAAAATAAAAAAAATTATTACAAAGCATATTCTTATTTATTTGAAAACTCCTATTAGTCGTAAGAAAATATTTTATATAATTTTTTGTAATATTCATTATATATGTCTGCTTCATCTGCTTATAATTTATGATTTTCAAATCAGACTTGTAATCTGGATCATGTTTCATAATAGTTTCAACTTCACCATTGCTCAAAATCCGTTCTGTCTCAAACTCATGATATTCAAAACAGGAGATTGAAAGTTATCGATTCCTAAAATTGCTATCATATGTACAGCGAACTGTTAATGCTTCATTTTCAAATTCCATTTTAAAATGTCTGTAAAAAATATTTTCGCTTTCAATAATTCCGGCTATTTCAGATTCCTTTCTAATTAAATCTTGCCTAAAAACCTCTATAGCTTCATCAACTGTAACAGGTACACTTTCATATTCAGGGCTTTCTGTACACAGGATTCCCCCTACATCATTAGCAGCAGTAGTAGTAAGTATGTTTGTTGTACTATTTGTTAAGATTTTAAATATAAGTTGAACCCCCACAGTTTCATTGTTTGGCATTAACAATGAAAACTCCATATTAGCATTACTATTTCTATCGATATTAAGTGGTATCACACACCAAAACTCACATTATACAAAGTTGTTATTAATAACAATGGTATCAATTATTTTAATGCATACATTTTGAAATTATTTATTTTTAATTAATTGCAGTTATGAGAACTTCCTTCTACTTCGGCTTCGCGCTGATGAATGATAATTATTTCGTATCTATTATGAATTAAATAACCGTAAATATAATTTCATAAGTTTTAGACAACACCGATCAGTTAAGCTTAAAATAACACATGGACATGTATCTGGTCCTGATGTTGTACTATCATAAGCCCATACACAACTTGAAAAGTGATGTCCATGAATCGAATAAATTATCCCCTCCAAAACAAATTTCTTCAATAAATTGCAATATTTTTCAAAATTCTCCTTATGTTCAATAAAAAGCCAGGCCTTCATACTCATTTAAAAACTTATTTGTAATTATTATTTTATGTATAAAATTATTCATTAAATATGGTGATTCACTTTCAAAATCAAACTCAGTAAATGATTTAATATCTTGAATATCTTCATGTGTTAGCATTATGATTCTTTGTCTCCAACATTAATTGTATAACTGAATGTTTGTAAAATATTTTAATAATCATCATCATCATTTTCTACATCCCTAGCTGGTATATAAAATTGCCGATCATCTTCATCGCTAAATGGACATTTTCCTAGAAAATGATTATTTGCTTTATTTGATATTGCCCCACTTAAAACATTACCCCTTATCACAAGGTCCCCACCTATAATATAAATTAATCATAATACTATTTTGAATATATAATTTAAATTTTACCGATTGCCTCAACTTTACAGTGTCGCCAAGGTCTAAATGAAAATTCTTTTATATTAGGTAGATTTTCATCTTTCCTTAATTGTAAAATTCGACACCTATTACCATTTTCAGGTGTTATATAAACTTCTATTAAATTTTGTGTAATATCTACACTCATAAAAATAAAATTTCTCCATATAGCTTGACATATACAATACTTTTCTCTATCTTTTATGTTTTCACACCAGAAGGTCACCTCATCGAATTACATATCAATTACAATTGATTAAAATTAAACCAAGAAACTAGTTTTATAGAAAAACAAAACAATATAATTAGAACAGTGATAACTATATATAACTTTTAAAAATCATATCAGCGTAATGTTAGTCTTATCATCAACATGGAATTCTTCACTACATCACAGCAATTGATTAAAATAAAAGCAAATAAATTAGTTTTATAGAAAAACAAAACAATATAATTAGAACAGTGATAACTATATATAACTTTTAAAAATCATATCAGCGTAATATTGAGGTCTTATCATCAACATGGAATTCCTCACTACGTCACAAACAAAACAATAATTTTGTTAATGAAATCCATATCATCAAACAAAACAATAATTGTGTTAATGAAATTTAATAAATTAGAGGAGAACAAAATTAAAAAGTAGTAAATAAGCATGATACAATTATACAAGATATGGCATTCTCATAAATTTTTTTGGCACAGTACTGCGCATATGACGTCAGCTGAGAGTTTGTATGAAAATATTTCAAAATTTACAAACAAATTTTCAATGAATTCTTTATCCCTTTCGCTCCGAATTTTTGTATTAAAATATATTCAAAATTTTCAACGAATTCTTTAACCCTTTCGCTCCGAATTTTGGCTGATGACATAATATGTAATAATAATTAAAAAAAAAATAATTAAAGTATTTTAATTCATAAAAATCATTAAATTTATTTTAGCAATTCAAAAATCATTCACTAAGAACTAATTTCATACACATTGCTTTGAATATATCCCAGTAGTATTATGATGACAATTGCCCCAATAGTGGCGAAAGGGTTAATATAAATTTTTGAAACTCTCTGCTGACGTCATTTGATAGTTTCAAAAAACTGGGTGAAGTTCGATAATATGCGCAATGCCTTATCTTTTATAATTGTATCATTGTAAATTAGAGGAGAATAAAATGAAAAAGTAGAATTTTAAAAATAATATAAATTTTTTTTATTGTCTTTTTTTTTTTGTAAAAATATAATTATAATAATATGGTGAAGCTATGGATAAGTCCAAAGCTTCACCATTTTTAATTGTATTATTTATTAGTCTAATGGCAGCTTTATACTGCCGTTTTATAACCCGATCAGTAGGACCATCATATTCTTCTTCTTCTTCTTCTTCTTGATCTTCTTCTTCTTCTTCTTCTTCATCATCATTAGTTTCAGCATCATCATCATTAGCATCAGCATCGGAATAATAATCCGTATTATATTCATGCGCTGAATATAATACGTAACTATTATTGTTATTGTTTGTTGACTCTTTAATAAATTTATCATCCATAGTTATGTTATCATCATCATCATCATCAATGATAATGACATCTTCAGCTATATTTTTGGGGACTCTAGAGAAGACTATAGTTTCATCATCTGATGAATCTATAGTCATTATAATATCATCTATCATGTTCATCCAGCTCATCTTGAATTGATTTTAGTAAACAGAAATTTTACTATTTATATGATTTTTTCATGGTCAAAATCTATTACTAGGTCATCAGGTTGAATTCTTTCATAATTTCTTATCATCACATTATTTTTTTAAATTTCTTATCATGGGGTTCACGGGGTTAAAATAAAAAAACACATCTTTATATAATTTTAAAACATTTATTAACACTAGATTAAAATTTCATATTCATATAATAACTAAGTAGAGATTTTACTTAAAACTTATTTATATGATCTACCTAACTCCCCAGCATTTGTTATATAATAACCGCCAGTGTTCATCTCTGTTAGCATTTCTTCAGATAACATATCATTTTGGGGTGGTATATTATTTCATCAGGAAGCTCTGCAACTAATACATGACCAAACTTTGTAGTGATTTTTTCATACTAATGATTTGGTATTGTACACCGGGTAACATATCCTTACACCAATACACAAATCAAAATGCACACACACCAGCACATAACCACGCCCATTTAGCACATTTTATTAGCACGTTTCGCAAAACTAGGGGTTTGTCTGTCGCACATAGCAAATTGGGGGGTTTGTTAAGAGGTAGGCCAGAACCCGCACAGCTCCTCTACTGGACATGAAGTAGAAATAGTTGGTAAAATTATTGTGACGGTGAAAGATTTCTTCGAAGTAACCACTGAACATAATTTAGAATTATTCATAATAAAATCTGATAGGAAATTTTTGCCACTTTTAGGTCGCGATTGGCTTGATATTTTGTTCCCAATGTGGAGAAATAGTTTTATTCTAAATAAAATTGATGACGAATTAGTTAGAAAAGCAAATCATTTTAAATTAAAATTTCCTAAAGTTTTTTCAAATAATTTAGAGAATCCAATAGTTGGATATAAAATTCAATTAAAATTAAAAGAAATTGCGTATCCACATTTTTCAAAACCATATACAGTACTATTTGGAATTCGTGATAAAGTAAATTATGAAATTGATAAGTTAATTCATCAAAATATATTAGTACCTGTCAAATATAGTGAGTGGGCTTCGCCAATGGTTATTGTGCCCAAGAAAAATGGAGAGTTAAGATTATGCTTAAATTGCAAAGTAGCAATAAATAAATCAATTGAAAGTCAGGTATATCCATTACGCAGAATGGATGACTTATTTGCAAAATTTGCAAATTGTGAAGTTTTTTGTTTGTTACATTTATCAGGTGCTTATCTGCAGTTAGCTATTAATGAAAATTCTCAACATTTGTTGACGGTAAACACTCAAAAAGGTCTTTTTAAATTTAATAGATTGCCATTTGGGGTATCGGTTGCTCCAGCGGAATTTCAAAAAGTAATGGATGAAATTTTAAAATCAATGTCGAAAGTAGGTTGTTATTTGGATGATGTTTTGATAGGTGGAAAAGATTTAGAAGAATGTAAAAAAAATTAATAAACGTGCTAGAAAAATTATAAAATCATAATATTCGTGTTAATTTTGATAAATGTAGGTGGTTTCAAAAAGAAGTTCAATATTTAGGACTTATTGTAAGTCATGCGGGAATCAAACCAAATCAAGAAAAAGTTCGTGCAATTTTAGATTCTCCCAGTCCTAAAAATGTTACACAATTAAAAAGTTTTTTTGGTCTTTTGAATTTTTATAATAAATTTGTTCCTAATTTAGCTTCCGAATTAAGAATTTTATATGATTTATTAAAAAAAAATAATAAATTTGAATGGAACTCATATTATCAAAAATTTCTTCAACAAGCTAAAAAGCTTATTTGTAACAATAATATTTTGGAACATTTTGATCCACAAAAGCCCATTGTTGTAACATGTGATGCCAGCCCATATGGGGTAGGAGCCGTATTATCACATATTGTAAAAGTTGAAGAAAAACCTGTTTTATTTGCGTCTAGTACATTAAGTGTTGCGGAACAAAATTATTCGCAAACACATAGAGAAGCATTAGCTATAATTTATGGTGTTAAAAAATTTCATAAATATATATATGGACACAAATTTACCATATATACTGATCACCAGGCTTTAAGAAAGATTTTTAATGAAAAGAAGGGTCAATTATCGGTAGGTGCGGCACGTATGCAAAGGTGGGCAGTGCAATTATCAATGTATGATTACGAAATCAAATACAAAAGTGGGGCAAAAGTAGGACATGCAGATGCATTATCTAGGTTGCCAATAAAAAATTCTACTGATATCCCAGAAGAATTTTTAAATTTTTTAGCTTTTGGCTCATAAAAAATTAAATTGTTAAAGTTATCAGATATAAGTGCTGAAACAATGAAAGATAAATTATTAAGTAAGGTTTATAGAGGGCTAATGAATTTTAACAAAAATGAGATAGACATAGAAACGAAATATTATTTCGATAGAATACCTAATTTTTCATGTAATGATGGGTGTATTTATATGGTAATAGAATTGTAATACCAGATAGTTTAAAAATTAATGTACTAAATATATTGCATGATACGCACATAGGTATGGTACGTATCAAAATGTTAGCTAGAAGTTATGTTTGATGGCGGAAAATAGATAGTGATATTGAAGATTTTGTTAGGAGTTGTAGGATTTGTGCTCAGACACAAAATTTTACTAAAATAGCTAAAGAATCCAATTGGATCCCTACTAAGTATACATACGAACGAATACATATAGATTTTTTTGAATTTAAAGAGTTATATTTTTTGCTATTTGTTGATAGCTACTCTAAATGGGTAGAAATATTTAAAATCGAAAGTACTACAGCAGCTAAAGTAATATATAGATTGCATAATTGGTTCTCAGTATTTGGGATTCCAAAGCAGTTGGTGTCTGACAATGGACACCCATTTCAGTCATGAATGTATAGAATTTTGTACTAGTAATGGTATTAGAGTTTTTAAAAGTCCACCATACCATCCACAATCGAATGGACAGTGCGAAAGATATGTTCAGATAGTTAAAAAAAGTTTTAAAAAGTTCCTAATGGAAACAAATTCAATAAAAAGAGATTTAAATTTTAAAATAGATAACTTTTTTATAAAAATATCGAAATACCCTTCAACTGCAACTGGGAAATCACCAGCAGATATTGTTTTTCAATTCAAACCGAAAACATTATTAGAAATAATGATAACTAAAAGTAAAAATCAAAACACTAATTATAAAACAGATGAAACTGAACCAAAAAAAAATTCAATACTTAAAAATGTAAAAACTTATTGTAAAATTGAATTTAAAACTAACGAAGAAATATTGTATAAAAATCATTTTAAAACTCACTTGAAATGGATACCAGGTTTTATTGAAAAAAACCTAACTAATTATTTATATAAAATAAAAGTAAATGGAGTTTCTAGAGTAGCTCATATTAATTAATTAAAAAAAAGTAATAAGTCAGTCAAATTTAATAATTTGGCTAGATATATACACATTAATAACAATAATGGTTTAGATTCTCATTTTGAATCTGATTCAAATTCTGTAGTGAGATTCTCTAACGATTTAGAGTTAGAGTTTAGACTCTAAATTCTAATTTTAGAGCATTTTGGAATTCTGTAACGAAAAATTCTCAAAGTTAGAGTTAATCTGACAGCTCTAACTTAGAAAGAAATTTAGTGCGCGCGCCATCTATTGCATTATCGGAAAGTATTTTTTTTGTACTAGTTTAGTACTAGTTCCTTTCTAACTTAGAATGAAAGAGCTATTCACTAATGAATTTTGACTCTAACTTAGAGTGTGATTTTACTCACTATTTATTCTTTTGTGAGAATTGTATTTGAAAAGATGTAAGTTGATAATTTTAAATATTTAATTTTTATTTTTTAAAATACATAAGTATATATAATATAATATATATATATATATAATATATATATATAAGTATATATATATATATATTTATTTTAATAGGTGTAAAATACACTTTTTTAATTTGATTTAATAAATATCAATATTTTATTTCGGGATATTAAAACAACTCAATTATATGGAACCTTAACAAAGAGGTTCCATATAATCAAATATGTTGGTGAATATCTTTAAAAAAAAAATGCCCTCGACATTTTAAAATTATTATAATTTTTTGTTATTGTAATTGTTAAGCCTCTAAACGTATTTATAAATATAGCTCAATTAAGTCTAATTTTCAATAAATCTCTATATGTTCATTCCCCTCAGCATGGAAATCGTCTTATCTAATTCCAATATATAAAAATGGTGACAAATCCAATATATACAACTATAGAGATATTGCCATACTATCCAGTATACCGAAAATATTTGAGAAAATCATTACTGATATAATATCACCAATAATTAACCCTCTCCTAAATGAACAACAACAAGGTTTCAGAAAAGGTCCACCACCACCAACCTTATGGTCTTTATATCAAACCTGTTATGTAACATGGAACAGGGTCACCAGATAGATGCTACCTATACTGATTTTAGTAAAACTTTCGACCTTGTTGATCATAAAGTCCTAGAGAGTAAATGGAGCACAATTGGCTTTTACTTGTAACTATTAAGTTGGTTTATGTCATATCTCAGTGGAAGAAGTCAAGTTGTAAAATTTCAAGGACTACTTTCGATTCATGTTTCTTCAGGTATACATCAAGGCAGCCGCTTAGACCCTCTGTTATCTAATATCTTAATTCACGACTTATCACAACTTTTACACGATATCCCCCATCTACTCTTTGCCGATAATCTAAAAATATTTCAAATTATAACATTTCTGATTATCATTTCTTTGCATCTAAACTTAAAATATTATAAGAGCGGTGTACTTCAGACAAAATGGATCTTAATGTAAGTAAATGCCACATCATTAGCTAGAAAGAAAAAAACCAGAGTTCGACAACGTGTGGGTTACTAAAACTTCGTACAGTGCCTTCGTTCGTCCAATTCTGGAATATGCCTGCCCTATTTGGGAACCATGTTATCAGTTACATAGGGACAGAATTGAATCAACTCAAAAAATACTTTGTTCTTTTTGCCCTTCGTGCTCCTTTCAACCCAAATGACTTCACAAAGCTACCGTCTTATACATCTAGATGTTATGGAATAAATCACGCCTCCCCTGTATTTTATTATTGTACCACAAAATATTTGCATTACGCATTACGCAATATACACATTCAATATTGAATATTGTTCTAGTTTATATTTATATTATTAAACTGTGTCAATAATTTAATAATGTCTAGTGCGCATTTATGTAAAGTATGCAATTTTTGTATAAACAATAAAAATTAATAATAATTATTATTGAGTGCAATTACTCACTAGTAAATTAATTGTGTTATTAATAAATCAAAGTTTGTTTACATTTTTATGTTAAAAAACTCTGAGAAATCAAAAAATACATATAAATAATTTGGTTTTTCTGGTAATTCGGGGAGTCCAAATTTATTCAGCTTGAGTTAAACAGCTTTCAAAACAGAAAGTTTTGAACAGAGCTACGTTTTAACATATAAAGGCCAGTATGCTACTCGCGATTAGGGAAGATTACCATACAAAATTTAGCTCAGCTAAATATAAGATTACGATTATTCTCGAAATTTCGCTGAAGTAGTACGCTACTCAAGATTACTAAAAGCAGGAAAAATCGGCGCCTTGTCAAAAGTCTCCACTAAATATTTAACGTGAAATAATGTTCTGAACATTATTTCGCGTGAAATTTTAACGTTTGAAGAAAAAAAAATCAAATTTTGCAAAAATTAAAATATTAAAATGAGTGAAGAAATTTTTTTAAACGTGGAATATATCGATTCCGAAACCCCTGGAACCTCTCAAATTTCCAAAAAAAAACCAAATAAAAGAAAATTAGAATTTACTGCTGCAGAAAAAAAGGCATATGAAGTCAAAGATAATCGCTGAATGCTATATTTTTTAATATTGTTGAATTCATTATTTATTATTATTTCATAAACATTCACCCCACAGAAAAATATTTGAAATGCCAGTCTGATTTGACATTGACATAGACGTCAAAATTTAACTCTACACAATATTTTTTCACAATATTTTTATCTCTACACAATATTGAGAGTTTGGAGATCGCGTTAAAATTTAGCTAATCTTCAGTAGCATACTATACTTAAGCTTGGAATAAATAAAAAGTCTCTGAAATAGTCTAAAAAACATTGGAGTTTTATTTATAACTATTGAAGATTACGCTCCTTTAATATTTAATCATACATATAAATTACTGGCAACAGCCAAATAAATATATATTATATTATTAATATTATAAAACATTGTCAGCCGTCTGAGTCTATGGAAAATTCGCTGTTAGTTCAATAATAAGATATCTTGGCTATAGGCAAAATATTATATATTGTGTATATGAAATTGTTGTGTTCAAATTCAAATTGTTGTGTTCAAATTTCATATACACAAGATATAATATTTTGCCTATAGCCAATATCTATAATATATCATATTATTGAATTATTAAATCTTAATTCACTAGCTTCACGTCGTGACCTCTTAACATCTTGCTTTACTTTCGATGTCTTAAATAATAATAATGACGTTCTTTTTTATCTGAAAGAACGAACTTCAACTTCAATGATGATAATGATTCGACGGATTATAAACAAATACTAAGACTGACAAATGCTCATTTAAAGACCCACTGATTCATATTGACAAGTTATTTGTATTGGCGCCTAACCATTCGAATTTCACTCTCCAATTTTCCAATTAAATCACGCCTGGATTAAAAATCGTTTTTGACGTAAAACTGCTTCAGCCACGTTGGAGTAATTTCAGGAAAATGTCACGAAATTTTGTACCATGCCGTTTTCACCATATATAAACATATAGTATAGATAAATATAAATATATTTATATGCATATACAAACAAACTCTTGCAAAAACAAAGTAAACAATATACTACCTTCTACTTTTGTATAGATAAATTAATAACCAAATATGTAAAAATAATATATTATTTAAGTGATGATAAAAGAAAAAAATTTTTTGTTTATATTGATTTACAGAGTAAATATTCTAAAGCTCTTTTGAAAGAACATAAATGTGAAATCAAGAGCCGAGTTTTCCACCCAATACTAATCGATGGTGCTCCCTCTACAATTTTCAAATATCGGCGCAACAACTCAAAAAATGCCTTGATTGGACAACTATAAGATATATAAATAATGGTATTATATATTGACTAGCTCAAAACCTGTGCCATGTAAGGGCAAATAATCACGTGGAGTATCAAATGACAGGTCTTGAAGAGTACTTCTCAATGGGGGTAGTCCGTCTGGCACCGTGGGTTATGTGGTGCCAAAAAAAATCATTTGTCAAATGAAAGAAAATCATCAAATGAATGGTCTTGAATAGTACCCTGTAACAAAAGTGAGCCGTAAACGGCATAAAAATGTAGTCATTTGCCTATATAAGACTCCGTTTTCGAACCGCTTTTACGGCGTTAAAGCGGACCGTTTCTGTTCCCATGGGCGTACGGAAATTGAAATGAAAGACGACACGCTAAAGCGTAATATTTTTATGCCGCATTTGCGATACCATTTTATGCCGCTTTTTGCGGCAAAATTTTATGCCACTTTTATAGCTCAATTTGATGCCGCCTTTTCGGCTCCATTTCGAACCGCTTAAAATAATTATAAATAATCCAAAAATAAAATCCAAAAACTTTAATTTTTTAAAAACTATTTAGTATTTTATTATATTATTAAATTATTACAATATCACAACATATATAAATATTTTTTTTTTTAATTTGACAAACAGAGGAAATGTCGGAAGAATTTTCATTTTGATATTCTTCAAAATCACTATAAGATGATGATGATGTATGAGAACTAGTTTCACTTCCATCAGTTATATTTTTTTTTTTTTTTTTTGCGCGAGGGAGTGTGGAAAATCTTCGAAAGGACACTACGGGTTACCGCGCGTACTCGCAGATGTGTGGGATTTTTACCCACTAAAAACCACCATCCTTTGTCCCACAGGAAGGTGCCTGTCAGATTGACTGGCGCTGGAACAAGCCACAGTTTTACGGGCCCTTTTTCACTGCCCTCCTTTTCCAGAACCTCCCGTCGACCGAGTTTTCGATTCGATCGGGTAAGAGGATAACTCATTTGTTCCGCCCCATCCAGGTTCCACCAAGCATGAGGCTGTGTTTTTGCCCCAACCGACCACTCGCCGAGCAATGGTTTCCCATACACAGCAAGCTGACCGCCAGACCCACAACATCCACCTGGTACCCTGGACATCGGAGATAATGATATTATCCAGTAGTAGGATAAGGTCATAGCAGTCCGCACCATTTGGATACCACCAAAAACAGCTGATAGTCATAGGTCCAGTGCACTACTCATTAGTATTGTCCAGTTTCCTGGATAACCATAAGCATCACACGAGACCCGCAACTATCCTCATCATTTGGCATACCCGACTTCGGAGTCAATCACCTCATCCTATTTAATAGGGAGGTAGTAACTTTAAGAATAGGAAATCGTTATCCCACTACCGCTAGGTAATGCGCGATCTCCAGCATGCTTTTGTAGGGCATGTTTCTTAAATCCTCAATGACCACGCATTCCCGACCAAGAACTCTTTTCCTAGTCCCTGCAAATGCGGGACACTCACACAGTATATGTGCGGCATCTCCAACATCTTCTAAGCATATGCTGCATGTGTCATCCTCTATGATACCCATTTTGCGCAAATGGTACTCGAAGTGACCATGTCCCGTGACGACCCAGGTAAGTCTGCGAAGTTTGCTCCTAGAGCAATCAAGCAACCATCCGGGTCCTCTCGCTGAAGGATTTTTGACTGCCATTTTCGACTGTCTGCATCCCCCAGTGACATGCCACCTTCTCCAATGTTGGTTATTGCTCCACTCATCCATCAGTTTCCTAATAGATGATTGCGCAATTCCAACATATGGCTCAGGTCCTGAGAAAGGCATTCCGGCCGCGCTTTTCGCCAGCTGGTCTGCCCTCTCATTACCCTGTATTCCAGTGTGTCCTTTAACCCATGCAATAGTGAGATTGTTAATCTCAGCACATGCATTCAGTTTCCGAATACACGCCTCACCCAGACGTGACGATACGTCCGTACTTCTTATCATCTTGATAACCGCCTGATTATGAAGTGCGATAAGAATATTCTTATGTCGCACTCGTCGATCAGCCAGCACATCAAGAGCTCTTGAAAGAGCAAGCAATTCCGCCTGAAAGACGGTTGTATACTTGCCCAGGGGTATGGACTCCCCTACTGCCAATTCTTCTGAGAAGACGCCGGCACCAGAGAGTTCATCTTTGCGAGAGCCATCCACATACATAGTGATCTCAATATCACTCATATCTGGATGCTCCCCATTGCCAATAAGTGTCTTGTGAAATCTATCCACAAGCCTACTTTTTGTCTTCCCATCACCTGGCATATTCAGTTCCCTAATCTGATTTTTCATCTGAATGAGGATCCTCCTATGCCCCGTAATGTTCCCCGTGCGACTCGATGTGCCGTCACGTTCCATTCGCAGCGCCGTTAGACCCGCCACCTTCTTGACGTAAATGTCAACTGGAGTCAGAGATAACAGCACCTCCATAGCCGCGCTGGGTGTCGTGCGCATTGCACCTGTCATGCCTACGTACACCATCCTTTGCAGCTTTCCTAACTTTTACTTCGTCGTCTTATGGTCTACACGGGTCCACCAGACAACTGCAGCATGAGTCAGTACAGGTCTTACCATCATGGTGTAGATCCAGTATAAGGCCTTTGGGGATATACCCCAGTTAAGGCCGAATACTCTTCTAGATTGCCAGAAGATTCTCCTAGCCTTCTCAATCTTTTGCTCAAGGTGCGCTTTCCACGTGAGGCTACTATCTAGGATAACTCCTAGATACTTGACCTCGCTAGACACCTGAAGCTCCTGACCGAAAAGTGTAGGAGCATTGTACGGCCCCAGAGTCTTTTTCCTAGTGAAAATCATCATGTCCGTCTTGCTAGCATTCACTGTAGAGCCATTTCTATTGCACCATGCTTCAACCACACGGAGCCCTCTCTGGGCGATCTCCGCAATAGTGCTTAGATACGGTCCTCTCACAATAATTACTATGTCATCAGCGTAACCAATAGTAGTTATGCCGTTTTCCTTCAACTCTCTCAGAAGCGAGTCTACAGTGATGTTCCAAAGAAAAGGTGATAGTACACCTCCCTGAGGGCAGCCTCTACAGACCCTGCTCCTTACAGACTGTTGGCCAAACTGTACTGTAACGGCTCTGTTTCGCAGCATGAAGTTAATCCACTTACGAATAAGTGGATTAACTCCCCTGCGAACCAAAGCATCGTCTAACTCTAACATACTAAAATTCACTTTGTCGAAGGCTTCTTCGATATCCATGAAGGTGGACATCATTAGTTCCTTCGCATCCAGCGAACTCTCCACATGTCTAGTTAGATCGTGAAGCGCGGACTCCGTCGATCGACCCGCCCTATAGGCGTGTTGACTATCCTGGAGTGGTGTCTCACTAAGTGTAACTCTCTCTATCCAGTCAGCACAGACCTTTTCCATGGTTTTAAGCATGAAAGAGGTTAGGCTAATTGGTCTGAAAGACTTGCACACAGTGTAGTCAGTTTTCCCAGGCTTGGGTAGGAAGGCTACCCTTCCCTCCCTCCATACCATGGGATTATAACCAGTTGCAAGGCAACCGATAAGTATCTCTCTTAGTCTTCCCTAAATTAGATCGTAGCCCCATTGAAGTAAGGCGGGAGAGATTCTGTCTGGTCCGGGAGATTTGAACGGCTGAAAAGAGAATACTGCCCATTTCAGCCTTTCCCTCGTCACTATGCTAGAAGCCATGTTCCTGTCCCGCCTTCTTACCCTTTTTTCCAGGGTTGCCCAGCTAGATGCGCATACATAGCTTCCAGGAAAGTGAGTCTTTAGCATCTCCTTCGCAGTTTCCTCCAGGTCCTCTGTAAGCTCTCCCGAGGCAGTTTTCACAAACCCTAGAATTGCTTGAGGATCCTTGGATATGGTTCTCTGTAATGTACAGATTTCTGGAATATCCGTCATACTAGTACAGAAGTTCCTCCACGATTCACGTTTCCGCTTTCGCAGGATACTCTTGAACTGTCTCTTTACGGCCTTATAATGGAGCCATGCATTAGGATCATCTCCACGCATCGCTCTGTTAAAGGCCGTCCTGACCTCTGACCTGCAGCGTTCAAGGTCATCCCCCCACCATGGTGTGGAGTTGCCCTCTACTACTTGCACTTCAGGACAGGCCAGTAAGTAGGATTCTTTAATAGCTTTGGAAACAGCATTTACTGCAATTTCCACTTCCCCACAATTTCTTATGGGGCGCCATTCTCCCAGGCCCGTTAGTTTCTCCTCCAACACTGATCTGTATCTGGACACATCAGTGTTCCGAATATTCCTAACGGGCACGGAAGCGATCCTTCTCCTATTGTATTGGACTGTGAAGGTTAACGCGTTGTGGTCTGACATAGTAATGTCAGGGTTAACCTTCCAGTCTACTACTCTGTCCCGGATATCCATACTACATAGCGTGATATCTATCACCTCCTTCCTTCTGCTATTGAAGAAAGTTGGTGTATCACCTCTGTTTAGGATTTCTAGACGTCTACCAGCGATAAATTCTAAAAGCTTTTCGCCCCTCGAATTTGTATCGCTACTGTCCCATACCGTGTTGTGTGCGTTGGCATCACAGCCCAGTACAAGTTTCTCACCTTTTGATTCACAGTGCTCCACTAACCCATTCAGCTTTTGAGACACTGGTCCCTCTGGAGCATCATAGGGGACGTAGGCGGAACACAGTGTGAAACTGCCTCCACCCGCCCCCACGCGTAGCACCGTAAGATCAGGTGAACTTAGTTGATGAAGAAACAGACACTTTATACCTTTCCTGATCAAGATGCATGCACGAGGCTTGTCTCCCGATCTGTCAAAGTACAAAGTTCCATTCTTAACCGATAGGCCCACGATCCTATTTTTAAAGAACCATGGCTCCTGTATCAGTGCAACATCAATCTGTTTTTCATCCCAGTGCCGGCATAGCATCGCAGATGCCGCCTTACTGTGATGCAAATTCAGTTGTTGGATGTGTAGAACCACCACCCGCCCTCCGGATATTGGAGTAGCCATCAGCTACCTCATTTCTCCGGTGCCACACACCCAGCTGGAACTTGCGAACCACTAGGGCCTCCTTGGATTTTGACTAGTAGTCTACCAAGGCCGCAGAGAAGAGTTTTCCCCGCAGCCTCAATAGCCACTGCCTCATCCTTGGGAACCCCAATGGTTAGGAGCATTCCAGCCGAGTCTCCCTCCGTTGAATTGGCAGTGTAAAGCTGCCATTTACTGACATCCTTCACACACGCATTCTGTCGCTGGAGTCTGTTCAAAATGACCTCTGGTGCCGCCTTTGTCTGGTTTAAGGACTCAGGCACCCAGATTATACAATAATATAAATATAGTTCTAGTCCTTTACTTTCAGTTCGATACCTGTGGCGCAATCTAGGTGGAAAAGTTTGAAACCGCCATGATTTCTCTATATAATACCATAAAGTAATAATATATAGAGAAACTATTTCATATATCATTTTTTGTACAAATTTTTATAATGTAAGACCCCAAGCTTTTTCATAGGCTAGAACTATTTTAAAAGCCCTCTATTTCTATTCTATTTTCAAAGCTCAATGACAAAATATTTTTTTAAGTATAAAGATTATAAAATAATTGTATTTACATAAAACTGCATTTACATTATAAGATTTTTCATAAAACATTTCATGCGATTTTTTGTCTGAAATTGTACAATATGACGTAAAAATACCTAGTCTCATGCGATGTTTTATGAAAAATCTGACGGTATGCATTTTCATACGGTTTTTTCGTACGGTTTTTGATACGACTAGGTAGTCTTATGAAAAGTCTGATAATGTAAATACAACTTTAATATATCAAATTAATATTTTTATTATGACTTTATAATATTTTAAAGTCATATAATATTTTTTGAAATTTTGATTGTTTATTCAATCGTGCTTCTTTTTTTTCAATATTTTTTCAATGAGCTTTGAAAATAGAATAGAAATACAGGGCTTTTAAAATAGTTCTAGGCTATGAAAAAGCTTGGGGTCTTACATTGCTATATTATTTTATAAAAATTTGTACAAAAAATGATATATGAAATAGTTTCTCTATATATTATTACTTTATGATAATACATACTACTAAAATAAAACACATTTGCGAATTAATTTTGTTGCTTAGTTTATTCAAATATTTCATTTTAACCATAATTTCTTGTTTGAAAATAATTTTGTTACACAATTTTTCACGATACAGGGTTTGCACTTCAAATTCGTCCGTTTGCAAATCAAATTCACCCTTTTGCAAATCAAAACATTTTTCAACCGGTATTAAAAAATGAATTTGATTTACATACATTGAAATAGCCGTGAAAAAGTTTTGAAAAATTCTATAAATTCAAATTGATTATACTCCTCTGATTGATTTTCCATTTCAACTATATTTTTTTTTTAATTAAATATAATTTAGAATTTTATACTTACCTTTCAACGTCAGCTATTCAAATTTTTGATCGAAGGAAACCAGAAAAAAAATTAAACTTTCAAAATTTCGTATTGAAATAATATTCTGAACATTATTTCATATAAAAAATAATCGAGAGACTTTTGCGCACGATCTGCTGTTAACAAAAAAATTCAATATGTAATGCCGGAATCTAAAACGAAATAAATATAATTTTAAATATAGAAAGTGTTCCTTAAATAATATATTTATTCCTAATGAATTCTGCAAACAGCTGGCTAGAAATATATAAATTGTTCCACTTGGAAATTTTCCCTCCATATTTTCTTTCATTATTTCTAATAAAAGAAGCTTTAGATGTTTAGTTATTTTGGTTGACTAAAATAAAAAATGTTTTTATTAATTTATTTAAACCTATTAAAGAAATAGAACAAGCACAATAATAAATTTATCTGTATTTGCACAAATAATTTAATTATTGTCCAGAAAAACTAAGCAAAATAAATAAAAAATATTTTTAAATTTTTCCATTTTCAAATAATAACTACAAATTCACTTTTCACTATTAAAATATATGGTGAGTAAAATGACAGCTCCATCGCACTCATCTCACTTGTCCTTTCATTAGCTAAATCGCTTTTAGCTACTCACTCACTCACTCACTACTCACTTTGTTAGCTAAATTTCGGTACTGAACATTATTTCACATGAAAAATAATCAGATTTTTGCGCCATTTGTTCATAAGAACAAAATTCATTATTTTCTACGATTTTTTCACAATTTTTTTATACGAGCTCAGTACTACTTGAGGAAATCAGGAGCAAAAATTTTCATTTCTGATTTCACGATGTCAAATTTTTAAGAAAATGTTATTTCACTCGACCACAATACTAAGCTTATAAATTTAAATAAATAAATTTTAATATACAAAACAAAAATATATAAATTTTGGTTTTTCATTTACAGTGATGCGAGCGACGCAGCGAATGACACTGGAGATGATTCTAAATCTGTAAAAACAGTAGATGAAAGCAAGAAGTAAGAAACATATTGAAAACAGTTAGTCCTTTCAGGATTCATCTACAATAGTAATTGAAATAAAATACATTTTTTAAACTTTTAATTCCAATGAAATTAAGCGATTATAAAGCTATAGACGAAATATTTTTTTTGCATATAAATATATTGGATAAAAAGTTAAAAAAGTATTATCCCTTCAGACTAATGGTTCACAACGAAAAATCTTATTTATTAATATAGGTAAATTTAGGAGGTAGTAACAAAGAATATATAATAATAAAGCAGCATCTGAATTTGAATACCCATTTTTTGAATAATTTTTTCCTAGGCCGGCTGTGAAAGGGAACTAAAAATTTTCTCGAACTGAAAAAAAATTCTCTTTTTATTCTGTGAAAAAAAAATTCATTTTTTTCTTAGAGCTCTCCCTAATACAGGACGTACGGCGTATGGCGTATATACGTCGATACGCTGATACGCCAGCGTATCCCGAAATAAAACGCCACATTTATATACATTAAAAATTTTTTGATCGATGTTTCTTTTTGTTAAATTTCAAAAATCAAATTAAAAATTTTTATACGCCCGTCAAAATTGGAAATTCGATATATATACGCCGTGCGTCCTGTATTAGGGAGAGCTCTAAGAAAAAAATTATTTTTTTTTTCACTGAGAATAAAAAGAGAATTTTTTTTTCAGTTTGAGAAAATTCGCT